>JAPSES010000102.1:499136-509837 GCA_029822895.1 Maxillicosta whitleyi | reverse complement strand
GGGGGGGGGCAGACAGGAGTTTTTTATTTCTTGACGTGACAGCGCAATGGTGTGGCTAACCTTGGAGAGTTGGCCTGATGGGGAATTGGACCTTGGTTTGAGGCACTACTTTTATTCTCTGGATTTTCATGACTAGTGAGGCAGTGAATGATGAGCTGCATGCTTCAGACCCTTCATTCATATCTTCCAAAAAATGCAAGGTTAGGGGGGGGGGAAAGAACCCCCTCCTCCCTTCACATGCACTCCCTTTACAGGATTTTATCCATTCTTTGAGCAAAACAAATCCATCAAAAATAGAATAAACATCCCCCTTTGAATCTGCAAATACAAAAAAAAAAAAAAAATCAAAGAAGAGAAATTAAAGTACATTGTGACAAATGAGTCAGCTGTCTCTTTCTGTGTAATTTTTCCTCGCTCTACAAGTAAGCAGCAACCAGGCCTCCACAAATCCAAATGCAATCAGACAGCTCCCTGGAATATGCACACTGTTACGTACACCTTGCTCACCATGGCATAAATTGCCATCGACAAAGTCTTGTTGATGCTCCCTCTTTTCTGGATATGATTTGAATTGGATTCATGTAGACGCTTCTGACACAATGAAATGAGTGGAGGAGGAGAGGGAGGAAGGCACCGAGGGAAAGGTGAAAACAGGAAAGACAGGGGCAATCAGAGACAGAGGGGGGGAAAAGTAGGCACAGATAAAGAGAAACAAATCAGAAATAGGGATTTGAGCCAACAACAAGCTGAGACTGAAGAGAAGAAAGGGGTAAAAAAAAAAGAAAGAGAGCATGTCTGACTGTTTCACAGGTTCATTCTGATGCATGGAGACAGACAGGAGAATAGATTGGTAGCCTTGGGTGGATAAGGACAGAACCATTCCCCAGAGAGATGGATTAGACGAGGGAGTGGAAATAAATGATCGCAGATTTTAATGGCCTTTTGGCTTGCTGTGCCCACCCCCCTTCCCTCCTTTTCCATTTCCGAGTGGGGGGAGTTTTACAGTGATGACATTTTCATATGCCAACTGTCTACCTTTTGTAGTTTAACTCATGAAAACAATCATCACAGTTTTCACGGAAGCATACCGTAAGGGCGCATGGATGGGGGACGGAGTATGTTTGTCTACCAGTTACAGATGCACAGCGAGATAGAGGAAACGGACACCTGAGCTGTGCAGGTGACCTATACATATCAGGATGTTTGTGCAAAGCCATCCTTTCCTCTTTATCAGGAAAGCCTTGCAGAGCAAAACAAGGCTCCAAAGTTTCCTTTACCAGAAAAAAATAAATAAATAAAATGCATACCAGACCTTTTTTTAAAGACACAAATCTCTTAAAGATAACCTAAAGTTTACCATGACAATTTTGAATGTTGTTTCTATTGGATATGACAACACTGACTCAAAAAGAAATGCTGACATATGGGTCTGTTTCAGCACCTCTACAATACAATCTGCACCCATTTGTGTGGAAAAACTGTGCACAGATACAGCAAAAAAAATTAAACGCAGAAGTCAGATGGAAAACTGGGATCGATGTTGGTTTTGTCTTTATATTCACTTCCAAAAAAAATGTCTTCCCTTGTATATAAAAGTCCATAATTATGTTTGAGCACTCATCGATACTTTTATTAAATAATTCAGACATGTATATGAAAATTTTAAAGGGTTGTGCACTTTTAATCCCTATAGTTGTCTACCGACCTTCTATTTCCTTCAACTTTTAGTTTAGCTTTTAAACCTGTTTTGTTACATTGCCTAGAGCTTAATATCATCATTACTCTTCTCAAACAACCATGTTACTACCTATAGCATGCAGCATTTAGAGCATTTTACACCCAAAGAGCCAGACATTTACTTTAAGGTTCAGTGTAGAAAACTGAGAAATTACAGGTCGATATTCACTTTACTACACTCAAAAAAAAGTAATATTTGTGTCCGTTTTAACAACATAAACGTAACGTGTAGCTTCTTTTACATGAATTCAGGATTAGTGGTTAAACATTTTTAGTTAGTGTAGTTTTATCATGACATGCAAAAGCCTTAAAACTACAAGATTGCTTTACTGGGGCATTCATAAGCGGGAGAAAAGGAGAGAAATTCATGGGATTCAGCATTTGTGGAGGGGGGGCCTATAGAGCAGTGGAGGGGGTCCAATGGATACAAACTAGAAGTTGTGAAAATTTCGTGTAAGATCCACTGTATAATATAGGAACCGGCCAGAAGTGGGACGCTGAAAGTATGTTAAGTATAATAATAATAATAATACATTTTATTTGAAAGTGCCTCAAGGTCACTGGACAAGCATTAAAACAATAGCAAAAGTAAACATAAAGTGCTAAAATCACAAAAAAAAAAAAAAAAATTAAAAAAAAAAGGTCAAAGACAATAGGCTGTTTATTAGTAGCCTACGTGCTGTTATGCCCCCTCTGGCAGAATTTGTATGAAAGGGGCCACCACGTTTCCATTTCATGGGGCCCACAATTAGGTAGCGACGCACCTGTTGCTTTATGTCAACACAACCTAATGGGTTTAGGTAGGAGTCCCATCTGCAATACCCCTCCAGAGCAGAAGGTGGCATTGTTTAATCTAGCTCTTACTCTAAGACTCAGGCTTATTGGTATCATTTAGTCTGGCTTGGATCTAACCTTAACTTTAACCTTAAACCTAGGCTTAAAGCACCGTTGTAATCTAGATCTGTTCGAGAATAATCAAGCCAAATACTTCATAAGGTTTCTCGCAACAGAATAAGGTCAGCCGCACTGACTCATGATATTCCAAAATGGCTGACTGATTACGCCTTTAAGCACAATGCGCTTAAGTACACATGTGGAGCCAGATTGCTCTGCTGATAATCTCTAAGGATCTAAGGACAGGACTATTGGTTGAAATCTAATGACCTAATGTACTTTAGCGTTGTTCAATCAGCATGATTAATTAGTATATCACTTAAAAATATAGCTGTAGCTACAAATTACGCATAATCATATTACACAAGTTAAAGTGACCCGAGACAATTAAGTCAAATCCTTCCTTAACAAATATGTTCAACAACTTAAATTAACAAATTAAGCTGGATCCATACATTGTAAATAAGTAATAGTAACACCATTACTTTAGGTTCACTGCATTCTTACAATTAGTTGGTTCAACAAAATTGTGTTTCACTAAATTAAGCATTTTGATTAAAAAATTCCATTATTTTATTACGTTCATCCAACAAACAAGAGCGTAGTGTCATTCATAACAGGAGGTCTGGCCAAGACTTTAAGAGTAAAGTCCAAAGTTTGTTAATTTATTTCTAAATAACATAACTTTTCCAGTGACTGCTTGCTTTAAGGTAAACCAGTGGACCATTTCAGTATGTGTTGCCTTTGCTGCATCATTAACCTTCATGAACAAGTGACCAAGTTTGGATAGCTGGGTTGAATGCACACCATTTTTTTTCCCCTCCAAGTGACAGACAGCCATGCACGTGCACCATATACTTGTGTCATCTGATGAGAGACAGTTGTTGTGCATATCTATTCATGCAGTGCTAAGTATGAGGGCACAAACATTCCCATCTCCCATGGTCTTCTCTTTTCCTGTGCCAAGAGGTAGCAGAGGGTGTTGCACAATAATGACATACGGTTCAAATTACTGCTCCACCTTATCTCAAAATGCAGCCCTACATTAATCTTGGCAATTTTTACATTATTTATATATATATTTATATGTATATTTAAAATACAGGGCGCCCAGCACATAAGTCAGTGTAGTTGAATAATATAGTTGGCCATTAGTTTTTATGGAAATATAGCCTTGGGTTCTGGAATAAAAAATGGGTCTCACTCCTAATTTCTGTTATGATAAGTTCCATACCTGATTGCCTCCATAAGAGGCAGATCTGTCTTCATAAGGCCTTGTGAGGCTCCTGACAACTATTTAGCTCTGCTAATCCATTTGTTTGATTTATTTCTTACAGTATGTGGCTAATGTCTTTTAAAGATCTAGTGGCTACAGAGAGATGAAGGAAAACCAATTGCTGACAGATAGCATCAAATTTTTGAGCATCTAATCATTCTTGCATATCTTCTTCTCCTCAGAATTCCTTTTTGGTTAATAAATGAGATGCCTTGATGAGCACGAGAGATATGGATGCAATTCTGCGCCAGTCTCGACAAGATAGTGATTTTGAGGGTGAGATAAGCATCATCTAAATAATGCAATGCACTACTCAAAATAAATTGATGACATGAAACAAATCGCACCACTCTAGCAGCTTAAACTCTGCTAGAGAAGAGGAACACAGAGGAAACAAAGCCCATTGAACACTGAAGAAGAAGGATTCTGGTAACTTTCTTTTTCTGACTTCAACATCCTTCCCCTTCTCTCTTCCTCTCTCCCTGCTTACCTTTCCTAATCCGAATAACAGTTCCTTCCATCACTCTCTAACCTCTAACCTGTAGAGGCCTTGCTAGGGGACCCTGCCAGCAGGTTGAGGCCGGGGCTGAGATGACTTTGGGGGGGTCTGAAGCCCTGTCCGACCAGGAACATCCGTCACAGTCAGAGTGACCACAACTGGAGCTCAGTCTAGCATAAGGGGATGTGGTGGTGGTGGTGGTTGGAGAGGAAGGGGGAGGGCAAAAGGGAGAGATAAAGACTGATGGGTAAGGGTCTTGTGCTCCTCTATCATCATTTCACAGGTCTAGGGCTGGTCGACAGCAGCCTCTCACACTGGGAATCACTGCTGGTTTGGGAATGGATGGGAGATGATAAAAGAAGAAAAGTTGGATGCTACATGAAGAAGTGAATGCAATCAGTTAGACTACAGTCTAACACTCAAGGAAACAGTGACTAAAGCCAGCAAGAGAGTTGAAAGACTGATTGAAATTGTACACAGCAGCATTTGAGAACCACTTGAATATAAATGTTTTTGGAATGCTAAGTTGCCTAGTGAGAGGTCGGGCAGCGTTCCTCAATTTCTGTGCAAATACATGCAAATACAAGTGTGAGGGCATGCATATACATTGTACACAAAATGAAGACTTATCCAGCAATAAATAAGTACATGCAGAGATTCATAAACACATATACGTCCATGCAAATCAAAAATACACTCAAAACTACACAAAATAAGTATTTACTTTCCGTTAAATAAATACACAGCTGTATGCAAGAGTGTACACAGAAATGTGCACAGGTGCTTCCACAACCATGTGCACGTACACTCACACACCTACACACAGATTAGGCTACTGCTGGGACTGAGGAAAATGGCTTTAGGGGACCCATGGCAGCGGCTGTGGTTCCCTGTCTCTGGCTTAGACACAGCCACGTCGATAACTAATCCTGACCTTTCCCCAGCCACCAAATTGAAAAATAAGAATAAGAAAAAATAAAATAGATGGCGGATGCTATCGAAACGGCCTCTGCTGCTTCCTGCGGGTGTAAGAAGCGCTCCATCTAATGGATCGAGAGGAGGGGGAAGGAACGGGAGAGGAGATGGGGATGGGTGTTGGGGTTGGCCATATCTACTTTTCACAGGGTCTCTTCACATGGATTGAGAGCATAATTCTATCCGTGGTTTGCCCTACTGGCCCAATCCAACCCTAGAGAACATATCATGAGGTGTATTTTAGCCTGCCATGTCACATCTGCCTTCCTTTCAATCACAGATAAACAGTGAGATAGGTGACTCTTCTGCTACTATTATATGCAATGTGTGACCTATACAAATCCAAAAGTTGCCCCATGGTTCATTATATGAGCGCAGACTAACCTTTACTTTAGATATGAGTTCACACACACATCCACTCCTTACTCTGTCATACCTGTTAGAGCCATAAATTACGTTTGCCACAACCATGGCAAGTTTGCCAAGCATCTCCCTGTAGCGAATACATTTGGTTACATTACCCAACCACCCACTGTGTGGACCCAAGCAAGTGATGTGCTCCCACTGGACTCAGAGATATTTGATTTCATCACATATTTTTACCCCCTGTGACGATGGACCCAGCCACGAGTGTCCACCATCAGAACAACTGACATATAACTCCATTAACATTATAGTCTATTAATAGTCAGCGACTATGTGGAAAGTTGAAAAGATTTCCACTTAGAGGATGCACATGAAATTCTCATTGCTCCAGCGCACCAACTTGTGATTGCGCTGAAGTGAAATCAATGGAACAAAACACTACTTATTACATGTGGGAAATATCTATGCCATTTTAGTGAACAATAATAAGAAAATGAAGCAGCAACAAAGCAGTCTGCGCTATGAAATGAGTCAAAATGAAACAAGGAAAAAAAAAACTCATTTGAAATTAGAGATGAAATTACCTCAGTCACTTGTCCAAATGGGACCATTTTCCCATTCTGTCCACACAAAAGGAGAAAATATAATTTGTGAGGAAAATTCTGCACTGAACTGGCAGTACACAGATGCCATATTAAATTATAAAGATCCAACACACTAATGCATAGGCATGGGGCCATGAGGAAAGTGAAGACCCAAAGAAAACGTAGTGAGAGATTTACACCTAAATAGAAATTTCTGCCTCTGTCTGTCTCTATGACATGCATAAATGCACAAATTAGGCTCGCAAAAGAACCCTCCACTCCATATAAAAAGCTCATGGTCACAAATGCACATCATAGTGATCAAATTGGCTGATGTTCCAGCATGATCCAGCAGGGGGCGTGGTAGATTTCAGTTCCAGAGAACCTGCTCACAGTCTGTATCTTACAGTGTTTTGGCAGTAATAGTGTTGTGCTGGAACCCCATCACAGATCATTAGGACAACTTAATGGTCAGTAATTGATAGCAGTTGTGGATAGTAAATCACTAAGTTTCGGTCCTGGTTATTAATGCTAATAGGACAAAACGGAAAGCAATAAGGAAAAGTAGTACTTAAAAACAAGCAGACGCATGAAGCACAGGTGGCAAGATGCATATTTTTAGGTGTGCTCTATGGATCTATATTCACTGTAAACACACTGCAACAAAGCAGTAGAAGATCAATATGCACACAATAGCATTCAGTCCACAAAGTAGGGAAGAAACTTTCTTAATCAAATGAAAGAAATCCCCATCCTTCTCTCTATTGGCAGATTAACTGGCTCTACCTGTAACTGCCGCTCATTGTTAAGGTGTAGTGTGTTGCCACTGAAATTTGTCTCCGTCTTTTGATGCAAATAATACCCATTTGTAAGACTCATTAGTCACTCTGTGGGTAATGGTGCCAGACGGCGCCAGGAAAAACCACAAGGGCAGGTAAAAAAGAATGGGAGAGATTAGAGTCTTAACTTCCTACACAAGAAACAAGCAGAAACACAAACAAACCAGCAGTTCTCAGAGGACACAAAGCATAAAAATAAAGTTAGATAAAGCTAAAAAACTGTGTGTTTATATGCCACAAAGTAGTCTCCTTGGACAAAACAATGCACTTTGAAATCTTTGTGACAGGCTTCACATCATGTAGCTGTTTTTCTCAGAGTTCATCTTATGCACTAAACTTGATCCAATATTAAGCTTGGGCGATAAAGTATGACTTCACAGAGAGATTTGGGCAAAGACTCCTTAATTACATTTTCTTTAATTAAAAAAAGATAAATCATATGATGCTCGGATGCAGCCATCAAAGCTTCAGACTGTAAATTTTGTGCATGTTTGTGTGCTTACGCTAAAGCTGCAGTTAATGGTAGTTTTTAGCATCAATGGGTAAAAATGATCAATTATACAATAAATTAAAGTGGTCTGACAAGACATGAGACTTCTGCATCAGCTCCTTGCACGTGTTTTCAGGTTGTAAAAAATCAGTCTGGGACATTTTGACATTGTTGAATCACAGGATTTTCTTACAGGTTGGGGGTTAAATGCATGACTTTCGCTGGCTAACTCCATAAGCTACCCGCTAGGTTGCTACATCCATAACAGCTTGTGAACGGATTTTTGTAGATGTTATTACTTAAATCTTCCATGAAAATCCTTCAGCTCCAAGTCATCTCTTCTGCACCTCTACAATAGTCGCTTTTTCATTGACCCTCAAATTGTGCGAATACAACTTGTGTATAAAAATTAGCCTAATTGTAAAGTGACAATTTCACCCAAACTTTTGTTTTTCAATGAAACATTTTTTGCACCGGCAAGAAGTGTTTTATTTTTTAAAAGTGTAGTACAATTGGTATATTACACAAAACTGCAATGGAAAGACATTGTTCTTAAACTAGAATCATTTAAAAAAAAAAAAAAAACAAAAACAAAAAAACAGTTATTATGTTACAACAACTGAGAAAGAATTGTTTTAAAACAAACATGATGTGGACACACCAGGAAACCAAATCATTTCTGAAATGTAATGTGGGATAGATGGGTAATATATAATAATAATGAATATATATAGTATTTATTTATTTGCACATTACAAACAACCTGAAAAAAAAAATGAAGAAATTATCACGCAAAGGGCAGAAGCCAAAAAAGGCTAATTTAAATAAACTCCACACAAAAAAAGAAGTAAAGACTAAAAATACCATATAATTGAAATGATAATTAAAACTAAAAACTACAAATTGCTACATTACAAATTAAAATGATATAAACCCTTCAATTAAATTCCTTTTCAGGTGTTTTTTTTTTTTTTTTTTTTCAAATAATGATAAAGAAGATGTTGAAGTTTAGGATGTAGATTATCCCAAAGATGTGGTCTGCGATATTTTAGAGAATACTAACCGACAGAAGTCTGGCAGTACAGAAGATAAAATTAGTTTGAGTACCGTGGAGGATAATTGGGAATAACAGAAGACAACATAAAAAAGTTCAGGACAACTTTAGGAAAAGACATGAGTTAAGTAACCATATTTGAAGAGACACAAATTTGGTCAAAAACAGAGAAGTTTGAATTTTTTTGAAGACAGGAGCAGATGAGTCAAGTCTTTTAGAAAAGCTGATCATTCTTAGAAATTTCCTTTGAATTAGGAAAACCTTATTGAGATAAGTGCGACAGGTTACCACCCAAACAGTAAGGCAAAAAATAACAGAAAAAATAAATTAAACTATATAAAACCAATGTGATATTTACGTTTGTGGCCATGTTTATGGAATAATTTCTCATGCCATCTTGCGATAAAGTTCAATTTAATGGGAAAAAAATGACATTCAGGGGCGGATCTAAGTAAATTCCGGGGGGAGGGGTTGGAGTCTGGGCAGATTGTCATGGTCAATATTAATAGAATTCCCCATTATAATTATTGCCATAAAATTTATGGCAATAATATTATATAATAATAATAATAACACATGTCCAGTAAAGTGTAGGGGGCCTAGTAGTGACGTTTTTCACCGTTTTTTTCTGATATTTAATAAATATCGGTCAAGTTTTGCATAGATGCCCAATGGAAAAGCCACTAGTGTAATCTTTGCACACTTTACTGCACATGGAGTCGATTAACAGTAACAAAACTTCACATAATCACATCGTGTTTCTTCTCACTTACTCCGTAGTTCCCGGTCATTCAGTGTAATTTGAGGTGGATTTGTGTCGAGCAAGACTAAAGAGAACGTCTCCTCCACCTATTTGATGGACTAGATCATTTGAATTGGCTGTGAAGTAGAAAAGGTAACAAGTCAAATGAAAGTGCCGGGTGTCCATGCACAGCTCATCCTATATATCATCTACCTTTCCCAGGGCCTGTCAGAGAAGGTCACTAGAGTGGCACTCTCCATTGGTGATGTTACAGCTATTTTCTGCTGTGTTTTAGCTCTTTTTAATGGAATGTTTGCCTCCAGCTATCCACAGCATGGCTAATTAATCGGAGTAATTATTTGCTTAGGCAGACAAAGTGAGCGTTTTGTCTCTGTTCGGCAGTTTTCGACAGGAGAACATTGTGTCCGTATGAGGGCATGTAGAATGGAGCATGATTACTGAGGGAAAAAAGTACGGATGATAATTCATTGACGCCTTTTTTTTTCTTTTTTATGAATTTTCTTTCGGTGATATGTGATGGGGCTTTGTCAGCTCTACTAGGATTTGGGATCTGGATCCAGGTGAATCTTGTGGTCTTCAGATGCTAATCAGCTATGTGTTGAGCTCAAGTCAGACGCACTGAGGGTGGAATTTGATTTTACTGATCCTCTTGCAATTTTCATGAAGAAATGTTCCAAGAAAAAAAAAAAAAAAGGAACATGGGAGAAGTTGTAGCAAGTATTCATTATAACCTTAATATTTCTCCTTTTTTTACTGCTTCACAAATGTAGTATTACAACATGGCGTTACTTAATTATTAGGATACATACTCCAACTGCAACGCACATAATCATAGAAATTAATAGAAATCTGCACATGCCTAATTGTTTTTTTTTGTTTATGTTTTTTATTATTATTGTTGTTGCACCAGTTCTGCCTCTTGGCCCTCATAAAAGAAGTCCAATCTCAACTGACTTCCTAATTAATAATCAAAGTGTTCATATTCAATACTCATTTATTGTTTTCTGCTCTACTATGCATCCATTTTACCAACAGTTTAATTTTTCTTACCCAGATTTTTATTATCATTAGCAAAACTATAAATTAGCATTTGTTTAAAAAAAAAAAAAAGCAACATTTCCTGTGTTCTAATAATAATAATAATAAAAAAAAAAAAATCAAGTCATAAAAATACTTATTTCAAGCTTGCAATCTTCCCACCTTGAAGTCTATGTTTGATCTGTA
>JAPSES010000102.1:479125-495673 GCA_029822895.1 Maxillicosta whitleyi | reverse complement strand
CAGGTGACGCCCCTCAACCCTTTTTGGGAGCAACAAATAATTGAAGACAAGGAATGAAGCAATTATAGTGAAAGCCATTAGGTAATTGGCTTGTAATAGGCCTTTGGAAAGTTGGCCTTAATGTTTTCCTCCGCCTTTATTAGTCAGCCTTTTCTTGTTTGTATTGTTCTTTTTCTGCAGCTCCGGCTCTTTTACCCAATCCTTTCTCCGCTAACTTCTCTTTCAGTCTCTATGACACGCTCAGAGTCATAATCACACTTTGTCCTCCACTCACTTTTCATTCGCTTCTTCCCTCTCTCCTTCACCACCTCCTCTCCCCTTGTGAGTAGTAAGATGAGAATGTGTGTTTGAAGGGGGTGGGGGTGGTGGGTTAATGTCAGCCCAGGCCATGATCTGCTCTGAGGAGTTGATTTGCTGTGGCTCAGCGCCCCAGAGGCCGATTAGCATTCTGCTGCTAACTCTCCGACTCCCTCATACTGTACAGCGTTCAACCGTATACATCTGCTTCTTCCGTTCTGTCCTTTCTTTCCGAGTCCTTCGCAGACATCCCTGCCACTACACGCCAATAATGAACCTTACAAATATCACAGTTATAGTCGACTGCAGTTTCCCTGGAGCAAGAGGCAGAATTAGCAAAATACAGTGCTAGAGCAGAATGATTGTCAGAAGGAAATTCTCACCGTTGAGTGCAAGAGTTTTCTTATTGTGACTGTTGGGTCACCTCTGGGACATTAAGCTCAGACTTGAACTGCACCTACACCCGTCCGGAAACACATGCCATGCTCATCTGTGTTCGGCTCCCGAGCTTTGGCACATTTCCTCTCATTGAAGGAGACAGACTTAATGATAGGTGTGCCAAAGTTACACAGCAACATCGATTGGAACGAAGTACCCAGATTAGCCCGTCATTGGGTTTGGGACTACGGATAAACTGCAGAACTGGGTGTCGAAATGAATTGGACCAGATATTGAAAGTTCAATGACAACTGGGAGTATCAGATGAAATTTAGACCGCTAGTGCCAACAAAAAGCAATGAACCTGCAGAAATAACCTAAGGCTAAATACTCTGCTTCCAAAGTTTTTCATCCACTGAAATAAGATAATTTAGGTTGATGTCCATTTTTCATGGTCCAAAATTATGGATGGACATCAAGTAGAACTCGATATGGAAATTCTAACCAAACTTATCTACTTCGTTAGTACATACATTTCTAAATATATATATATAAAAATCAGCATTATGGTTTTTTTTTTTAATCATTTTTGTAGCTTTTACACTGTGTCTCTTAGAATTTGTAGTCATTTAGATCTATTCACCGGGGCTGAACTCTGAACTTCAGAGTCAGGTGAATGTTAGTGGCAGTAATGTTGGATATAGGTGTAAGAAAACTCAGTCACAATGTGCCTGTTATTTCGGTTGGTCGGTCGGTCCAGCCCCCACCCCCAACCCCAACAATGAAATTCATTGAACAGAAGGAGCGATATAAAAACCAGGAGTAAATCACACCCTGTCTATTTATGCAGGCTGATCTCATGAAATTGTGTTGTATGCCACAGCAGTTCTTATGGTATTTGGTGTGCTATATGTTGGCATTTTCATCCTTTTGTGTGTTATTCAACACTGTTTGATTACATGTCAATTTACACCAAGATCTCCACTTTGCATATCTGTAACTCCTAACCCTAATCGCTAATCACATGGTATTTGACGCAGCGTGAACATACACACTTGAAGCTTATAATGCGTACAGATAACGTACCAATTAAAAATTGTGTGTATGCTGTGTATATTAACGCAATTTATGATATCGCATTGATTTATGAACAGACTGATGAGAAGAGGAGGTGATCGAAACACAACACAAAGAGAAAGTTTTAACGTTCATTCTGCAGGTTGTCACATTTAGATTTTAAAAGTACTGGAGCAAATGTTTTCCCTCTAAAATGTGAAAAGTTGAAGAGATAGAATTGTGTTCTTTATACATTCTGATAAAAAAGAAAAAGAAAAAACTGTTACCTCAGATACGGGGCAACAAGTTTGATATTTTGATGTGATTTTATACACAAGATATCAGGGATGACTTTTGTATTACTATTTGTGCTGCATATTTTCCTTTGTTTTATTAACGGAATGACTTTATTGCGTCAATAGTTTTATATACTGGGTAGTTTGTATGGTTAATCATATAATCACAGAGCTTGTCATCCTATTGGTTTACATTACATATAACCAGGCATATGTTCTCCATTTATACAAACCCTCTGCTCAGATGAAGATTCAAATTGGATTGAAACATTGTATTTTGATGCTGACATTACTTTTTGGTTTATTTTTTAAAGCCTAGCACCACCATTAATCTCTCCTTTTATACGTTTTAATATTTGTTATTTATTCAATCATTTCATGTAGGGCTTAAGGATAAACGCTCAATGATAACTATTGGGATATTATATCATTATCATAATCATAATTCATGGCATTTTTCTTTAAGATCAGGGGCTATCACAATCAAATTTTATAACATAATCATACTTTGGGTCTTTTATTTTTGTTTGTTTTGTTTACAGTTTCTACAAAAACACAAAAATTGGAATCATCAAAGAGTGTATTGTACCTGCTAATTGCAATCCACTCCATCTTAAAGACCTATTCATATCAGACTTTGCACTAATGATATGCTGGTGGAAATATGCCCATTACAGTGCAGTAAGCTCTTATTTTGCATCGCAGTTTCTAATATTTCAGGAATTTATGTGCATTTCAGTTGCATTTATTCAACAACAAAAATGACAAAACCCCTCAAACTGCATGTCTATAATGAGCAGAGACAATCAAACAACATTCCTGCTTCTATAATATGACAAAGTCTAATGAAATGTCCATCACAATAGGCTCCAGGTAATAATATATGTCAGACAGAATGTGTTTAATTATTGTGCGACTCTTTTCCATTGGACATATGCACAAAACTTTACCAGTATTTACTAAATGTGTGTAATGTCGGTTTTTCCATTAAATCTCAAATGCAATGATTTGTTTATTTATTATCGCAAAATGACACGAGAACTCATTCCATAAACATGTAAATATTGTGTTGATTTACAGATATATTCATTATTATACATTACCCCTCTATCCCATCCTAAATTCAAAATGTCAAGACTTCTTCTTCACTTGGTAACATCCGTCGACATCCTTTATTTTTATTCACATGACTAGTTGCAGGACTTTTGCATGATATACCATTTATGCTCATGTGCCACCTCTTGCCAGAGCAAAAACGTTTAATCAACAACGACTTTTGGCGAAATTGTCTTTTTACCATTAGGTACATTTTTATGAGCAAGTTTGAGGGTCAATGGAAAAACAACCAACGACTTCCTCTGGAATTTTGCAGAAATATTAGTACTGTTTGTCGGATGTCAAGGCTGGCTTAATGTCACAGTATCTCCAAACTCCAAAAGATACTGCGTATATTTACACAAACTTCTCAGCAGCAGTAACTTCATTAGCATTTGATGGAGGATCTGATGGTCATTTATGTCGCAAGTCCTACAGATGTTACACCCTAGGACTGTGGAACAATACTATGAAGTGTTAATTAAGCACTGTGATCTCCATCAGTGCTTTTAGTATTTAAGTACTTGAAACTCATAACATCCATTCTAACCTGATCCCTTCCATACCTGACTAAGGGTTTCATGCTTGATGCCACTCAACGTTAATGCAATATCAGCCAAGCCTTAAGAAGTGGATCATTTGTGTTCCGTCTTCAGGGACGGGCCTCTCTATCTCTCCTGGCTGGAATGTAAAGAGAAGTTGGTCTCTTGTCTCTCCTCTGAACTGATACCCACTGGGCACTGTTGGACTGGAGGGCGTGACCGGACACACGCACAAACACACACCACAAGACAATCACCTTCATCTTCTCAACTACGAGGGCTTCCTCCCCTCCCCCTCCCAGACATGCTGTGGACGGGGGTTTGGGAGCGCCTCTGGACATGGGCATGTCACATCCCTTTACCCACCCTCACTACCCACGTCTGCTTTTGGTCCTATGTGAAACTGTTGTCTTTGAACTTCATACAGAGGCGTGTTTGTTTTTTGTTTTTTTTCATAAATTACACCCTATAGAGTTTGCCTATAGAGTGAAATTTGTCCTTTTTTTATCATCTCAATTCATTCTCCATTTGTTTATTTCACTTTGCATAATTTTGTGGGGTGCTGACCGGTGACTCGTCAGTACAACTGTATCTGTATTCCCATGTTTGTCTGTGTTTTTAACGTTTATCTTGATCATTTGTAACTGGAATGTATTTTCTTTGCTCTGAAACATGTCCATGTTTTATGTGCAATGATAATAAATCATTCATTCATTCATTTGGAGGAAGAGGGGAGGGGGGCAGAGCAGGCCCAAAAGGCTTCAGTGTTTTGCTGTTTTATTAAACTTTACATAAGCACATATAATATTTTATTATGCTAAAATGATCTACATTAGAATTCTAAAACCTGGGAGGTACATCATGTGTTTATATTCATCTTTTTCTTCTGTCTGGGCAATATAGGAAAATTTTATCACTCCGGGGTGAAATTTAGGAAAAGTCATCAAAATCCAGGATAAAAGAATGATGCTTAGGGTATTTTTTTTTTACTACTGTTGAATGTTAAAACATGTCAAATTTTACCTGACTAGGTTGTAAGGGTTAAAATGTACTAATTGTGTGCATTCAAAAAAAAATTTCTGCTTCTTGGAACTGGATTAGAACATTCACCTCCTAAAACATGATTCCTTGAACATGTAGCAGTTCACCATCAGTTATGCGAGACATATATCTCATGGGCAAATTGGCATGGAGTGCTTCTTTATTGAACTAAAGCAGGGACAAACTTTAAGCTTATTGAATACACCCCAGGTGCTCAATAACCGTCAGACCCCATCAGACAACAGAAGCTCTCTATTGAGCAACACAGATTAAGTTTCTTGACTTGAACCTTTCCAGCTGAGAAAGATATATACCTGAATAATGTTGTGGAGAGGGGTTTATTGAAAAATAATATAAAGAAGAATGAAGAAAGAGGATATATTGGCATCGTATTGACAGCCCGCAGAACTCAGCCATTAATGTGCATTTTGACATGGTGAATAGGATGCACTGGCTCCGAGGAATAATCCCATAAACAACACAAATTTACAAATGCCAGATTAAAGCAAAGGTGTTCAATCATCTCCGCCGCCCCTCCCTCTGGTGTCTTTGCACAGGTGCAGTACGAGTGTCCCAGAATTGTGGGCAGACATTTATTCACCTGAGCACTGTTGCTTTATTCTTCCATACATCAAAATAAGAAGAGAGTGTGTCTTTTTTGTCTGCAAGTGTATATTTACAAATGAGTGCTTTTAATTTAAAAGAATGATCCAATTCTTAGGTGGTGTCAAAGACATGATGACTAATGCTTTGCCTGGAGACTCGCTGCAAGTGATTGGTTTTCTATTGCATCAAAATCAGAGTTTCATAGATCATGATAAAGTGGTGCGACCGGGACAATACTTCATTACTGGCCAGAGAGGGACGCAGGCTCGGGAGTGTTTCTAAAGCAACACCCCTTTCTCATCTGTAGTTCAATAACACTGCTTTCATCTCGGCATAAATTTGAAGCAAACAAAAGGTGAAGGGCAAATTTTCAGAAGAGAAACGGCAAACTTTTACTTATTACTAAGAAAGCTTTTGCAAGAAACGGTTGCTCTTGGAAAGATGTGTAGACAAAAAAAAAAAAAAAAAAAAAAGTAAGGCAGCTAATATGTACAAGGCCATCTGTGGCATCTTTTGTTTTTTTTGTTTTTTTGGACATTTTATCTTTCGTCCAACAGTGGCAAGTCTTGAAATCCATATGGGGACTCCTCTTTGGTTTGTTCTGTTGTCCCTACTGTCTGTATGTGTCTTTAATAAAGACGCTATCCCCACTTCCTGCCTACTCCCTTCTGATTCACAGCTCTATTTACAGTTCCTGCATGGCCCTGCCAAATCAGGGGCCCTCAAATTGGGTAGTTAAAGGAGCTGCGGGCGGAGAGGCACATTTTATCACCAGATATGCCCAGAAATCAATGCACCCTCTCAAATGGCTGTCTCTTTATGGACCGTCAGGGAAATATGAGTGGAAATGGAGAAGCGGGAGGAGAGCAGTGATGTGATATGAGTGAAGGCCTTCATTCCTAAGTCTTGCCTCCCAGTTCAAAACAGACATTAACACCAAGGGCCCCATTGGTTAAAACTTCGCTCTCTGAGTCCATTGTGTGCACTCATGCAAGCTTCTAAATCCCATAACTGGACATAAAATCATAAAAAGAAAGTTCACAAAAATGAGTTAAGCCATAAGTGGCATTCAGAACATCTACACGTTAACTCTAAAATGGAATTATTGGCAGATAAGGAAAATATTATTACAGGAAAGTGAATGAAGAAATAGAGACAAATATACGCTGCCGGGATAACAACTGCAATGAACGCACTCTTTAACCCTAACTAAGCGGTAATTTATTCAACAACCATAAGTTTGCTTGAGGGCATAAAAACTGAATAATATAGGCTCATCCAACTTGTTAAAGAGTGATTCAAGGCGCATGAGTTCTGACCTTAACTCCACTGACAACCTTTGGAATGTGATGGAGAAGATTTTACATAGTGGAATGACTCTCCATCATCAGAACAAGATCCTGACCAAGATTTTTTTGGACGTCTGGATGGAAATACAGTCACAGAAAAAAAAAAAATTAGACCATCAAAAGTCAAAGAATGCTTATGCAGTCAAGTACTAACTCCTGTGTGTATCATGTGACTAAAACAGACAGAAAAGAAAACATGGAATGACTAAAAGCAGTTTTTGTCAGTACAATGACATAGATATTGATGTAAAAACTGAAGTGATTTTGGTTTTTATCAAGAAAACATGGAAAATGGATAGAAATCAGCTCTGAAATTAAACTATTATGAGCCATTTTTGTTGTTATCATTGTATTTGTTCAATACCAGCCATTAAAATGAACAAAAAATTGAAGAAAGCAATTAATTAATAGTCTAATATTTTTTTTCCACAACTGTATGTTATGTACTGTAGCATTATATCATTATGTGTTATAATTAATGCTAATGGTGATGTTGTGACGTTTTCTTGGCCAGGCTGAAACTTTAAACTCCTTGGGATAATCTACCTGGCAAGATAATGAGATATGGGATAGGCACACTTTAGAACAACATGGTCCAAATTCGATACATAAATAAGGCTACATGCAGTATTTTCTTTAACTAGGACACATTTTTCCCCATTGTGACTGCTGGTCATGATAACATTTTCTTCATTAATTAGTGGCAGCTGCTTGTACATCCGTCAGACCTCAGGGGGATAGGTGAAGGGGATGCGGAGAAGAAAAAGCTAGATAGAAAAAACAAAAAAAGTAAAATAAAAATAAAAATAAAAGCTAGAAAAATCAAAGAGATCACATAAAGGGAAATGAGTCTCCACTGGGCTTGTGAAAATTCCAGTGTAACAGAAATGGTCTCAAAAACTCGTCTTTGATCGAAAGTAAACAGTCTCTGGAAAGAGCTAACATCGACTTAAAACGAAATACCTTAAAAAACTTAACCAAAAAACTACAAAACCCTTGAAACAACATTCTATATAATAGCAAAAATAAAGTCTTCCATTAAAAAAAACAAACAAAAAAAACCCACCATATATAGACGGTATAGGCGGTGACTTTGCCGTATAGTTTGGCAGTTGTTTCACTGTTGTATCAACTTGCACCACTGTATGACAGCATCACTTTGAGTTTTTAAAGTCAAAGCCATTTAACTCCCATCAATCACGCATGACATCCCTCCCCATGAACACCTGTAAAGTGATAATGCACTTGATCTGTGTGTGGCCGCAGCCTAAATGCTGTTGCTTTAAGTCCTACGAAACAGGCACTTTCGCTCAATGGCAACCTGCTTTTTATTTAGAGCCCATCTCTCTGGTTCAGATCCAAGGTCATTGCATCACACTATGGATGCTGGCTGCCAACAAAGTGGCCTATCAGTCATCAGCCTTAATGAATAGGGCACAGTATAAAAATAGGTACAAAGACATGCAGTCCGACTGCAAGCTTTCACTAGTGCTGTCAACTTATTATCAGTCCACCTCTGTCTGCAACAGTTAGCTTTCCTTTACTCATCCTTGCACATTTTCACCAAATAAATGCAAGTAAATGCAAATTTCTGCAGTATGTTTTAGACATTTTTGTGAAACCTTCCTCATGAATACTGTTCAATAAAATTAATCATGCCATTTTTGTAGTGGTACTCAAAACACTTGCATGTGAAATGAATGCATGTTAATATAGACACGAAGTCAACTCCTGTCAGTAAAATTTAAAGTAGTAATACTGTTGACACACGAGTGTGATAAATACACACTTATCCCACACACTATTTTGTATAAAATAAAGAATAAAGATGAGACACAACACATCTTAGTCATTTCAGTGTTTTCTTCAGGAGGAAATGGCATCATATGGAGCAAGTCATGTGATCTGGAATCAACACACTTCTTTCAGAGGTGTTTTTGTAATGGGTAACTTAGATGAAAGTAATTTCTCAGACACAGATGCAACTTGTTATTTTCCATGTAAAATTTGATCTATTGCAAAAAAAGGAAATATCTGTCACGATTATCTGAACATAAAAAAAAAAAAAAAAATACACAATCAGCATAAGGTTTTAATAAGCTCATTTTATTATTGTATAGCAAATTAGAAGGTGGTTGTTACTAAAATTGGATGTATATCTAGTTAACATTTTAGTATATCTAGTAATTTATTAATTATTCATCAATCATTTATTTATAAGTGATTGTTTCCGTAATTAAATAATTAGGGATTTTTAAAAGACATGATCATAATGAACATTTTTTTTAAACTTTTAATAAAAATGTATGCAAGACACGTATATCCCATGAACTTCAAAAGTCCCTCCATTATGTATTGATCCAACTACTGTAATGTGTATTTCAGTAAAACAGAGTAAACACATGTACCAGATAAACTCAATAGATACATGAAGAGGAAAAAAACCCACTACGGTCATAGAGAAGCTAAGATGTATGAAGCTACTGTGTTGAAACAAATGATTGTATTTCAAATGACATCAGGCATGTAGTCGATATTGCAAATTTTTTTTCTACAAGAGCAGAAACATCAGCGGCTCAGTTGAATGTCCTGATTGCCAGTGGACAAGAAACTATTTACTAATGTGTTTCAGGGGCTTTTGTATCTCCTTCTGGAAAGCATCAGGCTGAATATGTGGCGTCTAGGATCTGTTTCTGAGTCCTTCTAGAATCAAGAGTAAATTGTAGCTCATCAATGCAACTCTTAAATGAGATGAACTGTGTTTAATCAATCACAGACACTGTCAGTGTAATGTGCAATCACAGAAAAAGCCACATCTTGACTCCCTGAAACCTTGGACAAAGGGATGGTTCTATTCAGAGGAGTGAAAAAGAGCAGTAGGATGTAAGGGGCTGAAGTAGCAATCAAGTCTAGATATAGACACAGTTGGAAACACGGAAACATGACATTTATTGAACTAGCTAGGGCCTTCATAAGTAGCTACACAAGTATTACAATTATTCACATCAAACAGTTCATATATAGATTTTTATGGTGAATTTTATAGTTTGATTATAGTAGTGTGCATTTGATATTATTAGCATTTTGGTTTTATGTATTTTTTTTATTTATTGCTACTGTTGCACTGTGTTACTGCTGCACTTTATGGCTGGACCCTTCAGCTGTCCATTCATTGCCAAGTCTGAGTGTTTGTGTTACGAGTATCTAATGTGCTGTCCTGCTGCGATCCCTTGTCCGCGAACTGAATTGCCCCTAGGGGATAAATAAAGTTATCTGAATTATTAAATATATCTTTCAATCTGCATCCACCAGTGGCTGCTCTGAAACTGAGGTTACATTCAAAAACTGTACCTCGGTTCAGACTTCCTGGTATGTTCATTTGTATACATTTGATTCCGTCTGTTTATTTTCCACACTACAATTTTACGGTCTTCTCACAATAATCTACTTTGTGTCGGAAATAAACAATCATTACCTCCGTTCATCTTCCTTCCCTCTTAGGGCGAAGACGCACCAACCCAACTGCTGATTGTTGCCAGGAAAGGTAGCCCGACTGATCAGTTGGCTCCCGACTCCCTGAAACAGTCAAAAAAGTGTGATGAACACCAAATCGACTACCAAGTTGAGTGTATGTGCGGCTCTTGTGTGAGACGTAAAACCAGAAAATGACAGAACATCTCTCTAAACACAGAGCTCGCTGTCGTCAGTCACTGTTGTCAGCAGAGAGTGTTGAGTCGTCAAGAAAGGTTGTTGTTGTACTTGTTGAACGCAAGAAGAAGATACTAGTGTTGTCAGCTCTCAGGCTTCTTCTTGCGGTAAGATGTCGAAAGATGTTGCAGGTAAAAACTGAGGAGAAATCGCACTATGCTAACAATGCTAACAGTGTTCACTTCATGAATAAATGAAGTCCGTAGGCAACACTGACTGACACTCATTCAGATACGATATGAGCAGTGAATGTTCTATTATACAAGACAATAATGGTGTGAAGTACCGTGGTGGAGCTGGATTCACACGGAAACTTCTCGTTCACTGATTCACTAGTCAAGGCTATCCATCCACCAATCAGATTGGTCCGACTGAATGACTGGTAGTGGCCGATTACACATTTTGAACCGACCAAAAAGACTGAGGACAGCGTTAACAACAGCTGATCGTACAGAACACACCAAACAGACTCATGCCACCGACCTCCCCAGACTGTCTGACAACATCCGAATGCTGAAAATCATGTTTTCTCACAGCGATAGACTAGAGGTATTTATAGTAATTTGACCAAAGTTTGAAACCATCTATTCATTCTAATCTACATGAACCATGTTCTGTTTAATCCGGACTGAGACCAGCACTTTTGGTCTGAACAAAGACTGGTTAGAAATGATAGTGATGCACAATTAAAGGATTTACAATAATTAGCAGGTAAATGTTGGCTGTTGTTGGTTGCAAACTGATGAATCCAGATCCATCCATCCAACTAAAAACTGATTTGTTAAGTGAAATCTAAAGCATAAAAAAACTACAATTAACGAATGTCCCAGATCCTAAATACTGTACTCAATGGTCAGCAACTGAAGGTTAGTGTTTCAGTATGTGCAAAATAATTTTCGCACACAACCAATGTTGGAGAATTTGGTTGTAGCTAAATAACAGAATTGACTCTCATAATATGGTAACACTTAACTGAAGAATAAACAGAATGTGAAAACCATAGAACAAGGGTGTCAAACTCATGTTTTCTAGGGGCCACATTCAGCCAAATTTGATCTCAAGTGGGCTGGACCAGTAAAATAAAAGCATCATAATCTATAAATAATGACAACATTTCCTTTTTTTTTTGTCCAATAAAAAGTATTAAATTATGAACATATTTACATTTACAAACAAACACAACCATAACCCGAAAAAACTGAAATTTATAAGAAAAACAAGTGCAGTTTTAACAATATTATGCCTCAACTTATTTATAAATGTGCATTACACAAAATGTTATACAAACATTTGGCAACAAGCATAATATTGTTAATAATTTGGAACTAAAACACCAATTTCTCATTTACTCAGGTTATTGTTCTTCAAGGTTCAACTGGACTAGTTTTATTCAAAAGAGCAAAACTAGTCCAGTTAACCCTAGAAAAATGTTACTGTCCCTATTTATAGGTTATTATGCTATTATTTTACTTTAGATCATATTAATGTGTATGTGGAACCTGAACTAAAATTAATTTCACAACTTTACAAATTGATCCCATTGGCTAGATTGGCCTGCGTGTTTGAGGCCTCTGCTATAGAACCTTTAATAATAATAATAATAAAAAAAAAAATCACTTCATAGGCTTTTGTCATCCTACCTAAAACGATAAAGCAAATGAAAAAAAAAAAAAATAGCCACTTCCTCAAAATAAAACGACACATCCAAAAATCTAAACTAGACTAGAATGCCACGCCAAAATAAGAGACTGAGTAAAAGCTAAAACTAATACAAACTGTACCAGACCGTACACATCCTGTAACTACTAAAACCAAATTGGTCCTTTGGCTTCGGAGGTGGCAGATGGCCGGCCCCCTTGCAGAGTGGCTCTACCAGCTTGGACTATCACACATGTTCCCTCAGTGCAATTAAGTCTACCTGACCCCTCAGAGCCCCTTGCATCAGCGGGGTGTTTCCGTCACGTTCTTCCATGCAGATGCTAGCGCGAGTGTATTCTATGTGCAAACCCTGGCCATGTGTGTCACACTGTGCACATATGGCTTCTCCGTGTTCGGCATGTTTAATAACTCAGACATGTTTTAGGAGATAACGTTAAGGCGGCAGGAGACCGAGACTAAATTGACCATCCATGTGACAAATAAAGCTATTAGGTTTTGGTGTAAAGGCTTTGCTGTTGTGCATGAGAATACAGACTGTAGTTAGACTTAAAATTGTGCATTGAGTAAAGTAATAAATTATGAAGAACACGACTGTGAAACATTGTGTTTATTCATTCTGAAGTTGTTGCTGTTTGTTTGTTCACTCGCAGCTCCTAAATCAAATTCTCTTTTTGATTGAAAGAACAAATCACTCACCATTTGCAATCTGACTCTTGGAACGACATCTCTCTCTCTCTCTCTCCTCGTCCATATGTACTGTAAATATATCTTTTTATTTGCATGCACAGGCTGCACTGAGGCATGACAATAAAAGAAGCAGCTTAATATATCAAAAAATCTGTCTGATTTATTGGCAACTGAAGTGTTTGCTAGCAACAAAAATCATTCCCATGCCAAATAGTCTTTGTAAAGCTCGACTGCTATTTACTGTCATGCGTCTCATTTTAGTGTTATGGGTGATTATGATGGGGAGGCCTGTGCAGCCATATATTAGCATGCACTGAATGAGCTGTGGGACATGATGCCCGGTGACTGCGAGGTAAATGAAAGCTGCTTGCTTATGCAGATGCAGTTACAGCCCGACATGAACTGAAAATAGCCTCAAACATTATACTGAGATGTAGTGCTATGAAGATATCCATACATTTATGATTTATCCATCAATCCTTGCTTCATCCATCTTGGATAACTGCACTAGCAAAGCCATCAGTCTGTGCAATGATCTTCCTGAAGTCTTTTCCTGTGTTCCAGTCAGTCAATCTTTCTATTCGGCATCTATCTAATTTGGGATATGCAGACGAGCTGACCCTTCGCTGTCCCGATTCCAGCAGTGTAACCTGAATGCATCAGCGTGGCTGTCACTCTGTGGGTAAATTACTGTGGTTGCTACTGTCCTGCTGCAAGGTCCAGGTCAGACTGGGCAGTATCTGGCCCTTTTATCCAATTAGGAAATGAGTTAAAACCCTTCACTTGTGCTAGGACAAGCTGACAGACACACACATATAGATATATATAGACACACACACACATACACACACAGGTGCTGGCCGAAGCATCTGCCCCATCACCCGCGCTATTTCTTAATTTAGATCTCAAGTAGGATAACCGGTCAAAACACACATACAAACACACTGAGGGATAAATAGACCGTCTGTCTCCCTACTTCCCCCTCTGTCTGCCACATGGTGCAGACACACATCAATTGATTCGGCATCTCTTTTCCCGTCTCTCTCTCTCTCTTTATTTATGTGTGTCTTTCATACACACACACACAAACATGAAGTCCCTCCCCTGGGGATGAAATCACTTACCAACGCACACACACAAATATCGGGTGGCTCGTTGCTGGAGTGGACAGGCCTGCGTGAGATAACGGCCAAACGCAGCCTGACAGGCTCGGCTGGGCCATTATTGAATTGCAGTGAAGACTATATTACTTTAGAGTGAGATAAAAGACTACATACAAGACGGATGGGTGGGGGACATCAAACAAGACTGTGTCCGGATTGTGCCAGGAGTAATCCGGCTGAAGGCAGTGCTGATTTCCCCCAGGCCAGGTGCCATTTCTCCTTGAATAATTCTTATGAGGAATCCAACAGCAGCTCCGCCTTTGTGCCTCATATGGTATTTTCCTCCCATCGTGGTCTTTGCGCATTCTTCTGTCTTGTTTCTGGGATTTCTGTTGCACAAAACTCCGATGTTATTAGAATTCTTCAAAATCATTTAACTTCATGTGGCACGCCTTTTCGACGGGGGGATGTTTCTCGACTGCGAATGGAGAGGGAGGAACCTCAGGGGAAATACTTGTGATGGCATTTGGGAGCTTTGGCCTAGAATGCAATATGGATGGTGGAGAAACCATCTGATGTTGAGGAAACATTTGGCACCTTGTGTCATCTGCCGAACTTGTTTGCAGTCAGAGCTGCCTTTGATCTGTAGACAAAAGCAATGCAAACAGATGCTTTGTGTTTGCTCAGTCTGAACATCTTAGGCTGCAAAAAGGCTGACAGGTATGATGATGATGATGATGTGGTGAAGTAAGGTGATCATTACTCACTTCAAAGGAGAAATTAACAACTATAAAAAACAATGCAGAAATTACTATATGAAGAATAGCAACTTTCCTCTTTCCTTCTATTCTATTATTATCTGTTGCATGCTGATAGCACTCTTTTGTAGCTGGCAGTGCTGAATGGCATTGGACTTGACAATGATGCTGGCATGTCATTAATCAAATATATATGCATGGAAATCATCTAGGCGCCCCGCCATAGGTTACGCTCAGGTGGCAAGGAATAAAATAACTGAGGTGAAAAGAGTCTTTCTCCACCAAGATCCAATACAATTCCCACAAAATTAAAAAAGCAGCCTTACTCTAACATAAATCCAGAGTCTACATTAATAAAATATCACTGCTCACTGATATGGGAAAATCGATCTATTTGAGTTGGTTCTCAGAATGATAATGCAGAGTCATTGCAAGTTAAGAATCTCCCAGCTGTGAACTTGACATATTATAGATGTCTTCTAAAAGACGTCATCATGTTGTATTTCGAAAATATGTAGCTCTTGTGTCAGAGAGTAATATGTGTTTGGGACGCAGTAGAATGGTGAAACAAACAGGTGTAATTTATGATGGTGAACATCATATATGATGTAATATATGGTGTCTGGTTCAGCTCAGTTCAATAGAAAGATGGATGCTTCTATGAAACTGGGTTCATTTTGGTACCTAGTACTTTGCCAGCTTTTGACACCCAATAATAAAAAAATGTAGACATATTTTCCGCCAGGGTGTACTGAACGATAATCTCAGATAAATGCAAAAAAAAAAAATTATTCTCCTGCTCTGTGCCATCCCAAAATACATTTTTAATAAAACACTGGGGTTAAAAATAGGACCAAAATTGGGACAGGAAAAGCTACTTAGGTGACAGTGCATTTGATCTGAAAAACATTGCTTGAAATGACCTTATATACCGCTATAACTAAAGACACGGTGTTAAATTTGACTATCCAGAGATTTGGGATCTTCAGGAATCTCACTCTCAGTTGTTTAGAAGTGATCATATTTGGACAAGAGGGGTGGAAATATGGGAATCAAAGGAGTACAAGGTGAGCTCATGCTGACAGTGTTTATTTTTTTTAGTTGTGATCCCCATTAGCTGCTGCACACACATCAACAACAACAACAACAACAAAAAAAAGCACCTCAATTTCCTACAATTCTCTCAAACAAGATGTACACACACGCAACAGTGTTGGGAGAGTTCATTTTCTACCTGAACTATGACCGAGTTCCTTCACAGTTCATTCATACTTTAAAAAAATGAACTAGTTCAGAGTTTTTTTTTTTTGTTTTTTTTAAATATGTTGCTGCGGGCTATTATTTTTCAATATAATTTCCAAAGCTCATATAGAACCACAGTGATTATTGTCAGGTTCTTCCTTCCTCTCAGACCTTGTCATAGAAGCTCTTTTAAATGTTCATATGCGCCACTCGTCAGTATAACTGTTTGATCAGTTGTAAGTGGAATGTGATTTCGTTGCTCTGATATATGTTTATGTTTTATGCGCAATGACAATAAACGGCAATTCAATTCAGTGATGAATCCTTGTTGCTCGTACCTGCTACAGTCGCCTCCTGCTGCTTTTTTGTTTGGTCCTGATTCGATGATGCATGTAGCGACGCCATGTTGATGGTGTTGTTGCCAGATTGAAGGTTTTCCGCCAAAATTTAAAAGGGTCTTTACTGTAGTGTTTATGGGTTTCTGTTTTGGTTTTTCTGCTCTGTCTGCACTCTGCCTCTGTTTCACCTCTGACCTAATTACTGATCACGGCCACCTGATTGGGACAGTTGTTCCCAATCAGGTGGCCTCTATTTATATTCAGCCTCAACCCTCAGTTCTCTGCCAGATCGTAAACCCTGAGTTTCGTTCCAGCGTTACCTTGTATCAGTCTTGTCTTGTGTTTTGACCTCAGTTAGTTTTCGGATCCGTCTCTGCCTGCCGCCTGCCTTTG
>JAPSES010000102.1:458070-469865 GCA_029822895.1 Maxillicosta whitleyi | reverse complement strand
ACAAATGAAGTTCAATCCCCGCCCCCCCCCCCCCCCCTCTACCCTGTACCTCCTTTCCCTATCGCTTAAATAGCTTAGTGATGGGAGTTTTGTATGCAAAGAGTTAACGGCTGTTGGAGTTAATCGCTCCTGGGCTACCGGCGTTCCTGTGAGCAGATAAGGCTGTTTATAAATTGATTTGGTTATGCTTCATTGATAATAAAAAGGAGCCAGGCTTTGTTTACCTAACAAAACACACACATATACACCATGCCTTATTTGGATTCCTGCAGAATGTGTACGCATCCCATATGTTTACCTGTATACATCAGGGCAGGGGTATGTTTAGAGTTTAAGAAAGTTAGATCTGTAAGTAACTACAGGAATGTGTGACGACAACGGGGGGGAAAATAAAGTGAGAAGAACAAAGAAAAGATGGAAAGGATGAAGAGTCAGGTGTCGGAGTGACAGGGTCAACCTTGAGGAAAGGAGGAAGGGAAAATCATTAGAGTAAAGTAAAGGTGAAAGCAGGCAACACTGAAGGGGGCCTAATCCTTTTTCACTCCTGCTAATGAAAGTCATCAGTCACATTCCTATGCATAGTAATGACATGTGCAAGTGCAATGACACATGCACAAAAATCTCACACGTGTGCACATTTCCACATAACTTTAATATAAAACAGCATCAGGACTTTTGTATGTCAAACAAACTCTGGCTTACATGCAGACTGATTCCTTCCGCACATGACGAACTGCTCCACTGTTTGTTTTTCCACAGATTAACATTTCAGCGACGCTTAATCTCGGAGACTAATCTAAAAGAAACGCGTCACCTGCTTCATTTGGTGATGTCACCTGGCATGTGATAAGCTATACCTTTTTTCAACGTCTGTGCACACAACAAACACAGGATGACGAGACTGAGCGAGGAATTAAATTTAAGTCCGACATTCACTTTTCCATCCAGTAAAGACGGAAAAGAGAAAGAAAAATTACAGTATTGATGGCACTGTGCAGGGGTGTCAAGATTAACCAATATAAATATAACCGGTAAAGCTCCATTTATATTTCAAGAAAAAGAGAAAAAAAAATGGAAGACTCTTGAGGTAAGGCCTCAAAAGCACAGATGTCAGTAATAACATTAAGGCTGACTCTGGCCTGTAACGCCTCCTGATAGGCTTACTGTTACAACGCTATGACTGAGGCATCAAAATGGAATTCAGCCATCGTTAATTTTCTCATACCTTTGCTATTCCTACAGTGGTGTCAAAATGTCTGCTATGTAAAAAAGGCCTATTCTTGGCAGGAGTCTGGGGAAATTAAGCCAACCTATTTGCAAAAATGAACAAATCTGAACTTTATGTACAGCGCACATCCATGGAAGACTGCTGGGACAAAACGTATACACAACAATGGAATAGAGCCAATCCAAATTTATTCATAAAGCACATTTAAAAACAAGAGTTTACCAAAGTAGACAGGGGCAGACACCGTTTTCCAGAAGTAATGATGGGATATAAGTAAATGGATTTACTCAAATACTGTACTTAAATACAATTTTTACATATTTGACTTGAGAATTTTCAATCAGTACATTGTCTGCTACTTTATACCTTGACTCATCTACATTTAGGAGACAGATGTTTACTTTTTTATTGCAATAGATGACAAACAGTGGTGTCGTCCAGAGTATACGATGTATACCTACTTACTTTTCTGCATTTAATATATACCCCTTTCTAAATCCCCCAATAGTATCTAAGCCAAATCACCCATTTCCCCCCTAGAATGGTGTAACTATGACCCGCCCTGCTCTGCCTCCAATTGGCTGGTACTCTGTGTCTTCACTTGTTTAACTTTAGGCATGAGGACTGATGAGCCAATCAGAGGCAGATTAGGGCGGGTCATCCCAAAGAAAATATTGCTAACTAGCGTTTGCCAACTCTGGAACCTGATTGGACACCTCCTCATGTGCGAGTGCCACCCAAGTTGATTGACAGGTCACTGCACATCTCATTGAAAGGTGCATGATTATTGGAAATGTGTAGAAGAAAGGCAAAATAAACATATTTCAAGTGAGGAATACATAGAGAGAACCTACTTTCAAGGAAAACATAATTCTGGTGTAAGTTTTAAGGTGGTTTTCAAATGAGTGTTTTAAACTAGTGGTCGTATGACTGCACATTTAGAGGAGAAGAGAGTTTATCACCATTAGTTAAACTGTGAGTAGGCTAACGTTATGAAAAGGCTAACGTTACCTTATGTTTGCCTCATGTTGAATACATTGACATTCATGCAGCTGCTTGTGTGATCAGTGAAACTTACAAACTACTCCTGATCAAGTCATGATCATTTTATAATTGTGAGAAAATACTATGAACCGATTTCTGGGTTAAAGTAAACGAAGCAAGCATTGAGAGTATACTTTCTCTAAGGACCACTACATCACTGATGACAAGTAATTGTAGTTTCATTACAGATTCATGTTATGGACACTGCCAACCTGCTCTGCACGAGTAGCAAGGGTGAAATATAAGTAAGTGCATTTACTCATTTTTAGGTACTTGACTGGGTTTTTTATATTGTATATTTCGAACTTCTTATCTACATTAAGGAGTCAATTATTTACTTATTATTGCATTAGATTTGAAGGCAATTACTCATTACTCAACATTAGGTTATAGATTATGCCAGGTGTGACTTAGCTTTAGTTTGTTTATAAGCTAGTGTTAATCTTTCTACAAGAGTACACTCATTTTTACAGCATCATTTGTTTTAAAATATACATTAAATTGGACTGTATGAAATTTATTCACTTACAGTTGTTGTCATTCATCTCCCCAGCAGTGCATCATCAGCTGTTTTGGCCTATAATTTCCTGAACTTTATATTCCTATTTAATGCATGCAAATTGTGAAGTCTGGCCAAATCTTCAGCAGAGCCAGTGGCGGTAATGCACCAGTTGCCATTAGACAAAAGAGTAGAGTGAGCGTAATGCATTGTATGATGCAATATATTACAGAGATAGTTCCAGTAGAATGCCAAAGAACTTGGACTTCCAAGAACTGAAGTACGAGTACTGCCCAGCAACAGAGCTACCTATCCACTCTTATAGAATGAAAAGTTCTTAAAAAAAATCAATGTGTTTGTCCTAGTTTGGACTTAACTGTTGTTTAAAAAAAAAAAAAGTCCTCATCCCCTCTTTGGGCATAATGTGAAATTTGGCTGGCCCATTATACAGTACGTCTGGGTATCTGTGGCATGTTAGAGATTTTCAGGTTTGTCCTACTTACTTGTTTTGGTCAGACTCAATATGCCAGTAAAATATGTAGCTGTGTGGCTCTGCTCCACTGCAATATTAAAGATGAATACATAAAAAATCATTAGTCCTAATCTAATACGAATATACAGTAAATCTGAAATTGGAAAAATTAAAGTTGCAAAATTATGCATTTTTAACATGTGGTGGTGTACTAACAGCTAAGTGATTTTATGACAGAATTATTTTTAAATTAAGGACTTTTCTGCATGGTCTGTAATATTCAGTGACATCTATAGTGACATCAATTTTGCCGATTACAATCCATTGGATACCATCTGCTATGGTAGCTGCTAAAACTCTAAAAAACATTTGCTAAAGACTATTGTTTGGTTGGTACACACTCAAACATGGTGACAGTTATGCACCATTATCTGGATTCCACTCAATATAAAAGGAAAAAAAGAAATAGCTGATTCTGAGCCACTGTAGAAAACCAGCAGCACAACAATTCAATTAGATTCCCTAGCGCTGAAAAGTGAAGCCAATGCGGAGGTGTCAAAATCTGCAGTAAATTGAATGTCCACCGGGGGCTGGCTGCAAAAACAAGTCAGTCTCTACAGATAGTAATGTTAAAGTGGCCATCTTCACAAATTAAAAAGAACAGTCGGTTATAAAAATAAATTTAGTCACTATATAAACAATAACCACCCATGGGGCATTGGATTTTTTTTGTAGTTTACCCATTTAGATTATGTTAACCCAAAAATTTATGGATTGGATGCTTTGATTGACAGGTGAGAATGTGCACATCTGTGCAGGGTTTGATTGACAGCTAGCATTAGCTTAGTTGCCAAACCACACATTCGGAACTCATTTATTGAATAAAACTAATTTTTTTCTCCCTGACAGACAGTTCTGCTATAGTTTCATTAAAGGAGTTACTAACAAGACCATCTGAGCATTCTGTCATGAAGTTTACCACTGTTTAATGACCAGTCATAACTAGCACTAGCTGATGTTAGCATTAATTAGCATTGATTTATATGGTCTGTCAGCTAGCCTGTTAATTAGCTCAGATAACTGTAATTAATGTGTTCACATATTTTATGACTTTGACATTACTGTTGTCAAACAACCACATGTGTTAACATTTATTCACATATTTTAATTACCTGATGGTGTTCATTATTGATGTGCTCTGTGTGTTCAGTAAATTCAAGTATCATCCCTCACTTTTATCCAACTCCACCCATTTCTTAAGACAAGAAACGAAAGAAAAAACAGCATGATCAAAAACAGCATGATCATGCCAACAGCCATGTTGTGCATCATAAAACTGCAGTTCACAAAGTGGGTGACGTCATCTACACACCTTCCCCTAAATCTAGCTCAATCTTTGGGTGTATTTATTTTACTTCATTAGTTCATTTAATTTACTTCATTTCATCCAGAATGTTTTTTTTTTTTTTTGGTGTAAAAACATGCATACTGTCATTGAACTAAACAAGCGTCCACTTCCAAACTGACTCTAGTCCAGTTCACTTCTGGTGCGAAGATAACCAGCCTCGAGCTGAAACAAGCCAAGGAACCATGCACTTTTTTGTGCCTCACAAGCCACCGTAGCCACATGGCATTGTGGGTAATCAACAAAAATGGAAGTAGCCAAGCCGTATTTGTAGACAGACCTAACAACTGCAGCCATGAGCTGTGGATAGATGTGGAGTAATGAGGAGATTGAATATCTTTATGATATTTGGTCAATGGTCACATAAGACCTCCATAATTGTTTTCATCAGTACCCGCCAACTCTTGATTCTCCCCGCCCCTGACGTTTATTTCCAATGGCAGTGCAATTTGTCAAATGCATGCTTCTGTTTACAAATTTTGATCCACTTACAAAAAGTGCAATGAGAATACCATCTGACCGAAAGAACAAAATAAAGTCCACATTAGTTGTGAGTCAAATAAACGGACCAAAGGACTCCAGATGTGGATCCACCCTCTGGGGTCTTTTAGAATTAAAATCAGACATTTCCAGGAAAAGTAGAGACTGATGATGTGAGTCAGTGGGAAGCAATGCACTTCTTTCTGGGATGAACTAAGATGATCACACCATCCTCACGTGAGGAGAACTCTATTTAGTGCTTTTCGATCTTCCTCCAAGCAGCCACAGTGTGAAATTTAATTTAGCGTTGCATCTCTCTGTGTAACCTTGACAAGTTTTTGGAATCATTTGATTAGTGCCTACCACTTAAAACTGGTCTAGTGGTTTAATGACATCAGTGTGCCTTTTTGCAAACAACCCCTGCCTTCAGATCTTCTTGTGTATTTACAGCCTATAGGACAGCAGATGCCCAAGAAAAAGTAAAACTGTTGCAACATATAATTTATAGTAATTCCAGATTACTATAGAGTTTTGTGTCACTACCTGACATTATTATGGAGGAGATTTTTATATGGTTTACTCAATGAAATCATTTAATATCGCTCTACTCCTGGTGCAGTAGATTTCCTCCAAAAATATCCTAACCTTTCACTGACAATTGAGAAAAAACCATTTCCTCTTTTACACGGACTGTGTGGGAGGTACAGTGGATGACAGGATCAGTGGCTCTGCTCGAGGGACACTAGTGGCTCAAGATTTATGATGATCAGGAAGCTCATCAGAGAATGAGAGGAGATGGGGGAGAGCAGGAAAAAAAAGGGAGAAGAAAACATTGACTGAGAGGAAAAGTCCCAATAATCATAAACATCCGGCTTGTATTCCCAGAACAGCAAGTCCTGTGCGAAGCTCATTAACATTCAGCGGACCCACCAGATTACTCGGGGCACTCTGTAATTTGCAATAAAAAATAAAGATGACGCCAAAACAAAAACAAATCTGAGCCGATACAAATTAGGAGAAGCGCGCTTGGTTAGTCTGTCAAAGCAGTAAATTTCCCAGCGCCGTGTGAGAAACTCAGGTCGCTAGGCCCAAGCACAGGCGGGTGAAATTAATGAGCTGTCTGTTTGTGTGACTTTATTCCCCTTGTATCTCCACCATTTTGCCCGAACAGTGTATCAATCTGCCTTTATGGTAATGATGCTTCGAAGCTGGGAATTATTGCATTAAAGTGATTGGATTCATTTCGTTTGCGTAAAAGTAAAGTCCACTCCTGCTGCATGTTTCCCGCAAAGGTTTACAAGTGGAAGTGGAAAACGCACAGCTTCTTTTTGATTGTTTTACACTGCGTCCCATCCCCCCAACCTACAATCTTTTAAGAGTCCCATTTCACTTTCGAGTTGTTATGTGGGACATATATCAGATATCCGCAGTTGGCCTTGGCCGCTTTATCAGCCAAACTAGTGATGTCACACAATCCTTGGATGTTTTAATGAAGCCAATCCTTTTCCCTGATGCCGGTGAGGGTCTCTCTCAGCATGGAGGCTCCAGCTGCCGTCTGACACCCCGATAAGCCAGACCTCTCACTCCAAAAAAACCTCACACTTCTCATGATGACTCATCACTTGGCGTTTCAGATTAAGAGAAAGGTCTGTTGGGTGATGCAGCGCTAGGGCTAAATGCCACCTGCCTAACCTCTGTTTACACTGATTGAAACATGCTGATATGGGAGAAACCCAGAGGGGAGAGAAAAAAAGTCGGAATACAGACCAAAATAGGTTAGGGAATGAAACGCTTGCTGATGCTGCACTAACGTGGCAGATGGGAAATGAAATTGTTGGCTCTTTCTGCTGTGTCCCTCTATCTGTTCAACCATCCATCCATCTAGTGATCTATCCTCCAACAGCAGAAAAAGCAGTGGTGGGAATGTAAGCCACCTGAAGCTTTTAGGTCAGCTCTCACAGGACATCACCCTGTGTCCCTGAAGATAGCGACTGAGCCCCAACCTGGCGGCACAGTCGACCTCTCCTCCTCACTTTGCTGCACATTCAAACACTGAGCCACTGTCATACGCCGGACAGCTGTGTCCAACCTCTCTGCTTGTGTATGCATTAAGCAATTGTCTGATTCTTGTAACTGAGGAGGAACAGGCTTTTTTGTCTCTCAGAGCTGCATGCTAACCTGCTTCTCCCTAGCTGATACGTTGTTGTTCTCATTTCTCTTCCAGTTTCACTCGAGGTCGATAAAACCGACATTATGGGTCACTGAGGAAGTCACAAAAGGTTGTAAAGATGAAAATGCTACAAAACACAGGCAGCTACTGCACACCATCAGAAGTTGTTAGAATTTTTATCCCCTAGTCTTGTCATAAATATCTTTCTTGTGGGTAAGCGATGATAATTAGGTGCCAAAATTATGGCAGTTGAGGTTTTCTCTACATTACGGTGAATTTTTTCATATTCAAAAGAGCAAGAGAAATGTTTCCAACTTTGAGGTTGCGTGACTTGTTAAACATTATTCAGTCAAAAATATTAGATCGCTATACAACTGCCATATGTCTTGTATTTTACTGACAATACGCATTCTTTTTTGAATTTGTCTGGTATTGGTTTCATTTATTTCCACACAGCTCTGATATGAGGCTGACTGAAACATTTGGACAGCTAGTTCTGCCATTGTCACCTTCACATAAATCCCTGACATGGCTGTCTGGAGATATTTACAGATAGAGGAGGCATCAAGGGACGGCAAAGTGCTGAGATAAACCTCCCCGCGCCCCCACCCATTTTTATATCTGAACCTATAAATATAAACATATACATTCATATTTGCCAAATCTGTATGGCGGCTGAGATGCATGGCTGGCGACAGGAGGAGGAGATGCAAGAAATAATCCATCATGGCCAGAAACTGAAATAGCAACCCTAAACCTCTGTGGACATCCCGGGCTGTGTCTGTTGGCCTGAGAACAGGAGTGCAGGGATGCCTCCTATAGGACCCTTGAGCAGCTCGAGGATTACAGGATGAGAAAAAACAAAAAGGAAAAAAAAAAAAAAGCCCTCTTCCTCTGTTCCCCAAGCTTGGCTGAGGTTCTTATTGCAGCTATGTATCCATTACTGCCTTCCTCTGGTGCCCCCACATCAATACGGCCCAGAGAAAATCTGGTGTGGCGGCACCTTCCTTTGACAAAGCATGTCTGGGTGGGTCGATAGTGTATTAATATGGGACAATGGTGCTAGCCATGTGTAGCTCGCACCACTAGGCCATATCGGAGTCTCTAGCACGCCCAGTGGCTGTGTGAATGGCCTTGAGATCCACTGGGGCAACGGATGCTTCTTGTGTGTGTTTTTTGATGTGTGGGTCTTGCTAGGACTGTTTTCATCCCCAGAAGTCCCAATAACCGACTACCAGACCAAAGAGAGAGAGAGAGAGAGAGAGAACAATGCAACAGTTTGATGGGGAACACAGCAACAAAAGCATGCTGGGCCAAGGGGGAAAAAATAAAACATACATAAAAATTCTGTATGCTTTGTGGGTTAAAGACACAGTAGGCAATTTGTGCAGCTCAGGGTCTCTCAATCTAAACAGCAGTGACAGACATTGTTGTAGATGATGTCCTGAAGTAGCCTGGGATCATGGGAGTCGTTTTCACCACCACTGCCGGTGAAAATCGGATGCCACTCAGGCAGAAGTCATGTTGACAGACAAGAATGGTGTTAAAGTTGTGTTCACATTATGCTTAGTGATGTATATTCATGTTTCTGCACTTCATTCAAATGAAATACCCTGGAGTAATGTTAAACATTTGTCATTTGTTACGCTGAATAAAAAATTACCTACATAACACACAAGACGCCACAATGTATGTCACACAGACCTCGTTTACGGTATTTAAATGTGAGAATGTTACCTATTTTAGCTTTACAATAAATTTTTAATGAAAACAAAAAAACATATTAACATGAAACATCACAAGCTGTCATATTTATTTATGATGCTGTCACACCAAGCATGGAGACGCCACGCCGCAGTGTTTAGTTATCAGTAAAAGCCTCCTTTGGCCTAAATAGACTCTGTCAGTTCAATCCATTTTGTTTATCTACATCAATGTGTGGCTATTAAACCAGCATGTGTTACTCTTACATGTCACTTTTGTCCTTGGTTAATTTGGTTAAAGGGGAGAATAAATCATTTTTAGCACAAGGTCCATGAAAAATTAAAATAAAAAGTCTAATGGTAGTGGTTTCTTCCTGTATGACACACACACACACACACACACACACACACACAGGCCATAAAGGGTCACTGAACAGTTTGATGAGACTGAAAATTATGTGAATCATATGTTCTGGCCTTCCCAGTCACCAGATCTCAACCCAGTTGAACACCTTCAGGACATTATAGACCAGCAGGTTAGATACACTCAACATCGGGGGATTTCTCTCTGGAATACAGTTTAGAGATTCAAGTGTCAATGGGAAACAGTTCAGATGACCCAGCACTCTATACCAGGGTTCTTAATGTTGGATTTTCCTTTGAATTTGTATGTGATAACAAGATACAACAATCCTGTGACTGAACTGCAATTGTAATTATGTTTGATTTGGAATGTAACAGCACTCTGCATAATCAGATATTGGATTTTGCAGCAATAAAACATAACTTTTTTCTTTGTTTTATGTTTAATATTGATAGTTAAGCCATTAAAAATGTCATATAAACAAAGGGAAAAATAACCCAAATGGACCAAAAACAACAACAACAACATCATATTACAATGAAAAATATAATGAATGTAAAGAGCAATTAAACAATATAGACTGATTAGGGGCAATAATAATAATAATAATAATTGTTGTTGTAATAAAACAAAACAACACAAAAATAAATAATAATAAAAATAGCAATAGTCCAATTTGCTAGTATTTTTGTGGCAGACAGTCACAATACAACAAAGGGTTAAATAATTTGATATTTGTAGTAATGTATTTGTATTAATTACTATCAGTTAGAATTTCTATGTTTTGTTATTTTATTTTTGCATGTGAAATGTTTTTTTTTTAAACACATCTACTCTTCATTCAGATAAATAAGTTTAGTGACTGGCAAACTGAGTTTTTTCAGCTGCACATTTTTGTAAACAGAGCAAGTGGAGAAGTGAGTGACTTGTCAACTATGGTGTGTTTTATTCTTACTTTGCTCAAGGGTCAGAAGTTGAGGGAGGTTTTTACACCTTTTACACACCGATGCCAAACAAAGGAGTACTTCAGAAAAAAAAAGCATGATAAAAATGACTAATCTGTTCACTTTAATACTGTGATCTGTGATCATTTTAGAACATTTCAGGTTTCAGCTCCTCAAAATACAAACTTTCATAACGTCACAAATTATCTGGGAATTATCAGGTCGTTCTAGTTCATCTTAAAAATCAACACACAAGTCAAACAGAAGTTTCACCAAGGTTATTTTCTAATGGCTTCATGCCAAGATTATATGCCAATTACCTTGTCCAAGACAAAATAATTTATCTGTTTTCTCCATTTTCTTATCTTATGTTCAAAAGAAAAGGTATAAAAAATGGTCATCTATGGGAAGAACAGACAAAGGTGGCTGTAGAAAAAGAGCATCATCAACTGCACTAGCCAATTAGAGCACTTTGATTACCAGTGAGAAAAGACTAAATCTATTTACATGACCATAAAAATACAATAACAGAGTAGTCATAATTATAACAATCAGACCTGATGCATTTCCGCTTCAGTTCATTTTGGTTTTTCGAGTACTAATGTACGTAATTATAGTAGACTCAAACTCAACTTATCCAATTATGCCATTTATTTGACCAGCTGAATAAAATGATAACTCCAGAAACCACATAATGATTGGAGTATTCGTGTGGCATGTAAACAGTAGCTTGGTTTAGAAAGGCAGAAAAAAAGATGGGAAGACAACATCAAAGAATGGACAGGACTGTCTTTTGCCGACTCACAAAGAGTAGCCCATGACCGTTGCAGATGGTGGTAGATTGTCAGGAAATCGTCTATGGTGCCTCCACAACCCATTGGGTTAAGAGACGATTAGTAGCAGTAAGTTCACTGAAAGTCTTTTTTGTTGCTCACATCTTTGCATCCTTTTTGTATTAAACTAAGCCCCAGCATCTCTCTCAAAGTGGTGCCATTTCAATAACCCAAACATAAAAAGTTAACAGTTGTCAAACCCACAGATATTGCAAACACGTGCTCTTCGTAGAATACAGAACATGTGTTTCTGAGAGATAGGGTGAGTTAACATGTTGGCATTTCTCATTCTTATGCATGTTTCCTGTTTGTCATTATATTGTGAAACTGTTTAAAACACATATATGTATCACACAAACCGCGGCACAGCCAGAGTACACAGACTGAGCTTTAAAAAGACATGTTCAGTCCCACTGTTAAATGCTCTGTCTCATGCATGCTTGCAGACACGTGCACACACGTGTGGTTTGGTGATTTACTGTTACAGATGAGGCCCTGGGAGTACCTCTGCCACCACAGCACTCAAATCAAAGCTGTCAACAGGGACCCTGGAGGAAGGGACGAATCAAAAAATATCTCCTTGCCTTTCCTGCTCACCATGACCCATGTGTGCGCTTGTAGACATTTGTGTGTGCATATCTTTCTTTATATAT
>JAPSES010000102.1:425868-450703 GCA_029822895.1 Maxillicosta whitleyi | reverse complement strand
TTCTTGGTTACTGAGGGCCGCCAGAAATGTTTCAGAGGGCCGCCATTGGCCCCCGGGCCGCACTTTGAGAACCACTGTTCTAAATAAACTCAACCAAAATATGATAAAATAAATTAGTAAGTTCTGAGTATCTGATTGAAGTAAATGCCAGGTAGAACACCAAAGTTTGTGGACTTAAACACAATACAATTTATGTCCCATTTCATGTGTTTTTATTTTTTTATTTTTGACCTGTCTCTCTATACCTGACTTTTATGCTTAAACCTTTTGACACAATAAGGGTACATAAAAAAAAAAAAACAAACAAAAACAAAAAATATCCTCATTATGAGACCAGTTTGGAGTGTCAATGCGTAGTTCCTATCCTCCCAGACAAGGTGATCATTTCCAACTAAAGGACTGAAAACTACATTGTCTTTCTTAGCCAGCTCACTAAAAAAGAAATACAGCAGGTCATTAAGACAGAGCCTCTTTGCCTCTTTTCAGAATACACTCCTAAATGGGATGAAATGGTGGGGGCTTTCAATGATTCAGTATCAGACCTGTGTTTGTGTGCCTGTTTGCCTGTCAGTGTCAGGCTAAAATGTCGGCGTTTCCTTTAAACAGAATGAGGTGAAACAGCCAAGTTGCGCCATCCTTTCTCATGCTCTAACATGATCTAGCACAGGTAAGCCCATTAGCATGGGGAAAAGGTCACTTTGAGAAGTGGAAATCAAATACAGGGATTTGGGCAGGGCCATTAAGCTACTAGGCCTATTAGTATTCATGCGGCGCAGATTAATGGAAAATATGAGCCTTACAGAGGGGCCATAGTATTAAACTTGATAAGAGCTGATTTGCCCAACCTTCGACATTCCTGTTTTCCTACACCCCATTTCTAGTTTTTTCAATATTAATATTAATGATCATATATATATTTTTTTTCATTTGAAGCACAATCCTGTCAGACTGCAGACTTTCTTTTCAGCCGCTGCTCGAATGATTGGCAAAGGTGTGATTAATTGTCAACTAGGGGAGATGCTAGCCATGCAGAACACTGTCAGCAAGCTAAATGGTAATTACATAACTTAATGTTCTTCTTACTAATCTGACCCTGAGATAGCCGCTTGTTGGTACGTTCCATTAAAGTCAGTGTCCCAATATCCGTCGCATTAGTAAGGTTTTATTCAAATGTTGGACAGGTTTTAATGGTGTTGGACGTAAACTGTATGAAGACCCATTTCCAGAAATTAAATCAAATATATGTAATAAGTAAAGTATATCTCCCGTATAATAGTAACGGTAATAAATGAGTCATGAGTCCAGACCAAAGATTCCTGATAAAACAAGCAGAAAACTTGCAGCTACGAGTCTAGAATAGTATATGTTTCCACATCTCTTACACGCCTTTCTGCTCTAAATGCAGGCGTGTCAGGCTCTTTTGCTGACAAGAATACTTTTTAGCATCTTAAAATATGAATGAGCGCAGCAGTGATAGAAAGTTATTTACTACAGCTGTGTTTGTAGTACGAGCCAGGCTGACGTCATTGTATCCTTTATATGTGAAGAGCTCGTTTCCAAAACGCTATATATCCATTATCAAAAATTAAGTGTTTTTATTGCCTTTCTCTGTCAATATCACTGAAATCAATGTTATCGTGTTTAAAATTGTTATGAAAAATAGCAGATAACATTAACCTAGTTCCAATTTTCCTGATGCTATCTTAAAATCAGGTTGTAAAAAATAAAATAGAAAATTGTAACCTAAAAATACTTACAACTCCACATTTTTCTCCTTGTAAATGTAAATATTTTCATGTCATTTCACTGTATTTACACTAAAATAAACTATCATTTCACAAAAACACGAATAACCCCCAAAAAATGTAACATTTTGAAATGTCTGAAGTGCAAGTTTCCCAATATTCTTATTATTGTTATTAAATACTTTGTGTATTTGTTGATCCACTGTGATCTACATGTGTAAATGATAAACTGAGACAAAATATTGTTAAAATTGTTCATGTTATTCATATTGTTTTAAAAGATAATCGGTAGATATAAAACATTTTCATCACATAATTTGACTTTTTTTTGCTCCAAAAAATAAAGGGAAAATTTGGAGTTGACGTTATTTACATATTATTATGTTATTATTTTACTGGTCCGGCCCACTTCACATCAAGTTTAGCTTAATGTAGGCACTGAACTAAAATAAGTTTGACACCTGTCTGAATAAGGTAAATGGTCACTTGCTATGTTCTACAGCAGAACAGACAGAACATTGGTTTAAGGACATTTCACATTTCATTTTGCAAGTGTACAGTGAGTGGGTACAATCTGAGAACCTCAGTATTAGACTCCACTTAATTAAGGGAGTTCAGCTCAGTTCAGTAACATGTAATCCACCGTATTGCTAAAATCAATGCTAATGTATATTCAAAAGAGATGCGTCATTGAGTTTTATTGACGCTTTAAACCAGAAAGTGGCAAAGAATCTGTTTCTGTCTTAACCCTTAAAGGCCTACAAATATTTTAATTCATCTCCCAAATTATTTTTTTTCTCAACACTTACCCTGCCCAAAGTGCTTTATCATAATATAACCTTCTGTATTTTCCCATTTTTCATTGAAAATCGGCTACATTAAATTTACTGATAGTGTAAATGCTGATAAAAGCTCAGAAAATTAAAAAGTTATTCCATCAAAACAGAGAAAACTGAAGAAAAAGTGATTTTATCAGCAAAATATATTATTCACTGAACATAGAAGCAAGTGTCTACAACCACTTAAACTACATTGTTTTATTAATAAATCAATGTTATAGAAGATGGCAATGTTTTGATGGTAACTGTGGAACCTCTGAGCATCCAAATGGATCATTCCTAATGATTAAAAAGCTGAGAAACTGCATTTTTCTTAATTATTGACATGTATTGATAGGAATAGAGGTTCAGAAGTTATTAAAGCTTTTAGATCAGATACTTTTGGTTTTGTTTAAAACAGAAAAGTAGGACTCTCAAAGATTTATTTTTTTCTCTTAAAAGATGAAATGTGTTATTTAAGTAACCACTCATAAGCCCATAATAACAGCTGGATTCATGTACTTTTCACTTATAAAGACCCAAACATCCACCAGTATCTAAAGTCATACTGATTCAAACTGTTTAATATCTATTGATCCACTAATTCTATCAATACATGTCAATAATTTGTGTAAAATACAGTTTTTTCATCTTTTCATGGTCATCAGATATGACCCATTTGGACATTCAGAGGCTCCGTAGTTACCATGGAAACACTATGATCTTCTACAACATTGATTCACTAGTAAAACCCATGGAGTTGAATCAATAACAGTGGATGGACACACTGGGTTTATGTTAATTAACGGTACATTTTGTTGGAAAAAAAATCTTCAGTTTTCTGTTCCTAGTATAATTAAACAAGTTTAATCTGAAGTTTTATGAACGTCGACAAGATCGGTACAGTTAAAATGGGAAAATGATTACACAAAATCCACAAGAAAATATTACATTAAATGGTAATAAATCACTTAAGAATTGATGAGATGGACATAAATGTTATTAGAAGAAGCATTGGGTTTTACAGGTGTTGAATTAACACAACCATTAATGTTTGTGTATACAAGGAGCCAGTATCTGTTACAAATGGAGAGAATTTTGAGGCAGTAACTAAATTAATTAGTATATTTTACCATTTAATATCTTCTCTGTTAGCACATGAAACACTTTTATAACTTTGGGTGATGTTACTTTTGGTTAAAGATTAAAAAGTGACAAGATAAAAAAAAAAAGCTCAACTATTTTGTGTCAGCAGGAAGGTATAATTATTCAGCTCTCACAACCTCTCATGTTTTACAGTCACTGTGAAAGTATTTAACTGCGTTTGTTGCCCAGGTCTGACAGACAAAACAAGTTGTTATTGGGTGTGACACGGCTCAGGTCATACAGACTGCATAAAAAGCTTAGATAGTGCCAGTTGCCACTCCTGGCAGATCCCTACCCACCGGTGGCCATGCCCTCCCCCCTCTCTTTTCCAACCCGCACCCCTCCACCCTGCAGTCGCCCCTGTCCCCCCAGCACACCCCGCCTTCCGCTCCATCTGTCGGCCAATAACCTGCTGGAGCCTGCCATGCCGTTAGCGCACCTGTGCCTGCCACCTCAAATAGAGCTGTTTGACGCATGCAGGCGGCATGCAACCACACACAAGCACACCCATAGACATCCAATATGTGTATATATACAGTCTTTAACCAGCGTGCATACTGGGGAACAGGCTGTAGACGTCAGCTGAGAAGTTAATAACTCATCCTTTTCTTTGACGCACATCAGTGAAACGCTTGCTCATGGTACCTTGTTCCTTTTTTTGTTTCTGTCAGAATAACTTGGTCCCTGTGCTGTGACGCTGAGGACACAGTGGGACCGCCTAAGGCCATGGTTCGAAAGCGTCATTACCCGACACGGCCTGGGGACACACGCCACAGGGACAGGACCACCCGGAACTTCACTGGCTGTAAAGTAATGGCTGTGGTCCGCAGAGTTTAACCATCACCTGTCCATCACCAGCACATCGTCACTTTAACCCACACCCAGCCCTAAGTGTGACTTTATGAAAATATGACCAGAAAATATCAAAAAGATTCAGTCCTTCAAGAGAAATGAGAAATTAATGAGGAATGTTGAAGCCTATCTGAATATTAAGGAATAACCAAAAAAGATTTTTTTTTTTTTTGGTTCTTTTTCTTGTATCCTATGTCTTATAAGAAAATTGTGGTTAAGTCTGTTTAATTAAGGGGCTGGTCACCCCCACCCCGAAGGGGAAGCAAGAGGTTTACACTTCAGCAGCAAAACTATTGGTTCATTTCATACCAAATTGGGTTTATAGATTACCAGTGACCCAGAATAGATGATATTACACTTTGGGAATAGTAGGTCAAAGTGAAACATATTTATGAATTTTTACCTCTCATTTACAATGGCCAATCTTTTTCTTTTCTCCCCATTTATGTATAATGACCAAAGTTTGTCAATGCTGACATCAGCATGTGCAGAAATGATGACAACGGCTGGATCGATGCTACAATACATGCGAGGTGTGGGGTTTGTTGTGCCTGGCACCACTTATTAATGTTGTACTTCTTTGCTATGCTAATGGTGGCTAATGTTACACATTGCACTATGTATAAAACTCCAACTAATTTTCACTATAATAATATACACATAACCATATATTTTTAATATATCTGATAGACCTGTATACATGTAATGACTGTATAAAACTCCAATTTGCATTCTGTGTCACTATTATGACTGTAAATCCTAACCCATCATTGTACTTGTCTCTAGTTGAATGTTTGTCTATATTATGTCTATGTTTAAGCATGTTTGGGTTTATGTTGAAGTTTTACATCGTGAGCAAAGCAAAACCGAAGCCAAATTCCTTGTATGTGTCCATATACTTTGCCAACAAAGCTGATTCTGATGCTCAAAAGGAGCGTAGGGTAAGGATCAACATATTCGGGCATAAGGATGTCTGTAAGAAAACTGGTCAAAGTCCTCCATATGAAACTCACAGGAAGTTAACCTGAATATAACCAATATGATAGTCATTAGTTTAGAAATACAGTTATCATCAATGAATGGCTGGATACCAACCCAAGCCAAATACCATCAGCTTTCAAGCATGTCTACCTCTACACATATTTTTAAAATCAATTTTAATGTAATACATTTATTTATTTGCATTAAAAGCTGAATGCCTAAATGATTACTTTGTGTTAAACATAAAATGGTTTAAAATGTCTCACAGTTTTCAGCTGAATTGGAAGAGGATATCCTTCAAAATATCACACATAATAAATGGCATTCAGCTCAAGGTGATGCTGTTGCCATGAAATCAACCTGCTGAATGACAGGCCATTAGTAAAACACCTGTTTTACCTTTTCAGGAAAATGTCAATGACTTGAAATCAGCTGATGAACATGAGTCTTAAGATTCACTTCCAATGAAGGCTCACTGTCAGACTCAGTGAAACCCAAGCCCTGTTTGAATGTAAGGTGACTGGGATGCAAGTCAATCTGAGCAGATGATCCTCTGAGTGTAGAAATGTCTCTTCAGAAAAGTCCTAAATGACAGCGTCATGCTTACAGAAGTTGAATGGTGGTCTTTTCCCATCCTTCCATGGATTCTTTCTCATCACGGAGGAGAAAAAAGGCCACAATTAGTCAGCATTAGCCATAAATGAATAATTGATTTTACTTAGAAATTCAGATCAGGCCTCTAGAATATTCCCTCGTGGAAGTCTTGGCACAACAAAAAGCTTGTCAGGGCAAAGATGTATGTTTAAGTAATACTACAGGAAGCCCCAACACAACCTCAGTGGTGTGCCACACCATGTCAGTACGTCAACCAAACCCACTGTATCACCGCAGCCTGCTTTCATTTTCAATAATCAAAGAGAAATGCTTTTTAAAGAACTTGCATTTCACCAAGCCGTCATTCGATTTAGTTCAGACATTTATCTTCGTTCTTGCTCATTCAATCAGGATTAGCCTTCTAAACCAATTGGAACTGCCTCTATAAAAGTGCCGCACAAACCTTACTCCTCATCCAGCCTACTTCTGAGCTGGGGGAAAACAATAAATCTGTCAGACAGCAAAACTTGTTTACTGAGATATTGTCAAACAGATCATAAGAAGTATAGATGAATAAACTGCACATCCCTCGAACTTACATCGCTAGTATGCACACACACATATATAAGTGTTGGATTATGGAGATCGACTTTATATGAAGGCATCGTCCAAATGTCTTCAATTGGTTGACACAGTTTATCATGCTTCTCTTAGGTTTATTGCTAATTCTAAAGCCATGACGCATCAGTGTGAGTTGTATTCCAGAGTGGTTCACTAGGAGGCTGGGACACTGGTACACCTTTATTTAGAAGGTGTATAGAGCTAGCCTATAGAGTGAAATGTGTCCTTTTTTTTCCTCACCTCAATTCCCTTATGTCTCAATTTGTTTATTTCACTTCATTTCATTTTTGTGGGGTGTTGACAACCGCGACTCCTCAGTACAACTGTATTTGTATTCCCATGTTTGTCTGCGTTTTAACGTTCATTTTGATCAGTTGTAACTGGAGTGTGATTTCTTTGCTCTGAAATATGTTCATGTTTTATGTGCACTGACAATAACTAGCAATCAATCATTCAATCAATCAGTCAATAATTGGACTGTTGCCCTCCTATATCTGTAGTTTAATACCAAGAAGTGTCAATTCTTATTGTTTACAATTAAATGAGTTTGTGCCACTGGCCCATACAGAACATATGATTTATACAGAAAAAATGCAAAAAAAAAAAAGACAATAATATTGTAATAATAATCACTTTAAGGTTAGATGGAGAGAGAAATTCATTTGGGATTGACACAAAAGTATCAGCGGGCCTTTATGGGTTAATGATAATGATGAATTAATCCACATTAAATTGTTAATTTTGACAGCCCTAGTACATATTTGTACCTTTTAGTGTATGGGACAAAGCAAGTACAGCAGTGGTGAAGGATAACTTTACTTCACATTCATGTCATTAATGTAAATATTTTTGCTTGGTCTTATAATTTCTGCCATTTAAAAGCTTCATTCAAAATTTAGATTACAGAGGATTATATCTTCACTGATCAAAGTCTTATTTCTATTTTTAACCAAGGACTGATCAGTTTTATAATGCTTATTGTCACTCACTTTTCAAACTTGGAAGTGAAAAGAAGAAGTGCTTGCACATCTGTTTATGAGTTTTGTTGGTTGTGTGCGTGTGTGTTTAAAAAGACACCATTGGTAATTTTACACGTTTCTATATTGCTGCGCTTTCTGTAACTTATTGGTAACAATGTTGCCTGCTAAACATGCCTTCTATTCAAGGACCAAATGTTCCCTACGTTGGAAGATGACCTCTCAACAGTCGAGCAATCACAGTCGTCAGCATCCGTAAGCCCGGTGCTTGGCTGAGCTTGCAGACAGAACCAACAAGTTTTCACTCAGCTTGATAAGACAGTAATACTGAGGAAATAACCTTGCTAGGTTACGCCTGTACACTATCATTGATCCTCCACAACAGTAAATAAGGAAAATGGAGACAACAGGATAGAAATGGGACATTTTCCATCTCTTGTGCCTTTTAATAGAGAAATAGTATTTTTCCTTCTTTGCTGTCCTCAGCGTAATGCTTTTCTCCTGCTTTAACAATTTAATAACTACTTCTATTCCTTATCAAAAAGGATTTTTTCCAGGGGGTTGCTTGTCAGATAAATGCCTAAGTTGTCACCAAAGTTCTCTTGCTGCACCAAGACAAAGTCTGTTTACTTTTTCTGTCATCTCTCTACTCTGTCAGCGAGGAAATGCAAACGCTTTCTGTAGAAATCTCTAGAGTACTTCCCCCTGCTCATCTCTGTACCCAGTTACTCTCCATTTCTCTTTCATCCACTTTGGATAGTTAAGCGCTCATTGATATTCTGTTGGTCAACATGAGCAGCAATAGACCTTTTCCCTCCGTCGGGAATTGGCAATGGACACTTGCAGATTGATCGTGACACTAGCTGATGGTAATAAAACAAAGCATAGCCCTGATAAAGGGGTTATGAGTTTTTCTTCTCCTCTCCTGTCATGTTCAACAGTAATTGCTTCTGACATCTTGGCTGTTTATTTGCCACATGTCATAACAAGTTGGTATGACTTTAAACAACACTAATGAATTATTATAAAGATGACACTGATTAAAATGCAGCATCCACATAGACTTGCATCATTTTTGAGAAAGACATTTACTGTAAGAACAGATGGGCCACTTCGCTGACTTTGTTAACAAAGTAACATCCCTAAGGACAACAATAAAAATGCTAAAGGTTTACTTAAGCCTAAATCTAAGCTAAAGTCACAAAATGATAGCGCGGTGTTTACTTAACCGAGAATGAAGTTAAGATATGTCTGCCTCGGTTGCAAATATGTTCTCATATCTAAATGTTAGACAACAACATAAGCATGAAATGAACAAATGACGATACCATGAAAAACAAGAATGATATGAATTGGGACGAGCATTCCATAGCCAAACCCTCAGTCTCTCCTACCTCTATTCCAGTGCTATAGGTTTGACACCATCTACTATGATTCTAAAAAAAGGGGTGCAGGTTATCTGGACTGGCTAGTTCTTGGGTAGTGCTAAACAAAGGATGCTACAATAGTACATTTACAAAATAGCACCAAGAGATTAGTTGTTTTGATTGAACATGTCCACGTGGGGAAGGGCACCCTGCTATTAAATTGACTAAATCCTAACACAAGAAGTACATTAAAAGACAGGTCTTTGTCAAAACTTGCCTTTTTTTGTCGCAGCTGGAACTCAAAGGGTGTTGTTCTTTCACATACTGAGGGGGTGCCGCCAAAATGGTTCCAAACTCTCAGAAATATTCACCATTATTCTGGCACGTCCAGGAAAATAGACTTAGCTTTGACGATTTTGGTCAGTATAGGCACAAAAATGACTTGGTTATGAAAATATTATGATGATTACTATACATATGAGGATTGAATAATCTTGGAAGCATCACTTGTTATTGTTAAATTCTTTGAGAGCATGTAAAAAAAAAAAAGTAGGTTTTTCACATTTTTAAAATATGGCCGCATTAATGCAGTTTTGCTACATTTACACCAAACATTAATAATATTTTTAGCATTTTTACAACCAAAATATGGAGAGTTTTGGGCATGCTTCTCATGGCTGTGCTGTAAAGTGGATGGAAACAAACAGACCTTTAGAAACATTGTCATTGTCATTGATTTGCTGCCTGATTGGACACCAGAAATGTTGTTTTAACCCCCTTAAATAATCAACCAGCATTGTTGTTTTTCTGGTGAGGTTGGGCAGCTTTTGATTTGATTTTGAGCCTCCTTTTACCTTTACGGCTGCAAAATCTTTACCCCTTATTACATTACTGGAATGGCCAATTCTAATAACAATAATGAGTTTGCTGAACGCTCTTGGAGCAACAGATTGGATGACTGGCAACATAATCAGTGTATCTGATCATATTTACCAATTTTACGGTTCCAATAAAACATGTTTTCCAACCTGCGTTTGTATCCCTGCGATGTGAATTTGTAAGATGCAAAGAACCTTTTGTTAGATGTTGCTGACCTGAATCTCTGCAGCAAATCTACTTTTGAAATAGCACCAACTGCGTAAGTTAGAGTACACTTTGTCCTAGTTTGCACAACACTGCTGAAGAGCTACAGTATCTTAAAATTCAGTAAGGAAAAAAAAAAAATACAGGTTATATCTGGGCAATCCCCAACCTCCTCACCCCTCTCTGTCAATCAATAGTCCTTTTCATCGGCAGGGGTTGAGCTATCATTAATAATAGCTGACACGCTCCTATAGTGGTAATAAACTGGGGGAATCTGGTATGTAATGGTACAGTAATGGCACCTGGGCAGGGTGTTAGGCACTCGACAGCTGCTGATGGATAAACCCTAGGTAAATGGATTTGGGCTCATCCAGGGGAGAGGAGCTGCTGCTTTTGGATTGACTCTGCTTTTTTTGAGCCGTTGTGGGTGAAAAGGGTTGGTACAATTGCAAAGGGAATGGAGGACGGCACATGGAAGTGAGCTTTTCAAATTCAGCAGCGGGGCGTTGGCGAGGACAGCGGACGGACATGTAGATTTCACTTTGGCTATTTAGCAACAAGATGTGACAGTGTGTAAGTGGGGATGAATAAGAATGCACTGGGTGAGTGTTAACTGGGGCATGTTAAGGCAATTGTCAGTCCCCGTCCCTGTTGTCACCGTGAAGAATGATTTGCCGGTTGCCGTGGCATTTTATCTCCTCAAAACGCAGACAAATGTGAACCTGAAGAGTCTTAAAAAGAACCAAACTTGCCTAAAGAATATAGAATTATATGATTGATTTTTAGAGATGATGAGTTGTCATTTTAGACAGTGGGGATAGGAGGATAGAAAAAGTTGAGCAAAAGATGAGAGGTATTTTTACTTTTCTAACTGACAAGCTTGAAATATGGTCTATTCTGGTTAACCAAAAGGAACACATACATTTCTACATTAGAAAGAATTCCCATTATTTCTCTCTGAGCCATGAAAATCAATTCTAAAATGATTGCTTTCAGTGACGATGGGGAGAGGGGAGAGAAAATAGTTGATGTGCCTTTGGCTGGTCCAATAGATAGAAATAGAGGTTGTTTTTTCCGATTCTATTTTCTCACGAGAAATGGCTGAGATGGGGAGTGTCTAACTATTTCAGTTGTTCTTTCTTCATTTTCTTGTCATCTTTCAATGCAGTTCTTTGTTTTTTGTTTTTTTTTTGTTGTTGTTTTTTTTTCCACCGCGAGCACTAAAATCTTAGAGAATTACATGGTTTGTTCCATTGGCTCAGGCTTACACCATTTATCACATTATGTTGTTTTTGTAGCAAGCAACAAAAACAGATCCTTCCAATCCATTGGCAATGCTCATCAGCTTGTTTTGCATTGTGTTGCCTTCCCCATTTAATGAAGCATTTAGTAACAGATTAGAAAAGACCTCATCAAGTGTTAATTTAAAAGATTAAGTAACTTTTGACGGCAGATACAAAAAAAAAAAAAAAAAAAATCAGTGTCTTTTTCTTTACAGAGTTTATATAAATTTGCATTCTGAGTGTGCTGATTAAAGCCATCAAATAATAGAATTCATTAAGACAGACGATGTCGTATCCTGGACCTTCTGTGCATCAGTGTGGCATTGAAGCATGCACGATCCAGGGAGGATGGGGCTACTGCATGCTGTGCTGCATTCTAACCTATGTAGGGAACTACAGATAGCCTTGTTGTTATTACTTCTAACCCTTCGCTTCTATAGTGCACCATGTCAAGTGCTTTCACCTAAGGCAGAAACATTAACCCCCAGACAGACCTCCCTTACTTTCACAGGGGAAAAAAATGGAAGAGACCTTCAGTCCACTTAAGTGAATTCTTATTTCATGAGTGTAGGATAGAATGTCATGGCTTGATCCTGTATGTAAAGTGACCCCACTTTGTACTGGAGAGGCAAGCCGAGTCTAAAATAAGCAAAGGTGGAATTGCCCTAAGAAAACCACTGGAGACCTGCATATCCTCGGTGATCTGTTCACATTGATACTCCTTGCATTATACAGAGGCTTTCAAAAGGTGAGGCCGAGTTCACCCAGGGGGTCAAGATGGTAATGGATGAGGTGTCCGCGATGTAAGCTGTATTTTTTCAACCACGCCGTCCCTCATAAATTACATTCTCATAGAAGTGAACTTTATCTAATAAATACACAACATTTTATTTTTAACCAAACTAATAAAGTGTTGTTCTTCTTTTCCTTTCAGCTGTTCCCTTCAGTGCATCATCTTCCTCCATTTACAAGTTGTGAAATGTTATTAAAAACTGTAATTTCAACTTATAAAGACCCAAAAAAAAGTACATCTGTGACCAAAATCATCTACTGATCCAAACTGTTTAAAACCTGTTAATCCACTTATCGCATCAATACATGTAAATAATTGGTGTAAAATACAGTTTGTCAACTTTTCATGGCCATCAGATATGACCCTTTTGGACGGTCAGAGGCTCTGTTACCATGGAAACATGCCATCTTCTACAACATTGAAGCACCAGTAAAAACCCATGGAGTTGGATCAATGACAGTGGATGGACATATTTGGTTTATGTTCAGTTAATGATAGGTTTTACTGAAAAAGTTCTCAACTTTTCTCTGTTTTTGGCAGAATAGTCCTCAAACGGAATCTCAGCACGATGATAGTAAAAATGAATGTGGGAAAATACCTGATATTCATTGAAAAAAAATGCAAAATGGAAAGGACAACATCATGATAAATCACTTAAGGTAAAAAAACAAAAAAAAAACAAAACAGAAAACAAATTATTTGGTAACTACCACTTAATGGGTCTTTATGGGTTAAAGTAGCAAATATGATGATGCTGAACACATTGTTCAAGCCAAAAAAAAAAAATCTGCCAAAGTGACTTACACAATCTGCTGATATTGATGACAGTATTATCAAACATAAGCTTACAAACCCATTAGGTTTAGGCAGTGACAGCACTTGGCTAAGAAAGGAGGACACCAGGGCTTGGCTTAAATCCACTAAGATGTAATAAAAAATGACTCAAACTGTATTTATTAACCCCAATTTGATAAATGCCATGATCTTTACCTATCGCTACACAAAGGTCTGCAGCCCATAGCTATGAGCCAGATGTGGACTTCAGCTTTTCTCCAGCTTTGTTTAAAACTTATGGAACATATAGATCCGAATATAAAAATGGTACTACTATTACTACATACTATTATGGTAAGTCTGAAGCCATCCCTGCATTCTCCATCTGAAAAAAAGTGCAGCCTGAATTATTATTATTATTTTTACATTTCATTAACCAAAAACCTGGTGCTTTCATTTGTACAAACTGAAAATAAAAATTCAATTTGTCTGATTCCAGGTAAGCCAACACATTAGTGCATTTTCTCACCAATATACAAAGAATCCACTTTGTGTTTTGGAAATGGCAGCCCACCCTAATATAAATCTGAACCCTTTTCAGTGGTGCAGCAGTATAAATTCAGAAATGGATCAAACATTGCATTATTATAATAGAAATCCAAGCTCAAAGTGTCAAATGATCATGAATAGGTAACAACAGCGTGGCCAATTGTGGTTAAAAAAATTGTTTAAATAAGTTTCACTGCTCTGGACATACTATAAACATATAGAAAATTCTTCCTCTTGGGGGTGAAAAATTGCTCTTCAGATTGTAAAATTTGCTGAACCTTGCCATAACCAAAGTACTTTGTTGCCTAAACATGTCTGTGAAGTGAATTTTGGTCTTATCTGATGACGATGCATTGCAAATTACAATAATGAGAGAACTTGCTGTGGTGGAACACTTAGATGTGAGGAGACATGACAACAAAATACCACTTAAAAATATGCACGTCACTTAATCTTTGACATTTTAGTGGGAAACTGCAGTTTATTTTCTGTAAAGTGCTCAAGAAAACTTTGCATATGGTAGCATGGGAGAGGGTGAATAGTCAAAAATAGGCAGGTTTATTCCAATAGGTTTGTTACTATGAGCCACATTAACCTTGTAAGGCCTGGACAATTAAATCACTAACAGAAAAGTCCAGTTCTTTGAAAAAGGAGCCTTTTTTTTGGGTCCTTCTGAAGAACCACCATTTTTTCCCTCTCAAAAATCAATTTCCATGTATGAGTTGAAAGTTTGTATCATATTTGATACAATCGGTCTCAATGCTCAAATATTATTTTTGAACAAAAAATAATAATTATTAAATAAAATAATAATTCTATAGTAATTCTTTTCAAAATTGGCAAAGTTCTGCCTCCTTCCTCATTCATTTAATCTTGTAGTGACACTGGAAAGGCCTCTGGTGAACGAATTCCTCCCCCCTGGTGGATTCTCAGTGTATTGCATTCATCTAATATTATACAATCATGTTTTTTAAGAAAAAAATATCACACCGATAATGTAGAGGGCTTCAAATTTCATGCATCAAATTGATACATTTGGTGTTAGAGGGTTAACGATAGCTTGGAAAGTAACAAACGTCCAGATTCAAATTCAGGTCTCTGGTTGCAGAAGTTCTGATTTTATATGTCCGCTATCGATCTCAGCCCCCATGGCAAAAACATCCCTCAATATAATGACAAATGAAATTCCCTTGCAGTAAAATCCAAGCATAACATGTAATGCAGGCAGCTGCACTTCAATAAAAATACAACTAGGTGATTAATTCAGTTCAGTCAGAATGGAATCGCTGCAACACTAGTTTGGAAATTAGGTGTCTACATACGTGACAGAGGAAAAAAAACAAAGCGTTGAAGACTAAGAACGCTTCAACCACATCAGTTGGAGTGGCCCTGGCTGCATATCTAATCCCAGATACTGTATGCTCATCTGTTGACGTGGTAGCAACTGACACCCCCAAGGAGCCACAACCAAAAGAGCATCAAAGTATAGAAGCTCACACAAAGCCGGCGAAGAAAGCTTTTTATCTGGCACAACATATGGAACATAAGAAACAACAGCGCTCACAAACTGGGCAACGCAGACACACAGCTGAGAAGGTAGATGAGCCTACAAACCTATTTACTCACGCATGCATGCACACCTACAGCAAACATGAATGCACTCTATGTCTCTTTTCATGGTTTTTCTTTCAGTTTGAAATGCTCAGTGACCTGCTAGGCTGACCCCACAAGTGCAATTTGACTTTTCATCCATGTGTGTATTAAACATAAATGAGGAAGACTCAATATCCCACTCGTGGCGTCTTTTGACACTTAGCGACTTCAACCAGCATAAACCTGCTTTTCCTGAGCCTCCTAGCCCATTTCTACCCTGCTCCAGCTTTTTTTCATTCTTTTCAAAGATTATTCAAGGTTATTACTTTCTCCAAAAGGCCACTTAGAATGCGGAGTGGAAATATGTTGACTCTCTTCGATTTTTGAAGGGGTTTGAGTGTATTTCTAATTCACTGGTGGCATGGTTCACTACATATAATGCTGCACTGTGGCTTTAAATGGACCTGAGGGGAACACACTCATAAACTGAATTCTGAACCAATGGGACTGGTAGAGAAGTATTTGCCTTCGAAAGCATTAAAGTGGAGGGAACACCATTTGCGGTGCTATATTATACATTAAAAATTGAAATGTGGGGGACTTTGCTCCGCTACTGACCTCTATCAATATTTGATCACAGCATACAGCAACTAGTAAACAATAGACAGAGAAGGTGGCAGAGGTGGAAGGGTGAAGGGCAGGGCACATATATGATGAGGATAAGAACTGCATGTGTGGGCACTGAAAACTGTCTGCTAGTCAAGCGTGAGGCACCTTTTGACACTTCTCAGGAGGTATTAGTAAAGGAAAGACTTCCTGCTGAATAGTAGCAGAAGAACATTTACTTAAGAACTGCACCTTCAGAACATTTTGGGATACTTGTATTTATCGCCTTTTTATACTGTTTTAGACATCCACTTCACTACAGTCCACAGTTAAATATCGCAATTTTTATTTCACTAAAGCTATTTGACGAAGTAGTTAGCACTTTCCTCCAATACGGAGACTGTATACAATTATTAAACTTTGAAAATTATTAATTCACTGGTTCCAAACCTTTCTGGAGACTTCAAACACAGTGTGCAATCACATTTCATTTCCGATATCTGCAAGTTGTAACCAAACACTGACCCCCCTCAAACATTCTAACCATCTAAAGAAGCAATAACCGAAGATTAGAAGGAAAAAAGTCCAAGAGCTGAAAACAAATTTGTGTATCACAGCTATGCTTTTTAATCTGCCATTGCTTATAAATAATCAGCTTTATCTGAAGTTAAAACTCGCACCATCTCCAGCAGCTCCAATAGTTTTACACTGTTCCAACATGATTCACCATCAATAATCCAAAGATTTCAACCACAAAAATATATAAATCCGAGAAATCAAACCAATACATGTTTTGCTGATAATACTAATACTTTTTAAGCAAGACCTTTACTTGTAATGGACTATTTTTACATTGTTTTACTGGGACTTTGACTTCCTCCACTGCTGCAGAGTCATCTGTCCATCAGGTAATCGATTGGACATGTCACACTGCTCTTTTTGTTCCTTTTAGAAAAATTCACATAAGGTTTTGAGAACACGTCTTCAGCTCACGGAGCTTTGTAGCTGTTGCTTGAGACCTTTGAAACATCAATCGGCAACCTCACTCAAGAGGAAAGTACAGTGCCTGGAGGCTGATCTGACCCTTTGACCCAAGTATAATTGATGATCTTAGAGTTTTTCCATGAGCAAACGCAATAGCCATTTGCCTGAATGCATGCAACCATCCCTGAGCTCACAGTTGACTTAAAGTCACTTGCAGATCATTTCATACTTATGTCAAAATGTGTACATCATCACAGGCATGCCTCTTAAGGGCACCACAGTCCTGGCATGTGACTCATGTCAAAGCCACAGTGTCCATTGCTTTATGTAAACCTCTACAGCAGCTTCAAAATATGTGTCATTTCAGGGTCATGTGCATCATCACATCAAAAACAGACAAGTTACAAACAACACACGTCTCAATATTAAGCCCTCAATTGCAATATAGCGAAAATGGAAATAGTTATGAAATATGTAATCCACTAAAAGCCAACCAGCATCTATAAATCCAGCTAATTACTCATCTCTTTTATCTAATTTGTCAAATCAGTGCAACACGTGTGGTTTTTCAGGCATTTTCTCCATGCATCCATTTCTTGGCCAGATGCAGTGACTTCCTGGAGTCTGGCTGTCAGTTTTAGTTACAAGCAGGTACAAGCAGAAGGAATGAGTGAATATGTTCTGCAGAATGTTGATGAAAACAATCCAGTATTGAGATAGAGATCAACTGGTGCTTACTGGTGTTGGACCTTTACACCTGCAGATTTACTCAATATACACCAATAATAAAAAAAAATAAAAAAAATAAATGAAAACAATACAGTGAAAATGTGGGGCACAGGATACAACTATTTAATGAATATTCACACAAACATTTAAAAAAAATAAATAATAATGTACGAAACTCACTACATTTGCCCATCAAAACCAAACATTCACTGTCGACTAAAACCATCTACTGATCTAAAATATTTATCAACTGTTGATCCACAAATACTATCAATACTTGTCAATAACGGGTATAAAATGCAGTTTGTCATCTTTTGGTGGACCTTCAGAGGTTATGTAGTTACCATGGAAACACGGTCATCTTCTACAACATTGATTCACCAGTAAAATCAATGGAGTTTGACAAATGTGGCAGTGGATGGACGCACTTGGTTTTTACATTCAGTTATGGATGTCTTTGAAAAAAAAAAATCACTTTTTCCATCAGTCTTCTATGTTTCTGATACAATAACCATCACCTTTATCCAAGCTTTTATGAACATCTACATGATCAGTGAAATAAATCTAACAAAAAAACATGATTTTCAATGAAAAACACAACTAACTCTACCAACTCTCTACCTTTTCCTGTCATAGTTCCCACATTCAAAGTCCCTACTCTTAGACCTATATTCTATATTCCTCTTCTCTCTCTTCCTATGAACACACCTTCCTCCTCTCTTTTTTTGACCAACAGTAATCCAATTTCCACCGGCACCCTGTAGGTGAACAGTACTGATGGTGGTCATTGTTAACCCGGACCTCGACCGATCCGGTAAAAAACACAATATACAGAGGATAATATTATAATATATGGTGATGAATCACTCAGGAAAGATTAAAAAGATAGAAAAAATCATTTGGGAACTACCACAAAAAAGTAACACTGGGTCTTTAAGGGTTAACTTTACATGAAAAACAATAAATCCATCCATCTTGGTTTGCATATCTCAATTCCTTTTTTTTTCCTTTACTTTTGACTTCAGTGAATACTTCTAGTCCTTGTCTTGTTAAAAATTCAGCATTCTGAATTAGTCTCTTTTTTTGGTGTTAGCTGACCAACAAACCAATCAGTAAAACAGCCTTACCCCAAGAATGGAAAGTGTCCGTGGAAAAAATGTACTTCAAAATAAAAGCGGTGCCGCTGTATTGGTTGCATCTATTACAATGATTTATATTTGCATTGATTTTTAATTTGCCTCATGTGCACCAGTCAGCTTCAGCTATCGGGGCCTGGGTTAGAACGTAAGGGGCCCAAGATTGTAGTGGACTAAATGGACTAAGTTAAGTCAATAGACCTCAGCCTGTCACATGAACTGACAAACACGCTTGCTTCGATTTGTATGACGAAATTAGAGATAGTCTCGATGGCATGTGGAGAAGAATGGGGGGACAAGTTAATCATCTCAGAGTAGCTTCTTCCATCAACTGGCAGCGACTTTAATCAAATTATGACCTTGTAAAGCATGCACTTGTCATTTGGGACCCTAATCTCTTTGCTAATGACTAATTAGACCCATCACCTGTTCCTCCAAGCTTTCATTACACCCCCAACAAAGCTTTAAGATAATGGAATAAACAAAAAAAAAAAAAAAAGAAAGAAACAATACTTCCCTTGCTGCACAGAAAAACAGGAGGAAAAAAATTGGACCAGGCAGACATCAATCAAAACCTGTGAGATTGATTAGAAACTGACAAAATGGCTTTTGGATTTTTTTTCTATTGTTCCTGACAAGAGACCACTCTTCAGTGCTCTAGAGGACAATAAGGATACACAAATTCATTAGAAGTAATTAACCGAAAATAGCTACTGAACACAGGTGGGAAATGGTGAGAAAAATCAGCATAGAGGTGCTACCCCACGGTGCAGGCAGACACCGAGTTTGTGGGAACGATCGAGTGGATTTGTCCTATCAATAACGTCACTTCGTACAAAGATAAAGACCCCTCAGACCTAACCTATAAGTGAGTGACATCCATTTATTTGTTTTTATGTTAGATCTTTGCATGGATTAACTTGGCACAGTATCAATTTGCCTCAATTGGAAGTGATACACGTGCACCGCCTGGGCTTCTGCGGGAGGATTTACAGGAGGGGACGGGGAGGCTTTTGTTTGTGCCATCCAGCGCCTATGCAGCTGCACTATTTGGCGGCAGGCACACAAACAGGCGGCTCCCATTCATTAGACCCTTTTATATCAGAGACACTCTCCTTCTGGGGGCCCGAAGCATCTGCCTCCACATCAGTAAGAGTGAGATGGGGGTGGGATAGACAGAGACTCAGAGGAAGAAGATAGAGTGAGTATGCGGGGAAACAGAAAAGAGGGAAAACCGACAATTCTGGGAGGGAGATAAGAGGCACAGAGCAGCTGAAAAAAAAAAAAAAAAAAAAAAAAACAGAACAAAGTCATAGTAGAGCGACAAAAACTGTACTGTAGAGTTAGTGTAACAGAACCAGAAAGGGTTCTCTGATACAGCAAAGCTCATTATTTGTTTTTTATCTCCTTTTTTTTTCTTCTTCATTGTTACTTCCTCATCCTCCAATCACTGGAACATCTGGCTGTAAAGCATAATAAAAGAGCTCTAGCTGGGCATTCATATATCTGATACACACAAATGAGTTACCCAATGGTACCCATGGGAACCAGCACACATGGGCGTGCGCAGCTGTAAATTTATAGAATTGTTTTAAACACACAGCCATTACAGATTTCACAGATTCCCCTTCAGTTATGCTTTACTTTGCTCACTCACTGTTCATCAAATCACAACATAAAAGTTTGATGCAAGCGTATTAGACACCAAACCAAAGAGCAATGCAACTAGTGTGATTGAATACTGTATCACAAAAAGTTACACTCTGTGACTGTGTTATGGCCTTTGGTTCTTTATCTTATAGTGATGAATGAGACATGCCACATCCCAAATGAAGATATCCCACAGGCCACCTCCACTGCTGTAATGAAGCACTTCAAAAATGATATGACCAACCCCAATAGAGGTTGTGCTGAATTTCATCTCACTGAATTTCATTAAAGTATATGCCAGCAGGTGCAAGGACAGTGGCTGTCGCCCCCCTTCTTTTTTTTTTTTGTTTTGTTCTCTACATATAAATCATGACACCCTGAGGGGAACTGCAGGTAGTCTCAGAGGGCAGGAATAAATAAAACATCAGTTATATCTTCATACAAATCAAATTTGATGAGAAGAAACAGTGTAAACAGGAGAACGTGTCGTGGAAGCAGTTGAACCTGTCAGTTAAGATTGTGCTGACTCCCTTCAGCTTCTGAAATTATGACGAAGGGACAGAGTGGCGCACTCATCTGTGATTTATGTTGATGAAAAAATGTTGATGCTCAAAATGGATGATTACAAATGTGAAACATGCTACCCCAGCAATACCAGTTATGACAAGGGTTTCAGTTGTATGTCGTATGGCGTGTTTTTTCTCTAACAATATGCTTAGTCTTGGAAAATCCATCAGGCTGCCTAAGTGCTCGCCAACCACTGTCAACACCGTTTTGAAAAATAGTAGCATATTATGGAACTTGAATGGCTAACTAGCTTCATTACCCACAATCTGTGGAAATTAACATCCACAATTAACCTTTATTTATTGCGGACAATGCATCTCTGGCCAGGTCAGACAACCCATTTGCATGACATTTAATATAAAGCATTTCTGAATTCAGTGCAGAAACCTGCTATACGTTAAAACACAGCTTCAAATCTAAATGGAAATCGGGAAAGCCATGGACCCAAGAGGAGGAAAATAACCTTGCTTTGTTGAACCAGACCCAAAGAATACAGATACATGAAAGAAGGGAGGCTGTGGATACAGCAAACAAAATGATTACACATTTTAGAGCAATTTCTGGGTCCTGCGGTCATAATCATTTTGTCAATAGCCTTCCAGTGTGCAGGTGTGCTGATACAGATGGTTTTATGAAGATCCATTAAAAATAATTTCGCTCATCGCAAGGCCCAGGAGGGGCCCAACCCAGCAACTGGGAGACAAGCCCAGATGCCTGTTTAGGCTACAGCCCTACCTCACCTCACACTCCTGATGTGGACCACCCTGTCACCATGGGAACTCTGTGAAATAAAGCCTGTGGAGGCAAGAGTAAGAGTGTGTTTGGTATACATATGTGAAAACGTATTCACATGATCTTTTCAGTACACACTGTATATAAACACCTACAGCCGAGGTGCTGGAGGAAGCCCAAAACCAGCCAACTGGTCCTATCTCTACCAATCTACCTCGTTTAGGGATGGTGACAGCTATAACTTAAAGTTTTGTACGGGTTTGAATGTGGCATGAATTGAATCTAAGCTGGCTGATTTGACTGTCACTTTCAGCTGTTTCAAAAGCCTAAGACACTTTATCATAATATTGCTCATATTGCATCGACACGCGCTGCAGTGAAGCAATGCTGCAAAACACGGCAGTCACTGAGCGAGGAATTTTTTTGACGTGGTTGTCCTTGGTGGCAAACATTTGATGTGTTTTGATTAGAGTCTGGTGGGGGGGGATTATCAAAAGCTAAGAGAAATCAATGTTCTTTTAATAAAGAGGACTTGGGTGGGAGGGAGACAGACAGTTCTGTTCATGACAGGGCCTGTCTCTGCCTTATCTCAGGCTCCTCAGATCCCCTAGACAGGCAAATATTTTAACTGTAAACACCCATGGCTCGACAGCCTGCGTGGGCCTCCTGTCAAGCTTTTTCACTTGCTACTTACTCACCTTACTAAAAAACTCTTTAAATACAAGGCCACACTTAGAAAACATACAGAAATTCACAGTGACACACCACCAGTGTCCAGTATCTACTCGAAAAATCATACAAGCTTCAGCTGCTCAAGCTGTTGAGTTTAGAACTGTATTACATATACTAAATGATACCTGCATCCTCCAGCTGCCATGCAAATCCACTGTCATCCAGATTAGCCTGGACACCAGCAGATGCCTCAGAGTCACCAGGAGAAGGGAGGCGCGGCTCAGTGCAGTGAATTCTGGTAATTAATCCCGGATTACAAGCCGTGCCTCTCCATCACATGAGTTAGCTACAGTATGCAGAGTCAGTCACTAGATTGGAAGCAATACAGGCAGGGATACAGGCTAAATGGGAGTGACAGCAGAAAAAAAAAAGTCTCAGTAATGATAGGACACTGAAGGAATTTCAACTTGGACAAACTCACAATGAAGGATGTGTGGCAAATGTATAATAAGGCTTTTTAGAAAGAACAACTCATTAAATCTACTTTGATGAATCCATACAGCAAGACTGATTTAGTCATTGAAAAGTTTACTTAAGCTAACGACTATTCAGATTTGACATTAGTAAACTGTACAATAACATACCTAATCAAAGGAAATGGCACAAAGAAGAAATCAGAATAAAATATCAGGATTTGGGGTCCACTTCCACAACAAAAGTAACAAACAATGAAGAGAAGAACAGCAAAAATAACAGTGAAAATGTGGATCCAGGTGTGACCTATCATGTTGAATTTCAACAGGAACAAAATTACAGTGTGTAACTCATGTCTTTATAACGAAATGAGATAATCTAGCTTTTCCTTTTGCTGTGGCTCAGCTGATATATAAAATATTAACATTCATATGTCATATTTTGTTGTTATATACTCCGAGGGGTATGGGCTTCAGCTCCAGAATGAAGCCTATGTGCAATATGATGGACACTGGGGGGGACTCCAAACAGCCTTGGACCCCCTTGACCACTGAACTTCTCTCCGATACTCATTTTACTTCTCTTTTACCCATTTTTTAAAAATGTAATTTCATTGTTTGATTGACATGTTTGTATGACATCTCCTTCACCTCCTTAGGCTATATCCAAATTCACCCCTTGGCTCCACCCCTTACCCCTCCCCTTGTGTTGTCCCAATTCTTCATTAGACAGAGGCGAAGGCCTGTTTAGCCTTCGGAATGCAGATTTTCCAGGACCAGAGAAGTAAACACAGATAAAACATGCAGCAGTGATGAAAGAAATGAATCTAAGTATGTTCCTTGTGAACAACTTAATTATTGGATTGAATGTTTAATGCTGGTTCGATGCGTTATAGATCGTATTTCTGCGCTTTATAGTTGATAGATATAAAAATATGAACAAAACCCATCGAACAGAGATGGTTACAGCTGCTGATGGTATGGTGAATATTTACAGAAACAAAGTTTTTGCATAGTTTCTAATGGTGTTGATGACCGCTGATGACGAGGCAGCGAAGTGTTGTCCCATTTCATAGGAGAATGTTTACACCCGTGCCCCTTGCAGCGTCATTTCAAGGGGTAGTATCAAGAGTCAAATTGGGATTGGGCCTAAGTCTTATTTATCTCTTAAAATTCATTTTTCTATGAACTTTTTAACAGCTGACACTAAATACACTGTGTAAAACCAACTAAAATGACTTTTTCACACAGTGTTCAATGAAGTGTCCTGTATGTATGACAGTGTTTTGCATTTGCTCATCCATGACTCGGTATGTTTACACCCACAGTTTTGTCGAGGTTCGATTGCAGACAGTCGTCTTTGTCGTCATGCACGTGTAATGGATTTATTGTTAAAATGTAATCACTTGTACCGTGATAGGTAACGAGATACTCTGTCAGCTTGTAAACCGACACCATTACAGACCACAATAATGGTCAATAGTGAGCTAACAAGTCATCAGTACAGAGATAAACTGGCACTACAATGGACAACACTACAAGTCAATAGTGTACTTTCTGTTCACTTGAATTTTTTGTACAGCTGAAATGCGCTGCTCGACTCTCAGGCCGTTAATTGAAGAAGAATTCAAGGGCACATACAGAACAACTGGTCCTGTTCCAGTTCTACTGGTTTGTTTCCATGTAGGAGTAGAGCAACTTTCAATCGCATCAAGAAAAACTTTGATTTCATTCAAGCCAACATGTTTAAATGGACCTTTAAACCAGTGCTTCTCAAATTGTGGGGCGGGCATAAAGCGATGCCAGGGGGGGCGTGTGTGACCCTGGGGAACATGCTTTTTTTTGCCGTTATATAATAAAGTGTAATTGCACCTCCACTACAGTAGTTGGCAGTGGCGCTCTCATTGTCCGGGTGTGCACAGGTAGTATCACAGATACTGTAATAAGGACAGATGGCTCACTCGCGGGTTCTGATGGTACATTTCCGGTTTCCGAATGAAGCAGTTTGGTTGCAGTTCAACTCTTATTCCACGAGGGGCGCTCGACAATGTGAGTGCAGAATGAATGGAGCCCTATGGAGCTATACCCCTAAAAGTACCCTTATCTCGGG
>JAPSES010000102.1:409556-425768 GCA_029822895.1 Maxillicosta whitleyi | reverse complement strand
GGTGGAACTGCAGCCAAAACGCTGGTACAATGGGGCTTAATAGAGAGTGGACTAGCTGTTCGTAAAGTAGCTGTGGTAGTATGAGCTCTATAGTATCAGGTTTTTTAATATGAAGTGCAGTAATTAATCCAAACTTCCTCATTTAAATAAAAAAAAAAATAAAAATTTTATTCATTTTTGTGTTTCAAGTGTTAAAGTGTTTTATATTTTGTGCTCCTGAGTTAATGTTGCTGAACTGAATTTGAAATTTCTTGGCCTTATTTTTCAATATCAAATGGTGCAATAAGTTGGTCAAATAAGGATTTTTTTTTTTTAAATTTCAGGCAAATTGATGCAAAAAAAAAAAAATCTTTTCTGCTACAGACTAAAAAACAATGTTAATAAAGTTATTCTTTGTTGTAAGTTGAACTACATTTTTTCTTTTTTGTTTTCTTTAACATTAAAAAGGATACAATGAAATGCAGAGGTGTACTTATAACTATTTTATAGACAAATGATAATTGTAGTCACAGCTGAGAGTGTGTGTTGAGGGGGGCGCAAATTGTTTTCTTCATGCTGGGGGGGCGTAACAGAAAATAATTGAGAAGCACTGCTTTAAACTAATATTTTACCCAAACTAAGATAAGAATTCAGTTTTATAAGTGTCATGTGAATCCACTGACTATTTCAAGACCCCTTCAACCACTTGAATTCCTGAAGCTCCACCCCTTTTATCCAAATATGGTCACTTCCAGCAACAAACAGCCCTAACACAAACTACTGTCTTCATAATGAACGTTCCAAATCCAGTGGGTGATGATCATTCGTTGTGTATAATCCATGGCGTTATCACATTATTGTCCAACTCGGGATGTTACGATAAACTGTGGTAAAATTCCCAATTCTAATTATCATTAAAACCATGTTCGATGTACTATTTGAACATTTTGAGCACATTTCAACAATACCCCAAAAATAATGATAATTGTGATAATTTTGGTTACAATAACCGTGATGTGAAATTTTCATATTATTACGTCTCTGTGTCTAAAATTAAAATTGTAATTTTATTGAATCTCACACTGTTTTATTTGTTCTTCTGCTGGTGGTACCATATAGTAAGATTTTAAAATATGTTAACATTTCATTAGTAGTAGATATAATAACATCATTTCTGCCAGACTCCTATCAGATGGATTTTTACTCCCATGGTCCAACACTACTTTACAATTTCAGTCTGTATTTTTAGTATTGTTTTCATTAAAGGAACCCCACAACAGAAATTACCATGCGTTTAATGACGTTGCCGAGGCCTCTTTTTACCGACTGCTTCACTTATGATCTCACCTTTTTAACTTTCCACCCCCGGCTCTTCTGTACCAGTGAATGATGTTCTAATCAGGGAGCATCAAATATCATGCAAATGGCATGCACCCTCGACATAAAGAATGGGAAGGTAGGGGTTGTGATTTTTAGAGTCAAACAATGATTTACATTTGCTGATAATCTACACGTGGCACATATAAAGAAAATGTTGGGTCTCGGCTGCAAGGAGGGAGATAAAAGCATTGCTTCAACAGCATGCTGTATCCCCTGCATACTGAGCAGCAGCCTCTTTATCCATCAACTGTGGTTTTTACACTATCATCAATAAAACTTTGAGGCAATTTGCTGCTGCCTAAAAAGTTCACGCCACATTTTCATAGTCTGTGAAGGTAGATTTGTTTGAAAAACTAATAGAGCTGGTGTGCGCTGGAATGCTTATATTTTCTGACCTTTCCAGCTCAATTCCTTTTCTGTGGCTATCGAATCTAAATGAAATAAATGAACTACATTGTACATTAAAAGGGATTTCAATTAAAAATGGTGATCTCTTTGATGCTGAGGTCTGGGTAGTTGATGTGCCCGAGAAGCCACAATGCCCCCCCAAGAGGCCGTGAGAGCCTGTTTACTTCAGATTAGGCCCACAGTCATTTCTCACTGAGGAGGGAAAATAAAACTTGGGTTTCATTGCCTTTGTAATAAACAGCACTTGTTTTGAAACTTACTACGTGAGTTAGGTCTTCATCTTACGGAGAAAAAATGCGGTGCCTTTTAATTCTGCTGCCGGAGAAAAATGTGGGCATGCATTTGTTACAGCGCCGCTTCACTCTCCTGTTTGTCTGATATTATTTGATATGGAAAAGCATCAGTTAGTCATCTGCTGAGCCCCTGTGTCCCCACCCTCCTCGAAAGACAAGCCAAGAGCCCTTGAATTAAGTCAATCATTTAGTCGTAACAAATTAATTAAAAGAATAATTAAATCATTAACACATTAAATACAGCAATTAGAAATCTTGTCCTACATGAGTGAATTTGACTGAATTTAATGGAGGAAGCAAACGGAGCAATGGGGTATGCCAAAACATAATTTTCATTTAATGCTTTTTTCACAATAACATGCACTTTGGGGTAACCCTCTAACTAATTTTATCTTCTAATGATATATATATATATATATATATATATATATATATATAATTTCCCCTCTTCCAGATTCATAACTTGGGAAGTCTTAGGGTAGACATGGCTTGTAGACTTCCATTATAAAACACAACTGGCTACAATAATTTGATCCCGCCCCTCTCATTCTTGTTGCTTGGTAACAGCAGTTTTCCCTTAAAGAGGCTGAGGAGGGGGTAGAAGGGGGTCAGGAGGGCATCATGGAATAAAAAGACTTGTCTGCCCGAGCTGCCTGTTGGCGTAGATGAAGCTCCACAGGAAGGATGGCTCGGCCAGAGCCAAGCCAGTCATAAGCAATGTTGTGGAGCTGGCTAATTCCAGGCTGTAATACCCTCCATATATCCCCTGTCAACAGACATGATCTTTAAGTTCCCAACCTGCTGATGAGAGCACATTTGAGCAACACTGCAATGCACTGGACAAATCCAGTTAGAAGGAAACGAGTGATGGGATGAAGCCCAGATGATGAAGATGAAGGAGATCAATGTGGTTCAGGCAAGCATGGAAGTTTTATAGTCATACGTTCTATATACGGCTAAATCAAATATGACCATGACCTATCTAAGTGTACATACACAAACACTGCACACTCACTGATACACTGCATCAAATGCACCTTCATCCACCTCCTCAGTCTCTTCATGCATTAGCACATAGATTTATGTGAATACAGAGTGTTTATTTTGATATGTTTATTTAAATGTTGTGTATTTCAGGCCCTGCCAGGGGGTTCACGAGCTTAGGGAAGACCCGCGTCAAACTAGTTCTGATTTGATCCAGAGATAATATAAGCAAATCCACACCAACCTCAGACGCACATTAGTACTGTGAAACATTACATAGGCAGCTAGACTGTGCAATGTGTTTGTCAGTTTCTATATTTACATGTAAACTAATGCTCAGAATATGACAATATGTTGAATGTGATACGAGTTACACAGAGAGATCAACTTTATCCCCAGGAAGAAATTCGGTTTCTATCAGCTCAGGAAAATAAAGCAAAAATAAAATTAAACAGGTGATTGCTGGTTTGGTTTTTAGTCTTTCTCGGACTGTTAATGCATTGTAGTCTCATGTCAGCGGAGACAAAAGATCCTCTGTAATGTTCCATCCTGCATCTTAGGCTACGTTCACACTGCTGACTTAATGTTCAAATCTGATTTTTCGTGTGGCTGTTCACATTCTAATTTAAAGGAGTGATATATTGTTTTTTGTTTTGTTTTTTAATGCAGTTTTAAACATTTCCCTGTGGTTTACATGAAGTGTAAATGCTATGGTTGAGACTGAGTTCTTCATTAACCCATAAAGACCCAAACCATCTACTGATCTAAACTGTTTAATATCTGTTGATCCACTAATCCTATCAGTTAATGTAAAGAATTGGTATAAATTACAGTTTGTCATCTTTTCATGGTCATCAGATATGACCCATTTGGGGCGTTCAGAGGCTCCATAGTTACCATGGAAACACAGTCATCTTCTACAACATTGATTCACTAATAAAACCCATGGAGTTGGATCAATGACAGTGGATGGACACACTTGATATAAGTTCAGTTAATGATAGATTTACTAAAAAAAAAAAAAAAAACAGGGCACTTTTCTTCAGTTTCATCTGTTTTTGATATAATAACCATCAACTTTAATCTGAACATTAACATGATCAATAAATTAAATACAGGAAGAGAACAGGTTTTCACAGAAAGAAACAAGATCACAAAAGTGGATTAATCATTTAAAAAAGGTCATGTTGTGACATAGTTAGTTATAAAACAAAACTAACTAGAAAAGCACTCAGAGCGCAAACCTCCGCCAAGCAGCACAGTTTCGACATATTGTGACTGACACCCTGCAATATCACTTCCACATTTGTTTTTCGTCTATTTTAGTGGATTCTTAATACTGGAAACATACCCAAAGAAATTGGAATTATATGCTGCTAACAAAGAAATTAACAAACCCTGGCAAAAACATAACCTCTTTGTCAATGGTGATAAACGCTCCAAGTTAAAAATTCTCACACTTCATTTTTTTTTTTAACGAATATTTTATTTCATCAATTAAGACAACCAACCGTTCATAACTTTTTGAGTTATCTTGCTAACTAACAAACCCTGGCAAAAACATAACTTCCTTGGCGGAGGTAATTAAGAAGGATTTAAAATCAGGTTGTAGAAATCCACTCAATTTTTGCCAAAATTAATATAAAGAAAACTTTGCAGCACCTGGAGGGTTCAGATTCAACTTTATGAACTATTAAGGTCCAAATACACAAATAAATGAACCACAGACTAATAAAAGTGAGTTTAGCAAAATATGACCCTTTTCAAAGACAACTTCCATCAGACTCGTGTGTGAACAGTCTACGGTTCTGAAGTGACCCACAAGCACAGAAGGTGTGACGTCACACACATCACACTGTGTTTATAGGAATAAATATGGATCTGCGATAATTGTTTAGATAAAATCGCATTACAAAACGTGCGTGTCCAATTTGGGATTACATATATAATAAATTAATCAGATTTGTACTGTTCAGACTGTAATTTAAAAATAAATAAATAAATAATAATAATCAGAGAAAGATCAAATATGGTTTAAAAAAAAAGGTTGGGGGGTAGATTGGGGTGAATTTTGCCTGCAGTATGATGCAGCGCTGCTGCTCTGGCTGGCTAGAAAATGATGAAAAGGACAATCCAATTGTCCAAGATGTCCTCCACCTTGCTCAGTGTGCACCTCTCCACTGCAGTAACGTGAGCTGCATAAACTATTTCGATATTCAGATATAAGCCTCTTCAAAAAATTGTGCAATTTCTGATAAGAACATAGGATGCGCTGATATTTTATTGGGGTTTTCAGAATACTCTTTGAAAATTCACAATCTTTCAATTCCGTTTTGAGTGTGTGCACAAACCAAACACACAACAAGGCTACACAAATGACCAAAAGTTCATATTTGTGCTCTGAAGGACGGCGCCCTTTAAGCATTATGAATGACTTGGATATCAACAGGCTTTTGGATGGGCACCAAACCGACCTTTTCAAAGAGGCAGTTAAAATATGAAAGGACAAGCACAATGGCACAAACATCCACCAATGGTCCATGTTTTGACATGATTAATGACATTAGTCCATCATTAATTAAGTGCACGGCTGCTTCTAAACAGGTATATTAGAGGAATAATCATTAGCCGTGTAAACAGCTTCGTGCTACCCGTTTTTTCATTAAAAAAACTGGAATATTCTCTGCTTTTAAGTGTAATCGGAGGCAGAAAAAGGCTAAGAAAGCTGGCCATTATTCCATTACATCTTAACTTTTCTCAAGCAGTTCAAATCACAGAGGTGGCAGCACCAACAGATCCTTTACCAACAGTGCAAGTGGAAATCAGGTCATTTCCTGTGCTACCAACAGACTACTGTTGACACTCCCACACTGCTTTAACATCTCTGCGTGCAGCAACAGTCAGATAGCAATCAAATGTCTCCACTAGAAAGTCTAATGCAAACGGCTTGATGACAGCTGGGTGAGGAAGTCTGACACACACACACACACACACAAAAAAACAAAAAAAACAAAAAACAAACATATCCTCTCTTGAAAGTTCTGGTGCTAAAAAACCTCCAAACATAATCACATTCCAGAGCCAAGTGTCTTTGACAGGGCAAGCTCTGCCTTCACAGGCATTATTCTAAGTCTGAGGTTTTATATTAAGCGAGACGAGCTAAACCTTGCATTAGAAGATGTAAAATGCTGGGTGTGCATGAGGAGATGTGAGACAGATATAGTAGTAGTGTGTACACGTACAGACGCTCCAGTGCCGTCACAACGACTGCGAGGCAACATAACCATAGAGCACTAAGGGCACTCAATACCATCAATGGTCTATTTGTGTATACATACTGTATCTGAGGAGAATGGGAATGATCTCTCACATCGACCCTTTCTAGTCTAAATATTTTTAGAAAGCTATTGATTATATTGGTCAGTATGTTCTGGGAAGCATTAACAGACAAATGTGACTGTATGAGTGTTTATAGAAGATTTACAATTAATGTCTGTGTCAGAGCAGCCAAATGATAAACGAGAAGCTTTGATTTCAGCATTATGACTCTATTAAGGAGGTCTTAATCCGCTTTTGTGCATAAATACGTATCAGATCTTCACAGCATCTGTACCTATACCTGCATTTTACTAGTTTTAATGCTTCTGCTTCTTCTTAAGCGCAGTGGAGTCAGTGTTTGTACCTCAGTATCTGAAGCCGCGCACACACTGCATGTCTATACATTACACTAACAGCAGGTTTTTACCATCTCTTTCACTTTTACGGTATTTACACACAAAAGTGTAGACACATAATAGAACACCTACACACATTCTAAATAGTGCAAATGGAAGCATTGAGAAATTGATCTTTCTGTGCTGTTAATGTATTGTTGCCTTTTTAATGAAACTACTGCAAATTAGCACTAGCCAACATTAAAATGCATAAATAATGGATTCACTTCAAGAATTTCCCAAAGAGGTAATGCTCAGATTCTAATTGCACAGATCTAACTGATAGCATAGCATGTGCTGTGTGTAATCTTTGTGGAAAATTGCTGGGTGCCGATTTCGCTGATATCCTGAGATATGCATTCTCACGCCTAATCGTACTGCAGGCGTGTTTTGTACCTCAAATCAAAGTGCCTCATTTTCAATGAGTCTTAAAACATCAAAGTATTTACTTTAAATGGCAAAAAAAAAAAAAAAACCATAAGAGCTCTTTTTATCACTGGGCTTCTGGAACACTTATATATTGCTTATGGGCCAAGTGTTAACGCAAAAGCATAAAACACTTCATTCTGCAACACATAACGCAAAATTAAGGACTTTATTCCGTCATTAACAGCCACAACTGTGAATTTATAAAGCTACAAACAGTATAAAACAGACATATAGTATAATGCAACGCAGAACAATGACTCTAAAGCATAAATATTACAATGTTTTGTCCTGGCTTTAAACCGTTTATGGTGGCACACTGCAGTTCATTGTTTGATTATGCCTCAATGACCACAAGCCATTTGTGTGACAAAATACTATTAATATGCTTATGAAGGGCCAAAAGGGATCAACAAATTTGAATAACATCCCCTAAAACTAATATATTCAGCATCTTTGAAGTGCCCAAGAAAAATATACAAAAGCCGGTTAGATAAGGATTTTTCCTTAAGTCCAGGAGTATTTCTAATTCATTCTTTGCTGCTCCTTCTCAGTCTCACTGCTCCATCACTATACCAGTAAGATAAGGCTGTGTTTATATTATCAAGCTGTAAGCCAATAAAAATAGTGTCTGATGGTATTTGACAGTGGAGACGTAGGCTTGGTTTTCAGTTTATTTAGCACCACTGGATCTACTGACCGACAACACATTCATTTTAGTGAAACATCCAAAAAACATAAACATACGCAGGAATTGTCTTCATCTTTGTGCAGAAAAAAACGGATTATGTTAAAAAGGTTCAGTTTTACAGTTAACAAAATCAGATACAATATTCCTAATTATGCGTTAATTTGTTTGTAATCACCTGAAAATAACAGTGTCGTGTTTCAGTGAACCATTTATAGAGAGCGTCTTCCATCGACTCATTCATCTTTTATTACGTGGGATAGGGTTAGTTTTCTTGAGCACCAAAACATAATTAGTACCTGGACAGCAATCGAAGCTAATGGGACCAGTATACAGTGGTGGAAAAAAGTTTTTTTTCCCGCCACAAGGGTGGTGTAATAATGTTTTTTTTTTTGTTTTTTTTTAAAAAAACATTATTACACCACCCTTGTTTTCTTCAATTTATTTTTTATTTTAATGCCTCGTACAACTAAAGGTACATTTATTTGGACAAATATAATCAGGGGTGGATGAAGTACTGAAGTTTAGTACTTAAGTAAAAGTACCAATACCCTGCAAAATATTTACTCAAGAAAAAGTAGAAGTACTACATCAAGAATCTTAAGTAAAAGTACTAAGTAGTTCCTTTAAAATGTACTTTAAAGCATAAAAGTCCAAGTACTCACACAATGTAACTCTGCCAATGTCACTGCTCACAACAATATTATGTGGATTGAACAAATTGGTGTCAATATTGTGTGATTTTTCATGTAAGATTTAGACAAAAACATGTTAATATAATTTAACAAGTAATGGCATCAATTTCCGAAATTTTAAGGAGTAGAAAGTACAGATAAATGTAGTGAAGTAAGAGTATGCATTATTATTCTTACTTAAGTACAAATTTTAAAAAAAAAATGCTTAAGTACAGTAACAAAGTATTTTTACTTCATTACATTCCACCACTGAATATAACGATAAACAAAAAATGGCTCATAATAGTTTAATATCAGAGCTGATAGATCCATTTAATATGTTTTCTTGATAAAAAAATAAATAAAAATCCCTTCAGTTCTTACATCAATATCTACGTCATTGTACTGATAAAAACAGTGCTTTTATTCATTCCATGTTTTATTTTCTGTCTGTTTTAATCACATGACACACACAGGAGTTAGTACTCGGTTGCATAACCAGTGTTTTGATGATGTTTGATGGTCTGATAATTTGTTGTATGACTATTTTACACATATCTTGTAAATAATGCACTAATGCTGTGGTTCTGTCGCCACATTCAGACGGGCAGAAAACCACACACACACACACACACACTTTATCGCCCCATGACAGTCTTCTATGTATGCATATGACTTTAAAGAAACAAGTTTATTTCATTTAGATGCATTTAAAAAGAAACTTCATTTTTCTTTCATTCATTTACTTGTTGTGAGCAGAAGGGAAAAAAATTAACATCTTTTGTGTAGAAGGAACTAAAGGCAGAGCAAATACATTAAGAAACAAAAGGTGATCAAGACAAAAATAGCATATTTTCCACAAACACTAGTAACAACTACACAAATTCAAAAACTCCCACAAAAACATACCTAGTCTGGGATCCAAGTGGCTCCAAAAACACAGGAAAGAACTTAATCACTTCAGAGTCTGTAATCCATATCCATTAGCCGGTTATCCAGAGCAACTTTGCAACACCTGACCTGACGTTTACCTGCAGTCTGACCATAGTCACATCAACTTGTAGGAAATTAAAGAAACTTGCTCACTGTATTAATATGAATTTGTTTGAATTAAAGTAACTTGATCAGTGTATTTATATTAATTTAAAGAAACCTGATTATTCTACTTGTGAATTTAGAGACACGTCTATGTAAAAGTTACTATTAGCATGAGATAATTTGCATTACCTGTCATGACATTGTAATTAGTATTAAACAGAACAAATCCGGCCCGCTAAAGGGTCCAGTCCAGCCCTTGGGATAAATTTGTGAAATCTAAAAATAGATATTAAAATATTAACAATCATTTTAGTTCAGGTTCCATATTCCGATCAATTCAATTATCATCATAATAACCTATAAATACTCACAACTCCAAATCTTTCTCTTTGTAAATGTAAATATTGACACCTTTTTACACTAAAACAAAGTATAAGTTCACAAAAAATGTAAATAATCTCAACAAATATGAACAACCTGAAATGTCTTAAGAGATGTAAGTGCAATTTTACCAATATTCTACTAAATGTTTTGTGTATTTGTACATCTACTGTGTCTGTAAATTAGAAAGAACATATGCGGAAACGATAAATTGAAGTAGAATATTGTTAAAATTACACTTATTTTTCAGTTTCTTCATGTTATTCACATTGTTTGAAACAAACATGTGTAGATGTAAAGATTTCCATGGTTTAATTTAACCTTTTTTGCTGTAAAACAGAGAAAAGATTGGAATTGACATTATTTATTATTATATTATTATTACTGGTTTGGACCCTTTCAGATCAAATTAGCTAAATGTGGCCCCTGAACTAAAATGAGTTTGACACCCCTGTTTTAACAGCACATACTACAAAGAAAGTTTCCTGAAACTTAAGGTTATCACATTTTAACTGAGACTTCACTCATTAATTTTAACTTTATGCTTCTTCAGTTCTAAACTTTAGAACTTGGTATGTAAACAAATTAAATTTAACACAAATTAGGTGCGAAGAACAAGTTAAACACGGAATAGATATTATTTTGTAAAACCATAATTTCCAACTGTTTCCTCAAATACTGGTGCTGCTACAGAAGATACCAGGCCTCTATTTCCACTATTTTTAAGTGTAATAAGAAGAAATTATAGTCATTATTATGATGTTGAAATGCAACGCTGACTCCTTTTTCATGCAATTCCTTTTTTTTTTTTTTTTTTACTGTTTCTGCTTCATGAATTTCCTGTTTTTTTTCCTGTTTCATCCATTGCAGAACTTTTATTATGTAAATGCTGTTGTAATTGTAAGTTTGTACATGTAAGCTCACGATTGTCACCTACTATGCTTGGTGATACACTGTCCTTTTCGTCTTAAACACAACATCCAGAACATACAGTAGAAACATTTGACATTTTCACCGGCCTCCATAGGAGCAGGTTCATTTGGTGCCACTACACCTCATATACAGGACGCTTAAGTTTTATTCCTGGCAGCAACAGGTACAAAAATAAACAGCTAAACAAATATTAGTAGAACGCCAAGTACAAACCTGACACACAGATACAAGGTGTGAATTATCAATAACATAAAATTAGCTTCTGCGGCGCAGCCTTATTGCTCCAAACCTCATCTTCTATGTGTGTCAGACCAAAGCACTTCACCGCCTTTTCTCATGCACTTGCGTCAGTTCTCCCTCGTTGACTTGCTGATGGACTGCACCCTCACCATGCCAGGCACGCATACTTGTGGAGACGCAACAAACATCATGCAATGCCGGGACGTGACACGATTAAGGTGCACATTCACACTGAACCCCAAACACAACAACCGCATAACATCCTCTTGATGTTGGACGCGGCAAAAATTTTGCGAGGGGTAATGATTTCATCATAATACCATCACAGCGGCTCATTGAAATGCTTGTCGGATCCTGATCTATTTGTGATGATGAACCCCAAAAAGCGCGCACACACACACACACACACACACACACACACACACACACACACACACTCTTTTCTGTATTTATCAAGTAAATCATTTGTGAGGAGTAACTTGTGAAAGGAAGTCTGGCAGTCTGATTCATGGCTGATATTAATGGGGATCGTTTTAGTCTATAGGTCTGAGCCACACAACCCACATAGCATGCATGCACAGTCACACACACACACACACACACACACACCCAAGAGAGGCACAATGTACATCTCTGAGCAGTGGTTGTAAAACTGTAGAGTCGTAATGTTCCCCAGCCTTGGGGGCTTATTAGGAGGCATAAAAGCTGCATGCTACCTTCATTCATATTCTCCATAAACACCCTGCCACATCTCAGCTTTTTTTTGCTGCTTCAGACTCTGGGCAGTTGGAAAATATAAGCCTCTGCGCCACTATTTTGTGCTGCATGATTGATTTGCAAAATAGGCCTGTACTGGAAATGTATCTGAATAAGGATAGGATTTGCCTCTGTGTGTAAGTGCAAATTGCAGTGTCAGATCTCCGCGTGGATGTTGTTTGTCAGGCGTAAACTCAGCATGGCGGCAATTTTTATTCCTCTCTTTACACCTATGTCTGTATAATCTGCAAAAACAGAAGCCGTTGTTGATTATAGTCGAGGGGAGAGAAAGGACAAGGCAAATTCACATTTCCAACCCAGAAATTCAGGGGAATAAAAATAAATAAATAAATAAATAAAAAGCACCCAGATAGTTTTCAGTTATAAGAATAGAATTATTCACTCCTCTACACTGTGTAAAAGTTCAGTATGAGAGAAATCCACTGCAGCTCAAGTGCAGACAATTACAGGGGCCAGTGTGCCGTTGTAGGAATCTGATTTTGAGAGAGTATTATCTGGGCTTGAAAACAGGGCCAGGCCACTGAGATCACACCTCTTATCTCCTGCGTGCGATGCAGCGCTACTGAAGACAGCCTGAATTACAGCTACAGCATCTTTCCCAGTTCAAATCAAACTGTTGGTTCAACTTAGAACTAGGTCGCTTGCATTACATGACAGGCAGAACAAAAAAAAAAAAAAGTGTGTGTGTATATGGTTGTGTTCTAAGTGTATATTCTGAGCAAAATCCTGGGAAAGAAATAGTACAAAAAATGAGGTGGGAAAAAATGAAGGATATGAAATATGAAGAAAAAAATAGGCATGCGGTTGCAGAAGAGAAGTGAGTCTATTGTGTGGAGAATGAGCTACTCTGAGGCTACAAGTCATTTGGCTGCCCCTCCCCTTCACCGCTATCCTCCCCCTCTCCACATCCTCACAGCACAGGAACATCTGGCTTTAAAGCAGCCCAATAAAAGAGCCTCTGGGAGGCGAGGACTGAACGAGAGAAAAGGTGTGAGAGAATGTGTGAAGGATAGACAGATCGCGGAGAGATACTGTGATTCAGAGGCGGACGGAAAAAACAGTGAGACTGTAAGAGAGTGCTCGGGGGCTGTCATAACTGCAGAGCCGGGCCCCTTCAATTGACATCCCTCACCAAATCATATTTCACACGTGGCAACAAAGGCCACACCACATTTAGAGCACTCATCCCCTGCAGGGATGGCAACGGAAATCTGGGTTCCGATTCTCTTTCTTGCAAAAAAAAAAAAGAAAAAAAAAAAAAAAAAAAGGGACACTTGCTAAGCATCTGCCTACATTTACAGTGAGTGATATGATAAAAAATGTCAGAATCTTCATGGAAAAATACTTGTATCTTGACAATAATTTGAAAGAAGTGCATTTGCATGTATATAAAAATGATAAAAATGAAGCGTTTCAAGTTCATCTCGTCGATGTGCAGTGAAGGATAAATAAACCAGAACTTGGGACATTTGTTGACTGCAGACTAGGCATTCTTATTATAAAAAATATCAAAACTCAATACATAATCTTGTCAATTTTTGTTTTTACCCAATATTAGAAGCAGGGATCACAATGCTTTCATAATGTAACAATGGTTATAATCTGTATCTACTGCAAAATAATCATATACATTTAGATTTTTGCATATTTGAAGACCGAAAATATGTCCTTAAACACCATTTATGTCTTGTCCAGTGCATTTTACTGCAAGTTTCAAACATTCTAGTGCCCCTCCAACACACACATTCTCAAGATGGAGCAAATGTATGTGTACAATATGATTTCTGACCTAACAATTTATCCCGTATTGGAATTAATTCTTCCCCTTACAAACAAAAATACAATCTTCCAGCTTGAGAATGTGCTGCTTTGGGTCTTGTCTGATGATTGTTAAAATAGAATTCCATAAAAATAGGTGTAAATCAGATATGAAAGAGATAGGAAACGTCTAATGACAACCGCAAAACACAAATCTACTGTTGCCAGGTGGTTTGAAACAGACATGATTTTAGCCATTTTAAGTGTGATTCTATTGTTTAACTATGAAAAAACAGCCACAATAACAGAAAACCCATTCCATTCCAAACAGTAACAGTGACGGTCAGCTGTTAATGGACCATGTTTGTAATTGGAAGTCTTTCACTGAAATACAAACACTTTTCTGAATACAGCCACAGTCAGCTCAGTTTATCAGTTGCCACTGCAGATAAACTACGTGATGTTACCTACACATCAAAATGACAAATAATGCTATAGGAAATAGGTATCCTTTTCCTTTGCTGCAGCACAACTGGATGTGCCAGACCAAAATGTAAAGTCAAAAACACGGGGCTGATGGTAGTGGCTAGGCTGAGCGGCTGACAGTCTGACAGGTGTTTTTGACAGCTACCTGTCAAACAGGTGGAGTGTCACTCTCAAGTCACAGTGTGATCACTGTCATTTGCAATGCTGAGCAGGTTTATGTAAGGTTTTGTATGTAAACCAAGCATGCTGCTGTCAGGAATTCAAGCTGATACGCGGCCACTGATTCAATAATCACCGCGAGAAAACAACCACAGGAAATGTAGAATAATGATGAGTTCAGATAAGCTTAAAAATACAAAAAGATAGGAAAGGTGAGATGACAGCCTCTGCCAAAACGCAGTAAATACATGACATCTAGTCTTTTTTTTTTTTTCCCGGTTGCATCATGTGCTTGGAAATCCAACAGGCAGGAAGCAACAGATTTCATTTGCATTGGTGCCTCAACAATCCTGTTCCCAAAGTAGGTCAGAGCGAATTGGCGCCTCCGAAAATAATAACAAAAGGTGAGCCCCCTTGCTCTCTCAGGGGTGAACGCTCTGCTTTCGTGCAACTCAGATGCTTCCACTGCGAAATGTGCCGTATCAGCACTCTCCAAATCTGTAAGCATTATACTAGGGCATATTCAGGCACAATATAGCATTCAGTGAGCGAAGGCGCACGGCAGCCATTGTAAAAGTTTAACAAGACAATAGTGAATACACACACACACATTGTAAATATGCAGAGTTTTGTTAGAAAGCACTGGAGCTGAAATTGTAATGATGTTAGTGTGTGACGGGGGCTGCTGCGAAGACCGGGTGTGCTGCTACAGCCTCATCCTTTTTCATCAGTGTGTTTTCCCAACCCGAAAAGTGAGTTGGAAAACGCAGTCTCTTCCTTTGGGGGGGGGGGGGGGGGGGGTAGCACGTCATCTACACGAGTAAGTCAGGGCTCTGTGCATCACCTCAGCACAGCCACACTGTCCTCACACAAACACACAAACACTGCAGGATGTCCTCTCAGATTCACACACCAATACCCAGCATGCCCTTCCTACCTTTACCTCCACTTCTCTCTCTCTCTCTCTCTCTCACACACACACACTCTGTCAGTATTTGAACAGTACATGCAATGTCCAGAGACTGAACTTCATGCACAGTTAATGCCTGTGCTGTCCAGATGATTAACGTTACCCGATTCCCATTGCCAAACGCTGCCCAAATTCCACTCTCCTCCCGCTTCACCTTCTGTGTTTGCGCTCACTCCTGGGCTTCAGGTAAAAATAGCTGCTCCACCCCGTTCCTCTCTGCCGTCACACAACCTGTCGTGCCTCCAGTGGGATATCAAACCTGGAAGAAATTGATTTTATTGAACGAATGTCTGCGAGTAAAAATTTAAAGTTAAAAAAATGTGCTAGACCTTTTGGTGCGTGCATGAACCAAGACTAGCATTTATATTACAAGTACTATAGTCTAATTGAACAAACCTTCTGATTTTGGTACATTTTCTACAGTTTCAGTTAATTTCTTTTTTAGAATGAAGAGTTCTGAAGTTAAGTCAAAGAAACATATATACTGGATTATACAAATATTCACTGTATTTTGTCACATTCATGATACAATGGATTTTTGTGGGCGCTAAAGGGAGTACTGAGTCACTCTGCTGGTCTCCCATGGTGACGAAAACTAGCACCACAAGGTGAGATGGGCTGAGAACTGCAAAGAAACAACATTCAGTCAAAGACAGAGACAAAGTGATGCAATTCAGCTCTTTCTTTCCTCCATATGTATGAGTTTGATTATGAGGTTTATATAGGTATAAAGATATTAGGTGTTGTTATTTTCTTTGCCATGTTTCCATTTGTTGATCCATGGTTAATGTTAGGTTCCATTATAATACGTACACACCTACATTTAAAAAAAAAAAACAGGCCTTAATGTTAGCTCAACAACTTTTTTGAATCATATATTGTTATTGATTTGCTGGTGAAAAAAAAAAGACAATACATGTTCAGG
>JAPSES010000102.1:396507-409456 GCA_029822895.1 Maxillicosta whitleyi | reverse complement strand
CATTTTATGGGAATAATTATAATGGGGAATTCTATTTATATGGATCATGATGATCTGCCCAGACTCCAACCCCCCCCGGAATTTACCGAGATCCGCCCCTGATGTTTGATTAAAAACAATGGTTTTCAATACAGGAATCAAACTCTCAACCACCAAAACAAAACCAATACAAATAAAAAATAAATAGAAAAAAGGAGGACCATTGAGGTACTGCCGTTAGAACCCACATGATACAATAAATTAAATAATGACAGCATCTGTGTGAGAGTTTCCAGAAAAAGTCAGAGTTTTTTTTTTTTGACTTGTGTAAGTAAGTCATAAAGCCCCCCCATATCTTGTCAAATTCCATGAGCTTGACAACTTAAAAAAACAAACAAAAACAAACTGTTGGTTTCCTGACACTAGTCAAACTTGTGAACTCATGAGCTGCAAATAAGTGGGTTGACTCAAAACTGCAGTAAAACACACTGAATAACAGAGCTTTACTTCAGAATAGAAACTTGATGAAAAGTTGACATCCAGTGAGAACACCGAAGACGTGTTCTTGTTAAGTTCGCCCCAAGCACCTGATAAGGTGCTGTATATTAAGTCTTGTTCCCTTGTTTACAAGTCGTTCTGCCCCCAGTTGTCACACATCACTTAGTACAACTTCAAGTAATTCAGTCAGAATTTCCCTTTGAAAAGATATGCAAAAAAACAGCGTTGGGAACACTCCCAGAATTCTTGGTTGCCATGTCAGTGACAGGACTGGATGTGAAGTTGTTGCCCGTGGCCAGAATGCACACATTAGGAGTGAGTGGAAGCTCTCCAGCATGGCAGATCTCTTTATGTAACGCGATAGCATCTGCTGAAGGCGTCGACATAATCCCAAAACTGAGCCATCTAGTCAGCATGCCAACAAGTCTGCTGACAAGAGATCTAAAATACCAGAATCAAATATGGGGAATATTTCATCATTAATTTTTCAAAAGCTATATACATTTAGTCCCAGCATATTGATAAGCCATATTGAATTACTGTTTTCTTTTTACTTAACAGGGATTAACAGACGATCACACCGAAACACTCCATGTCATGTGTTTGGCCTTGGTCTTGTAGGTGTTTAATACCGACCCACCGGGGGGATAATCATGCACAACCAAGTCCACAAACAGGATTTTGGAAGAATAATAAAGAAAGAAAAAACAATGAACTGAATTCAAACCCTCAGTGAAATCAAACAAAGGCAGCAAATCAAGACCAAACAAACAACGGGGGACTTGAAAACTGACAGATTTCCAATTAAGCCACGCAGATTTGGAAAAATGAGCGTCTGCGTAGCCTCCGAGAACCACTGTGGGAGGAAAAAAAATATACAGGATTCACCAGAGGTCTTGTAGCGTCTTGTCCAACAGTTGTAGTCACGAATGTCATTTGGATATTTAATTACAAGGAAAACATGTTAGTATCAAACATGTGTTAAAGCCCTTCACTGTATTCTAGTCACGCATATTTTGGGATAGACACCAAGAAATCGATGGTCACGACAACCTTACTAGAAAAACACATTTTGGCAAAGTACTGTAGAAATGCTGGAAATGGTAATATTTGATTAAGATGCTGTTCTTTTTGGGCACCGGTTTATTTATTTTATTTTATATGGATGCACATTTTGGATCAAAATAACCTCTCCCCCAAATCTTTTTTCCAAAAGCACTGTTACTTCTTCCTGCACTTAGCAACGACCAAGAAGAGTGTGATTTATTTACAGCCAACCAGCCAAACAACTCCGGGAACTTTTTTTTTTTTTAGCCTTATTTCACGATGACAGTTTAGAGTGCTAGGCCTCCTCCATATGGACAAAAGTATCTCTTAATCATTGAACTGAGGCGTTTCATTCAGTCCCTTTGCTTCAGACGTATAAAACCAAACACCTCGCTACGCAGTCTGACTTCACAAATGTTTGTGAAAGAATCAATCAACTTATTTTAGCTTATTTTAGCCAAAAGGACTGCTACTTTTAATATATTCAATTCATTTTAGCATATTGAATGTGATTTCCCATTTACTTATTATACCTGATTTTAACCAATGAGTTCACCATTTCATTTCTTTTGCACTTGTACTGAGAAATGACAAATAAAATAAAATAATAATAATAATGCATTTTATTTATATTGTCCTTTACATCCAAGGATCTCACAGGGCTACAGGTTAAAAAGAGACTAAAAAGTAAAACAAATATAATACTAAGAGAAATTGTCCAAAGGGAGTCTAAAAAGAGAGACTACTAAAAAGAGAAACTGCTAAAAAAAAAAAAAAAAAAAAAAAAAAGGGACCAAAAGTTTTGTTAAAAAGAAATGCCTTTAAATGTAAATAAAACCTTCGAACTTGCATGTGTTGTTGTAATAATAAGATGCCACTATTGAAACAGATGCGTTTCAGACATTTCTTACCTTGTAGATATTCGACAGTCAGCTGTAAAGTGGGGGTTTCTGGGAGCCACAGCGTCTCGGAGTGTGTTGAACAGTATCCTGACCTCGACCCCTACAAACACCTTTGGGATGATGCGGAACGGAACCTTCCATCCAGGCCTTCTCATCCATCTGACCTCAGAAATGCTCCTCAGGGTGAATGGGCAAAGATTCCCAACGATACATGCTAACGTCTTCTCAGAAAAGAGGAAATATCTGCACATGTGGACCCACTCTGTTCTGGAATTGATCTTGGCCTGATACTTTTGTCTGTATCGTGCGTCTACAGCAGCAGCACAAGACTAATGAAACATGGAGACTAGTCACTAACTACATTCTCCAAGAGACCAGTGTTGTTCTTGACTTCTTCCCAGAGCTGGATGGTCTGTGTTATCAGCTGCGTTGTGTGCATGTGGGCATGTTGCCACTCTCCAATCACCGCAGATTGAGTCCAGGTGCAAGTTTGTCCTTCCAAGTGCTGCAGAGATGAATCGATACCAATTCACCTACCAAATTTGTTCGCAACAAAACTCTTAAATTACAGTACGTCAGGATTTATATAAATGGTGTCAAATTCAGATAAAGTGTGCTCACATATCTGTTCAGAGCACCGGGAGTCCTGTGTCCTTTCGTTAGATGTTAGATCCTTGTGTCCTTGTATCATGTGTCACGGTCTGTTACCAACAAAACATCTATCATCATATGTAGAAGATGAGATTGCACTAAGAATTAATTTTCAAACCTCTGGAGTTGAAGAAAAAACAAAACAACAAAAAAAAAAAAAAACACACTGTGGCAGGAATGTGAGAATTTCCCCAAACTGTTGGACGTTAAAAGCTTTCGACTTTTTACTTTACATTCAACAATGACAAATTAATCAAAACAATATGAAAATTGCCTACTTATTAATTACCGCTGTTCTGACATACATAATATTCACAGACAGCTATATAGCATTGATTGGATTGTTTTTCATCTAACATGACTAAAAAGTCTGTCCAATTTGAAAATAAGCATTTGTGAAATGGGAAGACTACCCACAAACTTCCCTTTGTCCTACAACTTATTGCCCTGTCTCTCTTTAACAAGAAGCAGGCGTGCTTGAATGGAAGAACAGTTCTGTCCTTCACACTGTCTGATTTGCTTAGGAAAGGCGCTCACGTCTAATACTAATCTGAACGACAGCAGTGAAAAATCTTGGCTCGGTTTCAGAGGCTCGATTGGGCCTGGCCCAATGACCTTCTCTGAGAGAACATGGAAAGTTTGCCTGCTCAATATGTCACAGCCAGCATGAGCTTAGGAAGAGAACAAGAAAGGAGTGATTAAATGGGTTAGATCAGTGGCTAGCTTTGGTGGATGTCAGGAAGAGAGCAACTCTGGTTGTTCTGGGAGATTATCGGAAACCATGACGACTGAAAAGCTCCCATCACAGACGTATTAAAAAAAAAAAAAAAAATGCAGAAAAACAAACAACAAAAAAATCTGATTCTGGAAAAAAAATAGGTTTTCAGTCAGGGAGGTGACATTTTCTGAATGCAGTACAAGCAACAAGTCTCAAGTCTCCATTGGTAAAGATCAACGGAGCCATCCCGTCATTCCAACACATGACAAAGAAGTCAAACTCTGGCAGGCGCAGTGGATCCCACCCACTGAAATGCAGCGCTTTACTGACATAAACAACTGATAATTCTGAAATTGGACATTTCTTAAGGCATAATTATAGCAAGTGAAGTAAGTTTAAAGCAAATTAGCCTCACAGGAAGTTGAAACAAAGTGTTAAAATGGGGTTAATTGAATTGTAAGCCTTGTCACAGAAGATTACCAAGTTGGAGAAACACCACTTTAATTGCGTTATTACCATGTGGATTAAGGCATGGGGTATTTTTGCCCAGTAATTATAGCTTGACTGTCCATGCATTTTAATACACTTTCGTCTGGACAATTTGGGCTGAAATTTTTGACAGTCCAAACACACTGGGAAGCTCCATTTCAAACTGGATCTGTAATGCTTTTGGATAGGACTGGCATTTGGGCTGTAAATGTGCCCACAAAATAAGGATTAAAGGGATATATGGTGATAATCAGTAATTAATTTGACATGAAAAGGCATTCGTGTGATGCTATTCATGAATCAGAGATCATGAATGAGACAGACGACATATACTGCGGTCAGTTTTCCGTCTTCAATTAGGACGAGTTCTTAAGTACATGCGTAGTTTGTTGTTGATGAGTGTATTTAGGAACACTCAACAGTCAAATGTCCTCATCACAAGGCTGATAATCCACTCAGTCTTGTACCACAATATTATCAAACCACAAACACGTCGTAACTTAACAATGTCTTTGCTGGTTAATTTAACTGGGTTTTAAAGGGGTAATGTTTTAAGATACAATTTAAAATGATCACTAGTATATTTACAATAAAGATCAGATTGAAAATCAATACATGGACGAAGTCATGGATGGATGGCCCGTCCACTACTATTTAATTCATAACTTTTGAACCAGACAAGTTTTAGACAAATATTAGACATAATTGAAAAGGTCTAAATGCCATTTGAAACTCAAAGAGAAAAAATGTTATTAAATATCAAACACTACTCAGTTCCTATGATAATTTCATCCTAAAATGTATTCAATATATACCTAAAACCTTCTATTTTACAACCTAATAGCTGGTTAAAGGAAAGAAAAATATTATATCATACCTAAATAACAAGAGTTTTGACCAATGGCAGCATCACAGATGAACAAAAGTAAATATCAAATTAAACATTTTTCATTTCAGTTAATATTATATACATTTTTTTACAATACACAAAAATTATTAACATTATATTCAAATGTATTTTACATAAATATATGCATTTATCAATCTTAAACACTGAATAGTTTTAGAATTTTTTTTAGAATATGACATGAATAATATCAAAGTCAAATATATTGATTGATATTTGACTTTTATATAAAAAAAATATTAATATAAAAATATCAATATATTTGGAATAAATGTTGTTTATAAAATGAACTTAGAATAATGGCAGAAAGCGTTTTTTTTTTTTCCACTTTTTTTTTTCTCATTTCAAAATACATTTTCCTGAAATATAAGTAATTACCTTCTAAAACTTTAAGTTTGGTGTAGATTATTGTAATTTAAGTTTTTTGACCGGATGTTCACTCATATGGACACCAACAGTCTTCAACGGGGCCTTTGACCAAAGCATCACAAAGTGACGGTGACCAATTTAGAAACAATAAAAGTGTGACAACGTGATAAAAGTTAGAAGCACTGTTGTTGTTTTCACCACTGGACACAACTCTAAATGAAAAAAATGGAGTTTGATACTAAAATGGTGGCATTTCTTTTACATGGGTGACTTTGATTATGAATTTGATAAAGGTTTAAAGTTAATATGTGATGTCATTATCTTTGCTCAGTTGCTTTTTTATTGATCCACAATTCATCAGTGTTGTATAAAGTACTGAAAAATCACACTCTTGGAAAAGTATAGGTACCCCTCCAAAAAATTACTTTGGTAAAAGTCAAAGTCACTGACAGAAATGTTACTTGAGTTAAAGTCTTAAAGTATCTGAAACTTTTTGTACTTAAATATAACAATTAGAGAAAAAAAATGTGACTGTGTAGCTCAGTGGTTAATGCCACTGACTTTGGTACAGAAGGTCGCTGGTTCAAATCCCAGGTAATTCCTTTTGGGAAAAGGAAAAAGCCGAAAGACATCATAAATATGAATGTACTAACGTAATGTCATTAAAATAATAAGTAAAGGCAGTCTGAATCTCATGTTTTTTGGGGTTTTTTATTTTTTTTTATTTTTTGATAAACTGATTGTGAAGTACACGACTGTAAATGCAGATGCAGGCAAAATATAGAGCACTTTGAAACTTTGTAAACCTGTTATTTTGTCACTTTCAAATAAAATCAGTCCTGAAAATTCAGCATATGTTAAGAGAAAAAAACAAAACAAAAAAAAAAACAACTATGTAAACTATGGCTGTACACACGACCAATTGCCATCATTATAGACAAAATAAAAAAATTGGGAGAGAACTGTAGCTTATCTGTCATCTTTCTTTTGTAACGAGTAACGACGTTGTCAGCTCTGACCTTGTTCCGTTCCAAACAGATGTTTAGTGCAGCTTCAACACAAACTGAACCCAAAAGATGATTTGTGGTTTTACTGTGGCTCTAAACAAGGACTTTTATATTGTATTCAGTAAGTTATACAGCCAATGTGTACATAGTGTTGATTTATAGGTGGTTTTAATACTTTTAATTGTGTCCTGGCATTCAACTTCCTCCCACTGTTGAACGTTTTGAAAATTAAATTCCTGGCTTTAAATCATTATTAGGTACAAGCTGGTGGTTAGTTTATTTAGATGTTACTCATGTTGTCATTATAGGCATTTTATTTTGACATCAGACTCAGTGCAAATATACAGTATACAGTTAATTATCCTCTGCATATGTTGAACTGGTGTTTTTGTCGAATCTTACTGAAACAAAAACATCATTAGACCACTTTTGTTTTCTTTATTTTCTTGTTCATTTTAATGCCTGGTTCAACTAAAGGTACATTTGTTTGGACAAACATAATAATAACAACAAAAATAGCCCAAAATAGTTTAATTTCAGACCTGATATTTATACATTTTCCATGTTTTCTTGATAAAAACCAAAATCACTTCAGCTCTTACATCAATATCTAAGTCATTGTACTGATAAAAACAGTGCTTTTAAACATTCCATGTTTTCTTTTCTGTCTGTTTTAGTCACATGATACACACAGGAGTTAGTACTTGATTGCATAACCGTTGTTTTTGATGATTTTTGATGATCTAATAATTTTTTCTGCCACTGTAGATGGACATTAAATGGTAACACTTTAATTATCATACACTTAAATAATTATCTGATCTGCTTATGCATGGGCCAGATTGAAGATTTTCTCTGGAACCTGATAAAAAAAATTTAAAAAAAAAACTGTGATGTCATCAAATAATCTCAGTTTTGGCTGATCTGAGGTTTTTCCAATTAATGGAAAATTAACGGTCGTCCTGCTTTGAGCACGTCGAACTTCAACAGCCAGGGAAGCCAGGACGGTTCCACAATATCATTAGCTTAATGGACAGGAGCGCAGGATGGCAGGGATGAATGATTGCATTATGGTACCATTTGCTCCAGACTGTACACTGACATAAATAGTGCAAACAAACAATAACTGTCCATGTGCCCATTCTACTGTATTGTGATGGCTCGCTGTGTGATACATGGGTTCAAGCTGGGGTCTGAGAGAGAGAGCGCTACTCTCTTGTACCCTTGTGTCGGACTGAATGGCATTGGTGGGGGCTAAGTAGCTGGGAACTGGATTTAGACACAACTCCACGATCCACCAGGACCACTCTACAAAAAAATACATGGAGCAGATAAGAGAGGGAGGGGTGGGAGGGACATGTGGGAGAGAGAGTGAGCACTCAGCTTTCCTCTATTTCCATGCCATCTTGTCAAGAATGCTTGAATGGAGCCATTATGAAACCCAGATCCAACTGGTATGGCACATTTGAAATAACAAGAATAAACATCTATCAAAGTAGCTCTGCTTTTTTTTTTTTTTTTTTCCTAAACTCAAGTCTGAAAGATTTTAATCTTGTTAGTGGGTGAGGAATGATAGAAATACATTTGTGCTTCCTCAATTTAATATGATTAGTTTAAGATACCACTAATAAAATACTGTCTAATATCTGTCTTTTCCAAACTTATACTTGAGACTCAGAGTGGTTGTAAACATTTTTTATTATGTTCTTAAGTTTCATCTCAAAACTCATGAACTGAAGTTTAGTGTTTATGGTGAATTTTCATAGGGGTAGAGAATGTATGTTTTGGAGGAAAGCTATCAAATAACACATCTAATAGAAGTTTTGCTTAAGAAAAATAAGTTTTACTATAAAAATAAAATGATAAAAATCCATTTTCAGTCTATAAGCCTAACCTAAGACTGCAGAATTGAGGTTAGACATAGTTGCCATAACATTCAATATATAAAAAGAAGTTTTCTATCATACATCGTCGTATCGTATGTTTTTACATCGTGGCTGGAAAACATTTTGTCAACACAAGCAGAAAAGCATTTCATGGACTGAAGTCAGATCTACATTTTAAATTATCTACACAATAATTATGGAATTAGAATTAGAAATTTCAGCTATTTCTCAATTGTCAAGTTGAAACCAATAGTTTACTATTTGGCTATTGTCATGTTGGATTTTTGCTGCAGTTTGTGACCACATTTGGACAATATGGGTGGAGCTCTGGGAGTGATGCATTTTGTATGGAGTAATGGGTGAGCTAATGCTAAGTGCTAGCTAACTGACTTTGTAAAGCAGCAAACTTAATCAAGCATTGTGCAAACTATTGAATTATTTACAAAGAGAAGTTCAGGGTAAGTTTAACGGGCGCCAGAGATTTTAGATCCGCTCTTTTTGTTTTTATTTATTTATTTTTATTTTATTTTATTTTTTTTTAGATCTGCTGGTTTACAGCTTTAAGATACTATAGCATTAGGTTAATGTTGGAGCCAAGACTCTTGTCCATTGGTTGAAACTTTTTTTCAGTTTGGACAGTGAAATAGCACTGATATCACTGTGTGAAAATTAACTTGAAGGATGACAAAGTGAAATATATTAACTTCAAAAACAGGGAAACTAAGAAATTTTAAAGCGAATGGATGATTAGAGGCAGGTCAGGATTTCAGTAACAAAATCAAGGAATGTTTAGATGTTTTTATCATTTCCCAGGTGGTTGTTATGGTCACTGAACACTACTCTTACACACAAAAGACTGCGTTACCTTGGGCTGAGGATGTGGTAAAACAGAACAAATACAACAATAAAAAGAGTGGAAGCTGCCAAAGAAGAGAACTTTAATGTGTTTTTTATGTGATTAATAAGCTATTTGTTTTAAAAATGCGTCTCATTTTAGAGAAACTAAATCATAGACAGAAAGCTCATCGTATAATAAGAACAAGTTTGTGTCAAAAAAGATTAAAAAAAAAAAAACAAAAAAAGCTTTACGTCTGTTTTTGCGTTATTTCATAATTCATGTCTGATGCTACTTTTCTATTTGCAGTACTCGGTGCCCTTACTCAGACGGAACAGACTGTAAATGACCGATTTGTATGAAGCAAATAAGCGTATTTGATTTGTCAGTGTTTTCAATGAAGTCATTAAGTCCTGAAGTCATAAAAATTATGCTAATTGTTATTGATGCTACTCGATGATTACCAAATAATTATGATGATATGCTTCTCACATCATCACATTTCCATGTTGCTCTTCACATGAGCTTGTTAGTGTCAGGATCCACTCTCACCACCTGCACACTCGGAGTCTTGTTGTGCCGAGGGGAAAGAGTGTCTGCGGGGCGCCGTCACAGCTTCGGCCCAAAGAGCGTCGTCGCAGCCTTGTCACGTCAAGTCAGTCCCCGCTCCGTCTCTTCCCCTCCGTCGGCTTCCTTTCTCAGTCAGGTGATGCACATACAGAAAAGGGCCGGACGTCTGCATCCGGAGCCCTAACGCTCTCTGTCAGCTGGCTGTCCCCGCGGTCACTGTGGAGATTCATCTTTTTTTGCTGACGTCCCTTCTGTGTGGCTGAGAGTTGCCAGCTCCAGAATTTGTAAAGGCCTGCGGTAGCCTCGAGGCACAGGAAGCAGGTAAAGGTAAGGTAAATGCACAATACACTGACCTGTAAATAATAACGCAACCAAATCACCAAATGGTTAACGACTGTATCCGAGTCTAATCCATCAACTAAATCTAAATGAACAGAGCACACACATCATTACTGACACTAAAACACTGGAATCTTTAGGTTTCCCTTTTCTGTTGTTCTAATTAATACGCCACGTCTTGGGCACACTCGAGGTAATTAACATTGTTTTTTGCCAGCAACACACAGCAGATGGTGATTGAAAATAGAGGGATGAGTCGCTCAATCAACCACCATTTGTCTGTAGCCATTAATTATCTAGCGAAGAATACATTCAGTCCCCAAAGTTGATAGTTTGAGGGGAAGAAGAATACTGTCCTTCTGTTCCTCATTACTCTTTAACAGCAGAAACTGCTGAAACTAGAATGCCGGATAGGGAGATTGCGATTTTAATAGCACTGTCATTATCTTTGCCCATAAGGTGGCATACGATAGAAGGCTTGTCGGGGGAAAAAATGGCGCTAACAAAGAATCGTTTAAATAAATGGATGCCATGCAACATTTAGTGGTTCTGATTCAACAAAGAGCACTTTTAAGCATGATAGGGACTGAGCACACAGCTTTATTCAAGATGATGGGTACAAAACCTGTTACAGGCAATGTTTACTTTTCAGGTCACATGGTTATTGCAAGACACTAGTGGCCGGCCAAGTTTTTTCGTGTAATATGAATGTAATAAAAGTGTTTGCCTGCAGCTACAACAGCTACAATATCACGAATATGGATTTGAATAAAAAAAAAACAAAAAAAAAAAAACAGGAGCTCAATTCCTTGGAATTGTTTGCCTGCAGTTTGTGACCACATTTGAACAATATGGGTGGAGCCCTTAGCGATTCAACTCATCGATTCCACCTTCCTTGTGCATCCGTGATGACGTCACACGTACGCTGCGTTGTTTTGTTTTAGAACACAGCCAACATGGCGTCAAGGCAGAAATGCTCCAAAGTTTAGTTATATTTCACGCAAAAAGATGACACTGGTAACACGAGTAAGGTTTCCATTTCTTCAAATGGTGGAAACGCCTCTAATATGCTCAAACATTTGTCCGCACATCATGCAGATCATTTGCAGGAATGTCATGTGTTTGATATGCTACTTAGCAACGCAGAACAAATACCATGATGCCATTCAGGTCTGGTTCTAGGAGGGGCAACAAACGTCCGGCACCCTCAAATAAAAGTCTTTAAAGGAAGGGAAAAGGAAAATGAGGTGTAGCACAAAGGGAGACAGTGGACTTCATAAAAACATCAAGTAACACAACAAGTTTCACTTTCACTTGGTATGGTCAAATGGTGCGACTTCCCCTATTGTCACCTGTTATTATTATTTGAAGATACTGTATATGTTATATTTTCTGTGCACAGATGGAAATAAAAAAAAGACAGTTGATGCAAACGAACCCATTTGTACTATTTTATTCCAAACTTAATGAGAATCGATAAGAGAATCAAGAAGGAATCGGATCGATAAGTAAAAATCAATAGTGGAATCTGAATTGTTACATTCTTATCAGTTCCCGTCCCTGATCATGAGGTTTTTGAGATTTAGCTTACTTGCTCCAGTTTTGTAAAGTTTTGTTGATTTACTTCATGAGTGTTTCAGGAGCACTGGGGGTCTGCCTGGCAACAGATGAGTGGTACACACTGAGATTATGTAAAATCCTCTAAAAATAAAAGGCGACAAGAGGGACAGAGAGAAACGGGGCAAGAAAGAGACGCAGGGGAAAGGAGTTTAGAGGCCTGAGCAAAGAGGAACCTTGAAGGAACACTGGAGGCAAGAACTCTCTTCATCACATCTGGACTCTGCTTCGTGTGCTGTTCCGTCATCGCCAGCAGCGCCCTAATCCAACAGTGATTTTATTCTATGCTCCCAGTTTTGTAAAAATACTCAGTGATACCCAATTATTCTGATAGAATGAGAGTTGCTTCAATGTCAGTTGCTCCTAATTTGATTTTTTTTCCCATTGGTTGCTTGACAGATGGGAGTGACATTCAACCCTGTGACATGGACCAGGAATCAAACCAGGGCTGTTATGATTCATGGTGGGTGCCATTAAGATTGCAATGTGGATGATGATTTTTTTTTTTTTTTTTTAGTTTTATTGTATCTTGCGCATAGCTGAGGCAAAAAAAAAAAAAAAAAAAAAAAAAATTATTGATGGTAAATTAGGTGTGGAATTGCTCATGTTCCACCCCACAGGCTTTAATTAACTAGTCTCAGGTAGTCTAATCTTATTATCGAAGACTGCTTTTTCCTCACACTAACCTGCTTACATGACACTAACACAGCCCAGAACATGAGAAATCTCCAGTGGAGAGGTGATATCCCCACAAACGAGCTGTCATCACCCAGAAAGGTCCTATTTTCAAGTTGGTTTCCCACAGCCCCGGCTACCAAAAATGTACAAAATCCTACGCCTTTACACATTCTTGTCACATTGCCGGAAACAAAGACTCAATAGACGGTGCCATTTTCAGGATTTCAACAGCATCCGACACAGCAGCCTCAGCGAGATGCCAAATAATATACAGAGGTACACAGCTCAGCGGCAACATCGCAGTGTTTGTCCCACAGAGAGCCCAGCCCCATCAAACCCCATTATCTCCAAGGCTACCACTTACTTCCAACTGGAGTAGAGATAGCTGCTTATCTACTGGTTAATAATAAAAAAAGACACATAACAGATAAAAAAAAAAAAAAAAAAAGCTATCCTA
>JAPSES010000102.1:351785-395296 GCA_029822895.1 Maxillicosta whitleyi | reverse complement strand
TTGTTATAACCACAAAGGATTTGTTATGGAGTTGGAAGAAGGCAAGGTGTATTGTACAAAAACAGGTAACAACCCATCGCGACTCCCCCCCTCCCTAACTCCCTCCCTCTATCCCTCCCCCCGACAAACACACACATACTTCCGGAAACACACACACACACACCTGCCTAAAATCACACACATACGTACATTTGCTCATACATATATTGTCCTTCCAAAAGAAACATGATTACCCAACAAACGTTTAAGCAGTGGCAAAGTCCTCAGTAGGTCACATTAAAAAGTCTGCCACAGTTGAAATTTGAACCATAAGGTGTTATAATATATTGCTACTCTAGGCAATTTACAAAGCATTTTTATTACAATGATTAAAGCCACATCAATCAAATGGGACACGACACCATTACCCAAATGCTATACAGACAACAAAAAAAGAAAAACCATGTCATAAAACACAGGTAAAGGGTTTTTTTTTTCCTTCCTTGGCCAATTTTTTGTCTCTTTGCATCATAAAAATTAGCCATTTCTTGTCTCCACAGTCAAACTCCATGAAAGGGAGCCTGTGATCAGCAAAGCTTTCATACAAAAGATTTTTCTTTCCTGTGATGGAAGCTGGTTCTCTCATTACTTGGCTCGTGCTAGAAACGGGATATTAATTGAACCAGAAACCGCAAGGTTACCTTTTATGTCATGTCGACAGCGCTGTGATATCTGGACTGTGAGTGGGGGCGGGTGGTGACGGAAAGTGGTGCGGCATGCGATACATTGTTGAGTAGTTTTTCTCTAGGCTTATAGAATGTCATTTAAAATCTGCCAGTTAGACAGCTGAGAGGCAGATATCCAAAGTGGTATATACTGTACCGACTGTCATCCTGTAATAGCCATGCACTACACAACAAACAGTTTCAACTCGACACATTTTACAAACACGGTGGAGTTAGAGTCAGTCACGTTTTTGCACAGATGCGACAAAGTAATGCGTGCATTACAATCACATAGACTCAATTACATCTTAAAGGGAAGAGCAGGTGGCAGCAGTGTTTACTGCACAGGTAATGAAATGCCAAGACATTGGAATGGAGTCATCTTAGCTTCCAGCGACTGGGTAATGGGTCTAGCCCAAAAATCACACAACAATAAGAGCTAAAATACAACTCTGAAAAATAATTTATTGCTTTTTATATATTTTTTTTTCTTTCATTTATATTATTATCATCATTATTATTATTAATCATCTTGTAATTATTGTGAATAATATTAGTGGTATCATCATTGTATATGTATATTTTGTACATCAAATACAAGATCGTTAAAAAATTCAGGAAAGGAAATTGTAAACTTTTGTTTGGCATTCACATAATCAAGCGTGAGTGGAGCGATGTCACAAGTGTTTCCAGTGGTACAACAAAATTCCTGCTAAATCATTTTATTGCTTCATGTTCTGCTTCTGTGTTGGAAACAAAAAAAAAAAAAAAAAAGGAAAAAAAAAAAAAAAACAAGCGACATGCTGCAACTGAGAGATGTGAACCACTGCAGTGGAGACAGAAATCACTTAAATCATGAGCAGCACATCTGAAGAGGGGCTGGAGTGATTAGCTGAATGCTTGTGATTGTTTTGGAAAGGCATAGAAGGTAATATTATCCCCACCAAAGCATTTATTGTACACCCTGTCTAGTGATTGTAAGTTAAATAACATAAATCGAAAAGACAACATAAATAGAAAACACATTTTATGAGGTACGCCATGTAAAATGGAGCTCATAAATATTTTTGATTCAAATATTAAAATAAATACATAAATATGTGTTTGTAGTGATTAAAAACATCTGAATGCAGTATTCACTCGCACTGAAGGTAATCAAAACCATACAAAGCAACGAAATCAAACCGACTTTTATATACTGTATATATACTGATTGCTTCAGAATTAATCAATAAAAAAATGGGGTATTTTTTTTTTTTTAACAATCATGAAAAACACGTTAAAAATGCAGTTTACACTGGTTGTATAAGCGAAAAAACACTGATTGAGAAACCTTATAAACAGAGAAAACTATACATGGTTGACTTTTTTTCCCCAACAAAATAACTTAAAAAAGGACGTTTGTTCACATGCTCCCTCAAAATGAGCAATCTGACACATCTTTTTTTTTTTTTTCTTTTTTACAATCATATCATGTCTTCTAAACATCATGTAGGTGTACAATGTTTTACAGTATTGTAATTACTACAGATCGACATTCTGAATTAAGAAATTTTCTCCTCATTTTAAAAAAAGGCTGCGTTTTACAGTGCATAGCTGTAACAAATAAAGAACTTTATCTGATATGTACATAAAATAAAAATATTCCTTTTTATAGTATTTGTAAATACACGGCTACATTTCTCTTTAAAATGTAGACAACAATGTTACCTTGAGAATTTTACCTCCAAGATACAATTCCCTATACTCTTGTTTGAAATGTAACACCAGATCCAAACACCAGATTTCCAAAAAAGAAGAAAGAAAATTAACAGCAAAACATAACAAATCTGGCTGAACAAGCTGCTTGTTGTCACCCCCAAAGAATGGTGGGTATTGTAGTGCTTGGAGAAAAAAAAAAAAAATAATGAAAGTTTTTTTTTTTTTTCTTTTCTTCTTTCACTGATGGTTGAACAGCAGTTGAGTGCACCAAACCTGGTACAGGTTCTGAGGGTTCACTGGCTTTCCCAGAATGCATTGTCTCTTCCCAGCTCTTCAGCAGCTATGTTCATGTAAACTTCATTTTTGATATATTCATTTATATTGATATAGGTCTATAGACTTATTTTTATATACTCTATGAAATAGAGTGTAAAACTTCTCGTAGTCTCGTCATCAAAGGAGCGAGAAAAACAACAGTGAGGTATCAGAAGTCCCTCGGTGTGACAGACAGCAGGTGCCACTGAACTGGTTACCTTCTCAGGCTGCGCTGGGCCTCCCTCAGCAAGCTGTCAAAATCCATGGAGTCATACTTGCTTTTTGTGGAGGCTGGATCAAAGTCATCTGAATGGGAGTCTGAAAGGGACAAATAGGGTTGCGGTCAGTGTTGAGCAAAGCAGGGCGTCTTTGAAAACGCACATAAAACACAGAGGTTCGCCTTTGTATTCTGAGGAAACCCAGGGAGGACAGAGCTCAGAGAATTTCGATTTCTATCATTACTGTTCACTCATGTGTAGCTCCAGTGTTAATCTGATAGTTTCTATGCTAATATGTAGGCTGTTAATATTCCCCGTCCTAGCAGAAATTTGTGTTTATTAGCTAACCTCCTCAGTAATATTTTTAAAAAGACGGTAAATCACATTTTTAACCTTCATCTTACTATTACCATCTTCATATTTCCAATAGAGTAATGCCACGACACTGCCGCAGAACAATGATGTTGAATAAAAACTCTGCCTTCACGGTGAGGAAAGTAGTGCACTGAACTCCTTAATAACCCTCCCAAATCACTTCTGGGGAGTAGTCAAAGCATTCACCTGTTTTAGGTGCACTGAAACCAATTACATAGCATTAAAGTTCAGGAAAGCATGGTTTGCACAAAAAAGTCATTTTTCAGCTTTTTTAAAATTAATATTTTTTATTTTCTGTGCAGCTCCACTCTCCCACAAAATCACCCTGACCATTCTAGAATAATCAATTCTCTCCAAATAGAGCTGTTCAAGTCATCCAGCAAAAAAGGATTTTTTAATACTGTCATTTACTGTATGTATGTATGTATATATATATATATATATATATATATATATATATATATAACAAAAAACAAAACAAAAAAAAACCCAAACATTGCAATGTCATTTTTTTCTAATAGCGTGCAGCCCTATTATGAACAATTTCTTATTTACAATAAAAGCCTGGCAAGTAATAAAAAACACTTTGCAGGGGAGGGAGGGAGAAAACAGACAATCAGACAAAACAGTGGAAACAAATAATCATACTGGGGAAATACATTTGCGAGTTTCATTAAGTCTATAAAGTCATAATAAATAGTTGGAAAATGTCTTGATTCACCCACGATTTTGAGCGTCTTTTTAGCCACTGCACCAGAATGTAAAACAGTGTGAGTTTCCACAGAGGAAAAGGCATAAGCTGTCTATCTATCTCTCATATGTCCTATTTTTCCTGATGAACCTGATAATATATAAAGAGTGTCTTATCTCCAGCAACAGACAGCTTCACAAATGAGGCCCCCAAAGGGCCCAGCAGCTCACTCCCAGAGCTTTGAGAAATGGGAATGACCATGGCAGCTAAGAGACGCCGGTTGTGATCTAATGCAATGGCCGAGGGCTGGATTGTGTCACACTGCGCACCTTGAGGGATGAAAAATACCCCGGTGCTCTACTTAAAACTAATGGACAGTGTCTCCGAAAACAAAAAAAGAAGAGCCAACAAGACTGAGAAGAGAGGATGAGGTTGGAGACCACACTATTATAACAGACTGCCTTCCTCTATCTCTTTATCCTGTGCTATCAGTATGGGGACGACCAAAATAGCCTGTTCCTGACAAAGAGGCGGTCGAATGAAGGCCTTTCCATTTCAGTAGACTGATTAGTCAATCTTGGTATAATGTCTATCCTCAAGGCTTTGGGATTAGCAACTGTTTCTGTGTGTGCCAATTTTTCATCATGGCCTCACTTAAGAAGCTGATGGCTTAGAGCATGTACTTTGAAAATGTATAGTAACAGTTTCATTTGCGGAAGAAAATGTTCTTTTTTCGTCCCATGTGACCTATCGACCCTCTTGAAAGAGTGCATTAGACGTTTCTGACCTCACACACTGATGGTAAATACATGTCAAAAGGAGAAGAGTGGCTACAGATGTGTCAATACCTATCAGACATGTCATCTACCAGTGGAGATTATCCATGTGACTGTCCAATGTTTAACACTGTTGAGCTCATTTTGAAGGCTGCTTGTACCACTTTTATCTTTTTTACTTTGTTTTCCGACTCCAATCAGAAAGAAAAAACTACTTCTTTTCATCGCGTGTCATAAATCCAGCATCACGCAACAGAAAAAGGCCTTGATTCCATTGATACTTAGCGTTATTTATCAAACACAACCTCCACCTGCATCCCTTTGAGCACTGATTTCTTTATCTGGCACATCGAGAAGTCTTTATACTTCTTTATATTTCCAGGCTGTTCACGGATTTGCTTTGAATCTTAAGCTTTTCCACCGCAGTCGTGACCCCAGATTTACCACAAAAGGCGATGCATAAGTATGCATAAGTAGCTAACCCCTCCCTCTATGTAAATGACTGGCCCCGACATGCTACCATCAAGACTGCACCTTGTTTCAGCGCCGCAACAGCTGGCAACAGATGGAACCTCAATCAAGATGAAGGGGGGGGGGGGGGTTGCTGAGACTTAACCTTGCTCCCACCTTCCTCTTCCTCACTTCATCTCCTCTCGTCTTTCTTCTAACATGTCTTTGTCCTTGTAATTTTACCTCGCCTTCTTCCTTAGTTCTTAATGCTCTTGTGATTCCCACACCCACACACGTTAGTGCGTGTGGTACGCATGTGAACCGAACACGAAAACACATTTGGTATTCAGAAACAAAAAGGGGCACATCTGTGTACATGCTTTTAAGCCCCGTCTTTCTGCACTTAAATGGCTTGCTTTTCATAACAACAAAGTAGAAACAAGCATGTCGTGTCCAGATGAGTAATGCATTCTGCCTTTCTTTTTTGTTAAAGATACGACAGATACTACAGGGGGAAAATAGAGTTCTATTCTCAGCGTGTTCACAGTGTGACCTCTGAACTCTCTTTGCCCTTTAGATCCACAGATGCCTGCTGGACATATACAAGGCTTTAGGAATTGTTTCTAGCGCAAAGATGGTCACTTTTGATCTGGGAACATCACTCTGACTTTTCTTTTTTCCTTCACTGTCTTAACCCCCTCTCCGCCCCCGCCCTTATTTTTTTATTTTTATTTTTTTCTGCTGACAGTCCTTTCCAGCCACGCAAATATACTGCATGACTGCGGGGGGCTGATGGAGACGACAACAAAAGCACAGCACTTACCCAAGTCTGTGTAATGTGATTTGCAGAACTGCTTCTGTCCGCCAAAGCACAGCTCGAACTGAGGCTCGTTTGACCTGCGTAAGGTGTGTCCGTTCTCAAGGGCGGCAAAGGCGTCACAAGTGTAGCGGTACGTGATGAAGCCAAAATTGTCCCTGGTCAGGAATAGAAAATGATACGTCAGAGCGGTGCTGTGAGGCAACAATAACTGAACAGGGGGCCTTGTCTTAGATGACGATCACGCTATTTATATGCAAAAGAGAATCAATAAAAGTGTATCTTTGGGGCTCTGTAGGCCTGGAAATAGATGGACCGTGAGACGCTTTGAGACTACAAAAGCCCTCGTTGTCTTAGACCTTAAACACTGTCCTTTGCTCCAAGTTCAGGAGTTACAACAGAAGGATTTTGGCTTTTACATGAAATCCAGAGGGTAGGAATGCTCTAATAAATGTGTCCTATCCCCGTATACTGTAGATGCACACACACACACACACACACACACATAATAGTCCTGGGGCCTTACCCATCGTCCCTCAAGTTCACTGCACATTCTTCAATTTCACCAAAGACTTCAAAGCGGCGCTTCAACTCTGTCCTGGTGCAGTCGGACCTCAGTCGCCCCACGTACACCACCCGTCTCTCCTCCTGCTCGTTAAAAAGAAAGACAGAGTGGAGGAAGGAGATTAGAAGGGGGAACTGGTTTTCCTTTTCGCCCCTCTTTCTTCACACGGCCCTAATGAATTGGTCTTGATCACTCCTGTGGATACCATGGCAGACTTCGGGGCCCTGTTTTGTCCCCTTTCTCTGCCTGTCTGTTGTGTTCCTCTGTGATTGGTTCAACCCACTTCCACTTTATCTGATAGAGTTGCAGTTCGGAAGCACCTTCAATCTGCCTTGGCACTACAATTCCTCTTTCTCTCTGCAACTCATCAACCGAGGGCAGAGTGATTTTTATCAAATGATGCCATGTCTTAAGTTTGCGGCTTCTTTCATGAAGTCTAAAAATAAAAGGACAGGGGTGAGTCAACTATACATTAGAAAAAAAGACAGCTTCTTTCTTCCAAACTTATAAAAAAACACAACTAGGATTGCCAATTTGAAGGTCTGTAAATATGTTAAAGGAATTCTTGTCCAAAGGAGACGCAGCATTAAGAGCTACAGTGGTGAGCCACAGGGCAAAAAAACAAGCATTTCCTTGAACCTCAGAGGACGTAGGGGTCATAGCAGAATAATTTTCACCAGGCTGCAATTATATGCAAGCTCTTGAGAAGTTTAATTGCATCTGCTAATCATATAATACAGCACAAGCCTGAGGCTATAGTGTATCACTACTATTATTTATTTATTCATTCATTTACTTGCCATTACTGGGCCAAGTCCATTGAGACTCATTGAAATTTTAAATGCTGTCTTGAGGGTACTAGTAATGTAAATCAGTTGCCTGGTGCTGAACTGAAACTTCACCTTTGCCCTGTTAGACTTATAGAGTAGCCAGAAAAAGTACAAATTAACTACAGATTTTTTTTTTTATGCTTTTTTTTTTTTTTTTTTTTTTTTTTAACGCTGTCTTTAATGCTTACATACAGTTTGAGACAAAAAAGTGTTTGCTGAATTAGGGGTTTAGTTGCTGACAACTGATAAATAGGCGGTCCTTTCTTGATGGCACCCTGAGGGCTGCCTATGTGTGTGGGTGTGTGAGTGAGTGAGAGAATGAGGCAAAAAACCAGAGAGATATGCAGACAGACAGAACGAGATGCGTTCCTGTGCCTGGCCTCTCAAACCTTGTTTGACAGCTTGAGCTTTACTGCTCGTAATTGTTTATTTCTCCATCTCTGGAACTGTATGCATGCCAAGCCACGTTTGCATTACTGCATCATTTAGTGTGTGCTTTATCAACGGGTGGTAGTAGCGTTACCCCGCTGGAAACTTGAGTAATGTCACACTGAGACAAAGAGAGTGGAGATATAGGAGAAACACGATAGTCACTGCATTAGGCGGAATTTTGTAACAGATACAGAAAAAGGAAAAGAGCTCAAGAGAATCAGTGGACGTTTCTTTTTTGTTCTTGCTCTCCTAGTTTCTGTTTTCTACTATTTTAACATTTTACCCCGTGGTGTGATTAATAAGAGTCGACAGTGTTTCCAGACGACTGAGACGTTAAAAATACACAACCCGGAGATAAAGAGGAAGGGCCTGTCGCCTGAATCATTCAGGACCTCACTTTGTATGTATTCTTTCAGCAGATAGACACTGTGGCACGTGGCACTGAGCTGGAGGCTGTCTCATCCCAAGAAATCAGTCTGTGGGTTTCAGTGTGTTTGCAGGAAAGTGCGCATGTGCCATGGCTGTGATTGCATGGTGCAGTGATTGTATTTTTCTCTTTTTTTCAGCGTTGGCTGGAACAATGTAAAGCTAAACGTCAAAAAAAAAAGGGTGACACAGGAAGTGAGACAGGGGTTGTGTGGGTTGACTCACTATTGCTTTTTGCCTTTGCCTCTCTCTCTGCTCAGCCCTTTCGAACTCCCGCTTCTCGTAGTCCCGGCGGTACTCCTCCCTCTTCAGCCTCTCGTGCTGGTACTCCTCATAGCTGTCATACCTACAGAGGAGAGGATATATATAACAACACTCATCCTTGCATGTCCTTTAAATTCACCCTTTTTGTTTATGTCGATGAAGAACAATTGCCGGTATTCACAAAGGAGTAGTTGTCTCTTTCTATTGATGGTTCAGAACAGGGTTGCAAGGGAAAGGAAATGGACACCGTGAATAGAGATCTAATAAGATCTGTATTTGCCATCGCTATGATTACGGAGCCCGCAGGATAGGCCCGCGGGAGCGCCGGCGAGCAGCGCGGTCGGGGAGCCAGGCAGCTGCAACTGTCAGCACAACTTCACATGTCATTACTTTCTGCTTAGTTAGGGCTTCATCAAGAAGGAAAGTGCAACTTTCTCCCACCCCAGACTAGCACAAGACGTGTCCGTTAAGTTTCCAACTGATGAGCGACTCTTGGGCTTGTCGGGTGTCATTAGGCACGTGGTTGCCAAATCAGCTCGGAGCTGTGATGGTGTCAGTCTCTTTCTCCCTGCAGTGCACAGTTCTTTTCTGCATATGAAATGGTCCCCTCTGCAGTGGCTCACACAAAGCTACACAGGCACTAAGATGAATAAGCATCGTTATACAGCCGAAAGCATCAACTCGTGAGTGAAGTATAGATGTGCAACGGTATGACTTGGGATTTTTTTTTGTCATCAGTCGAGTAAAACACAATCAATTAAACATATTTGCCCTGAATGTTTGTCACAGGCCCCCGTGTGTGAGACAGACTGTAGAAAGGCTTCTGTCTAGATGTGACGGACTATTCCTGAGTGGTGATGGAAAAGTTCCCGTTTTGGCATTAGCTATGGTGACTGCTAATACTGTGTGTTTCATTAACCAACCATCCGTCCTCACACAGCAGCATGTGGTCTTTTGAATATCACCGAGCAGTTAATGTGAACAAACATCGACCTTACCTAAATAATGTGACAAAACAAAGGTTAATAGCACAAAACAAATTGGAGGTTAAACAATTCGATTTAAATAGTCACCTTGGCCTGCGGCTGAGAGGAGATCGAGACTGAGGGTGGGGGCTCTTGTGAGTCCTGGAACGAAAAGTGCTCAAATCTGTGTTGTGACGAGCCCTGGGGGAACAGAACAGAAAATGTTAAATATGATGTTATTATTTTCCACCGCACAGAATGCTCTTAAACATATACACATTATGAGTAGTGCGCAGTTCCTCAACTTACATCACTTTAAGTGTTTTTTGCAAATCTGTGACACCTTGGTTAATTTGCTTTTGGCTTTGAGAGCCAAATTAACTACTTTGATATTCACAAGAGCCACTTTCATGTTAGAAATTGGGTTAATTCCACATAAGAGCATTCTGTGTTCCTTTAGCCTTGTCCTAATCTAACCTATGGCCACAGAAAGTACCCATTTCTGCAGAACTTGTCTTACACACCAGAGCTAGCATATAAATGCACTTGATATTTAAGTTGTATGAGGTTTTGGTCAATACTGTAGGCCCCAGTGACCTGACTATAGAGCCTGTAAACCTGTACTCTTTAAGCTTCCGATGCTTAATTATTGAAGTGCTGAAGAAGGAAGCCCTGAATAATGAAGAGAGAGAAGTTTGGGAAGCTCAGTGAAGCAAAGGAATGGCAGTTTGGAAAGATTGAGGGTCTTGCACTGTGAAACATTAAACACAGAGGAGGGATTTTGAGAATTATTTTGCTAGAATTCTACTTATCTTTTCTTGCAAAGAATATAACAAGGTTCTTGTTCTGTCACTTTCATAACACGAATCCCTAAGCAGTATTTTCTGAAAGCTTGTCAGTGTTAGAATCAGACTGAGTGCCTGGAGAGTAATACTGTATAATTTGTGAGCAAGATGGTGTAGAGAACAAAGAACAAAGTGATTCTACTGGCTCTGTGGAGTAAACTGACCTTTAAGTAATCAGACAAACAAACTCAGTCACTGCAGAGGAGTCCAACACTATGAGGCACCAAGTGAACTACTACTGACAAACTAAATTTACTGACACGTTCCTCAGTAAATATGTACGGCTCGCCTCTCTTCAACTAAAAACAACAACAACCCCACAGCTCTGATCAAAGGGAAGCATGGGAAATGTAGTTCTCACACAGAGCTATGATGATAGGAGGCTCTTTTGAGAGGGGTTTGAGACTACATTCCCACAGCCTGGATTTGGCTTTCATCTCTGGGGATGTAAAAGAGGAGGGTTTGCCACTCAGTAAAAACAACAGCTGCCGCTTAAAACAATAGCCCCGGCATCAAACAAAAACCAGGAGTGAGCGAGGGAGAGAGTTAAAGTAAAAAAAAAAGTGAATGTTAGGAACACACTCAAATAAAAGTCCCTGAAATGGGGATGAAACTCATACTCTTCAAAAGTCCACTGCCTCTGGCACCTTTCATGTTCTGCCTCTTCTTTTTCTTTTCTTTTTTCTTTTTGTTTATTGCGGGCTGTTTGATGGTGATCACACCACTCAAACCAAAATCTTTCTGCCAGGGTGCCACCTGGTTTAATAGTCAGTACATGGATAGTGTAGACAGGTCCAGATAATTTGGTTGGAATTCATTTCACCTCTCTCTGTCACAATTATGACATAATCACCTTATCGCAATTATTTGAGCTACCTGCAATTGTTTTGCATAATCATGATAAACGCCTCCATTCAGCTGTATAAAAATGCTAGAGGAAACTAACAGAAATGTCATAATTCATCCATATTTCTGCATCATTTTCCACCATTTCGGATTTGGCTGGCACTCTTCATTTTTAAATTCAACTCCTAGTTGTACCTATTATTACTGGCAATTTCTTTACACATACAGCTTCATAGCTTTGGTATATTTAAGTCATTTATGACAAATCTTCCCAGAACATATTTTGTTTACTTTTCCATAAAAACGGAAATGCAATTTTCTCTGAGTTCCAGTGTTAAATACCAATAAACAGCTCTTCTGCTATAAATAATGTACTGTTAAGCTTATTGTCAGGCTTATACTCTACTTGTGGCAACAGAAAAATATAAATCATTAATCATAATTATATGTATAGCAATTAATCATCAACTACCATTTCATCATTCTGGATGCCAACGCTCTCTCTCTCTCTCACCTGTTAAATTTTGTCTAACACATAGTCAATCCATCCTGTATTCAGGCACAGACAAGCATGAGGTCAGGATCCCATGCTAAGAGTCTCCAGGGTCTATCCTGTCTGACAGCAGATCTGATAACTAATCAGGCCTGTTTTACACTCTTAAGCCAGACCCCCCACAAAGTCAGAGCCCTGGTTAAACTGGATGTTAGTGCAGCAGTAAAGATTCCATCAGAGCAAATGGAGGTTATTTGTAACTTACCAGGAGGAGGGGCGTCTGTCCGGTGAGCTGGAGAGGGAGCGCCTCCGGTAGTGGGAAGAGGAGCTGCGGGAACCAGAGTGGGAACGAGAACGGGAGCGGGACCCGCTGCTGGTCCAGCAGAAAGGCCTGCTGGGTGAGAGAAGGAGGGAGGAAGGTGGGGAAACGGATCCCCGTGAAGGGGAGCAGCTGGATGGTGGGGAACAGGAGGGAGAGCAGGGAGGACAGTCAAAGAGTAGGTCCAGAGGGGTTCCCTCCCATGGATAGAGGAAACGACTTTCACGGCCCTCACCCAGATCTAGGTCATCGTGGAAGGGCAGGAACCCTGGGTGCAGGTAGCCGGAGCCAGGCAGCCTCTGGGAGTATTCGTCATTATTCTCTCCGTTCACGAGTGACTGAGGGGTTTCAGATTTGTTTGGTTTGCTGCCTGCGTCTCTCTCCTGGCCTCCCTGGCTGTAGAGGGCTTGTAAGGGGTTTCCAAAGTGCTTGTTGAGTTCTGCTCTGATTTCCTGGTCACACAGGAGCTTCCGGCTGGTGGCAGAAAGGTGTTGTTGGTCCCTGTCAGTAGTGGCCTCTTGTGAAACGATCTGGGTGATTTGTGAAAGGGCCTGCTTCCTTAAACCCTGGACCTGGGCTGCTTCTTCATCCACTGAGGCAAAATTCTGCTGCTTAGCCAAAGAACCAGATGAAGCTGATAATGGAGAACAAGTAGATGGAGATGAAGAGGATGGCGGCATGGTTGAGTCTTTACATTCTACATGCCTGTCCTCTGCTTTGCCTGTAGCAGGCATGGAAGCAGCAGTGGCACCTGAAGTGGCTGTCATGTCTGCTGCTGTAGTTGTGGTAACAGTGGCTGTGCTGCCGTCCTTCTTTGTGCTAGCTGACGCCTGGCAATAGTCATGGTCACTGTAGCCACGCGGCACCCGCTTATTGTTGCTAGTGCTGCGCTGCTCCTCAACGCCACCCCCTGCTATGTGCTGGGAGTAAGGGAGGGCGGTGGACGCTTTGCTCAGCTGGGCATAAAGCTCAGTCTGTTCGGGACCCTTCCTGGTGGGGCCCCCGCCTGAGGCACCTGGGGCCGGAGCCAGAGCGCCGGGGCCCAACTCGCTCAGCCTGGCTCTTTTGCATGCCAATGCCGAGGAGGAACATGAAGACAACTTGGTTTTGAGCGATGCTTTGAAAGGATTCTCTTGACTGGCTTTGTGTGGGGGCGTGGTAGGTGGTGTCAGACCTGGAGAGGGAGGGAGACACAGAGGTTGGTGGGGGTGTGGAGGCAATAAATTTAAAATGGAGTCATAATCCAAACCTCACCAAATATCCCCCTTAAACTCCTCCCCCTTCTATCTATAAACTCCCAGGTTGGTTTATGGACAGTGGACACAGATACATGCCTGATTAAAATATTCACTTTCACTTGGCCTAATCCTGATCTCTATTTTATTGCAATCTTGACAGATTAATGTAATGCTTGGTGTAACTTAATATGGTGGAGCTGTAATACAGATGACTTGCCATGCGCTTCCTTTCTGACCTTGGAAAGATCCCATTTTATGAAAAAAAAAAAAAAAAAAAAGAAAAAAAAAACATAACACAAAACCCTTTAGAGGACAAGTGTAATGTATCCAATGAAAAAAATTACAGCACATGTATCAAAGTATCTCTACCTCCTGCACGAAAATGTCCGCACTGGACAGCAGCCAATTCATCTGAATAAAACCAAAGGGCTTTTTATCGTACTCAAAGATGATCAATGGCATGATGCCATACATGTTTCAAGACTATCCAGCTCCATTACCTCCTCAGTGAAACAATGTACAAAGATACAACATGAGTTTTAATGTACACGTGGTGTTGCCATGGTGAGACGTCTGCAATGTAAAGGAAGCACAGGAACTACTGGCAAATGGGTTGTCATTCTTCTCAGTTGGCATGCCCATAGTGCTTGTGCCCCCCCATCTTCTTCCCCGCCTCCTACAGATTTACAACCAGACAGATGGCAGTTATATGGGAAGTCCTGAGATGAGCCCACTTTATAGCATTGTTAATGCACTCACACAAACAGCCGCCACCATTACTCTCATTCTCTCTTCCCTCCCTACTCCCCAAGTCTTGTATTCTCCTTTTTCCTCTCCACCTGTCTGCCATCCTTCCTAAATCAATCTCTCCTGTTTTGTCTCTCGCCATCTTTTCCTGTTTCTGTCTCATGCAGAACAAATATGCCCACACACACACACACACACACACACACACACACACACACACACACACACACGCTCGTCGCTAACAGTCTCTCACTGGAGTCAAACTCAGCCACTTTGAACACCTACGCTCTCCCCTCTTCTTTGCCTTTCTTATAATGCACATCAGTCTTTCCTTGCTGGCGAATAGCACTAAATGACAGCTATTAGTATCAAATCCAGTGTTAGAGCATGCACTGAGAAGACAGCTTGGCAAAGACAGAGTGAGGGAGCGTGATACATAAATATTCGAGTTTCTGAAACCGCTTGCTGTGTTTGGAATGCCTGATCCAGTGGCTTTTCATCCAAGTTATTATCTGGATGTTTCTGGAGGTAGGGCTGCAAATCCCACTCCCCTCTTTTCCCCCTTCTTTACTTTTGATTGCGGTACAGACACATATATATGTGCATTATCCCAATGAAAAGAGCAATGAAAATGAGAAAGGAGAGAGGGAGAGGGGGTGCTACACAATGAAGCACCATCTGCCCAAAACAATGTGCGCATGGGGTCATAAACTAGAAGCCATTAGTGATGGGGGTGAAATAAATCAGAATTAGATAAATATGTGCCTCTCAGTCAAACTTGCTCATGATGAATGATCCGCAGATGCAAACACCAATCATGTAGCTGCCAGAGAGAAAACAATGGAGCAAGTGAGCAAGATGAGGAGAAAGGAGGGTTTTGAAATCATTTTTCTCGTCCAGCTTGGAGCGAATAGCAAGTCTGGGCTTAAAGAGTTGATCCGGTGGTAAGCCATGCAAATAGCAACACACAGACCACCCCAGTGTCATGAGATACAGTAATTAAAGACAACACAGCAGCACAGGGTAAATCTATTATCTTGGCAGAGATTAGGCTTGAACAGTCAAATCCCAGGGGGCCGTACTGCCTGTTGCAGCTTTACTGTACCTCTCTTACAAGAGTCAAGAAAACACAGAGCCAACAGTCCGAACATTTCCATTGTTTTGTTTTCAATATTACTGGCTCAGTACATAATGTTCAGATATTATCTTTCTATGAAACAGTAACCACTATTACTACAACAGCTCATAAAATCATAAAATCCTCTGGGACTGGTCACGATCCATGGAAAGTTCCATCAGTGACTTGCCAGCTTGTCCTGAAGGTAAATGGTCGAACAATACACCTAGTTATCCTCCATCTGGTTATCAGTTACACCACCATAATCCCTATTGTCATAGAATGTTACCCTTAATCTGCAAAGGACTTCCAACTCTGGATCAAACCGCTATCACCTCCTCTTACTGGGATCTATATTCATCTGTCTTACACAACACAAGACTAAAAAGCTTATCCATAAGTAGAGAAGGGGCTCAGCAACCCGGAGCTTTCTGGACTGATGACTTCCCGGCTAATATTCAAACCTAAATCTCTGCTAGATGATGGAAGTCAGGTGAAGGGCTTTATTTGACTGTTCCTGTAAAATGGACACAGTGGAACAGAACAGGCAGTCAGACTTGGCCGCAGGTCAGTAAACTCACCCATGTGCAGTAAAACAGAAGAAATATTAACTGTGCTTGATTGCCCCTGAGCTTAAGCAGCCCTTCTTTAAGTCTCACCGGCTGGCCCCTTTGACCCCGAGAGCTTATCTACACAAAAGGGTTAAACAGTACTATGACGAAAGGTCAGAGGGTTGAAGGGACTTCTCTTGGGGTTTGATGTGCCACAAATAAAGTCAAATGGAGGCAGACATTAGGTATATACACAGAGGAGAATTCGCCAACAAAGTAAATGAATAGCCAGAGGGGCCATTGCAATAGCACTGAGAAGCTATAGGTGGACATTTAATGTTTTATTACTAAAAATGTTAGTATTGGCTGATGTCTTCTTCCAATATATTTAATCACAAAGTATCTGGAGCATTATTTGTGAATGATAACAGGTAACAGATGACTAATTACTCTTCTAGAATGTAAAAAATAATGTAACCTTCATTCTTAGTTCACTTTTTTTGTTACTTTTAGGACAACATTTACTGGAGAAATGATTTGTTTGGTTGACAAGAGGTGGTGTAAAGCAGTGGAGAGCCAAACAAATCTAAATATCAGCTAAATAAACAAAGCCCATCTACAGGTCAAGACAGGACAATTTTTTTTCCAAATGGCACTGGCGATCTGTGTTGTCCAGAAATATACCATAAGACATTCCTACACACACATTATTCTATATACAGGCTTCTTACAAAAATAAATTGTCTTTCGGATTCAGCGATATTTCAGTTAGTACATTTGATTACATGTTTTAGTTTGCAGCTGCAATGGACTGTAATTGCATACATTTTATAATCTAGTTACATAATACCGGTATATGTAACTAGTGATTCACCAACACTGATTTTATCTTATATGTTACTAAATAAAGCTGCAAAGTGACTATTTTTAGAAAACAGCATGCTTTGCAGAATGACTCCCATGTTGGCTGATCTAATTGTCTGTATGTCTGGGGACATATAGTGAAGGAAGGAAGACATGGATCACACAAGCAAAACTGAATTATCAATTAAAACAATAACACTGCCAATTCAATTTTCTTCTGATATGTAGGCTAAGTAAGCTGTCAGTCAAGGAGCATTAGGATCTGATAGAAGTATAGGACCAGCATATTAACTCAGTAACAGGGGGGCAGAGGTGGTGGGAGGGGTTTGCTAATAAACCCAGAGGAGATTGGAAACCCTAATCAATACTCAGGCACATAAAATGTTCTCCTATGCTTTCACCTTGAACTCTGAACTGTGATGGAAGTGGAATTAACCCATTAATAGCTTCAACAAAGATCTGACAGTCTCAGTACCTAGTCTATTACTACACACATTAGATACTGTATCCATTAAAATAAAAATGTTTTCTCAAAGTAATCAGTAATGTCTGCTTACCTGGGGTTCCAGCAATCTCCACACTTAATGTGCGTTCAATGGTTTTGTTCTCAAACGGTGATCCCTTGTGGTCACTGGAAGACAAAAAAAGTGTAACATTTCACTTCTCAGGTTATAATAAATCTTTCGAGCTTTTGTGATCTAAGAAATGGAAATGAGAGTCACAAAAATGCCTCAATTTGGATTCTAGTCTGCATACTTTTCTTTGGCTTTGTCTTTCTGTAGATTTTTTGTTGCTTTTTGCCTAGAAGAACGTGGAAAAAGTTCTCACACTTACTTTGGAGACTCTGGGGTCAAAGGAAGTGGCAAGGTGGTTGGTTTGGCTGCAGAACACAAAGGAGCATGGGTAATTATTGATCTAGGTATGACACTCATAGCAGAAGAGAACAGGTCCACATTCTGCAACAATTAATCTCAAATTGGCTCAAAAAGCAATTATCACTACAAAAACACCCATCCCTGGTTAGAAAGTATTTATATGGACGCTATTTTACAAAGCATATCCTTTGTGCTTGACCCCGTTTTAACAGCTGATTCTCTTAGGATAGACTGATCACTCTGTGAGGCAGGATGAAGTGATGGTATGTGTTTCACAGGGCCTAGACAGACATACCCCGCTTAAAACAACAAGCAAATAGAAATGGAATCAGGACATACAGAGACGATGCCACAAACAAGACACATGACAGTGGGTGAGCCCCTCTCTGGACAGTAAAGTCATAATCGCATGCACCAAGAGCAGAGGAGGGGAAAAAAGAAGGAAGAAAGGAGAGTCAAGGAAGCTTGTGCAGTTGCCCGAGGCTCTGGCTGGCATGTGCTCCAGCTAAGGGAACGTGGCTTTAGTAGCACAACACTAAAGTGCAGCGCCCAGGCTCTGAGACTAAATGTACATATTCAGCACACTCAGCTCAATCAGCCAAAGATGGTTCAAGGGTCAACTTTATGAATACAAGACGTACAGTAGCAAGACAAGGCTCACCCCTTTTCCCACCCCCTCCTTTTTAAAAATTTAATTCTATATTATTTGAATTTAAAAGACTGCCTCCGGGACTAGCAAAAAGCATTGGCTAGCAGGCTGTTTGTTGTCATTGTCGTTTATACCCTCAGAATGACTGTTAGATTTGAATTAGAATAGGGTTAGTTGTGAAGTCAAACTGGGAAATGGTTAGAGCAGGAGAGGGAGAAGAGAGAGCAGAGATAAGGCCAGTGGGGGGGATGCAGTCATGATTACCTAACAATGGGTGGCCCTGGTCGTCGGGGTGCTCGCTGAGTGCCTGCCTGTGTGGGTGCCCTTGCCCTTGTATGATGCAGGGATGGGCGGGCTCTGCAATGCTAGTGTCTGGGAAGAGTGGGCCTGGTGGGCCCTGTGAGAGCACCGTTGTGGGGCTGCCCATGACAAGGTTATCATCAACATGAACACCATCATCATCATCATCATCATGGTCAACATCCTCCCCATAGCCCCCCTGGCTTGGCCACCCCAGGTCTAGTCCAAAGCCCATATTTAGCCCTGGATCTGGCTGGGTGACCCAGCTCTCTAAGTCAAAGACAAGAGGCGACAACAAGGGCCTTGAGTCAGGCTCTTCAGCCTGACTTTCCTCCTGGTTTCTATGATCACTGATCCCTTTGAGCTCTTCCTTCTCCACCTTTGAAACAGCCTGGTTGGGCCTCTCAGACCTCTTACCTGCTAATTTGCTCTGAGTGTTAGGTAAAGGAATAGTCTTACGTGGGTGTAGGTGGGCCTGGTACTGAGCAGGCCTTTGTTTGGAGGTGAGCAGCTGGCTAAGTAATGGGTGCTCCGACTTCTCATCTCTTTTCTTAATAGTCACTGTGATGTGCCTATGGGGTACACGACTGGCACCGCTACCATTACTACGGCCTTGCCTGCCAAAGCCCTCACTAGCCTGAGTGGCGCCCGCAGCCTCTCGGCAATGCTCACAGCTGTGACTCACCTCTCTGGGAGGGAGGGAATAAGAATGCATATACCTAATAAACCTAGCGGCGGCCAGGCGGCCCACATCGCCTGGCGGCCTTCCTTCTTCACTGGGCGGCCTGTGCTCCAGTTTGGGGCGGGCATGGCCGCAGGTGGAGGTTCTGTGGCCGACAGGGATAGAAGCACCCTCCAACTCCTGAACCCCGTCATCGTGAGCGCAACGCTGCCACTTCCCAGCCCCAACACCAGCCACACTACACTCGCCTGCAGCCCGGCTCTCACCTCGCTGGTGATGCTGCTGCGGCGGCTGCTGCTGCTGCTGTTGTTGTTGAGATGGCACAGCTGACTTCTTCTTGGAGGCGGTACAGGAAGAGGAAGAAGAGGTGGAGGAAAGGGAGGAGAACGAAGAGGTGGATGACGAGGATGGTGAAGAGGACGAGGACGAAGCTCCAAGACCCAGGCTACTCTTGTCCCTGCTGCTGGCAGCACCCCAGGGGCCCTTGGCTTCACTGGCTTTGGTGTGGAGCAGGATGTCATCAGTGGCTGTTAGGTATTTCAGCAGCTCAGTGCAAGGCCGCCTCACCGGACGGTTCTGTTGGCTGGATCCCCCTCTTGCTTTGCCATTCCAGGGGCTCTCCGTCTGTGCAAAACAGGAGTGAAGAGAGCAGAAAAAAACTTATTTAGTTTGATTTAATAAAAGTTTTCACTTTGGTGCAGCGCTCTTGATCCAATTGCAAGAATATTTAAATTCTTTATTTTGCACACAGAAATAAAAGAAGAAAGAGACAGAGTCAGGGAGAGACTCAAAGTGATTCAGACAGCCTGAGCACAGTGGTTGCCCAAATGTCTGGGAGGCAATGGTGGGAGTGCAGTCCGCCCATCATCTTAATTGTGTGGCCCTTCGAGCAGCACCACACCACTCTGTACGCACACCATGTCCTCCGGGAGTCCTCATTCGCTGTGCTCCAGAAATGGATGACTCAAAGGCACAGTATGAAAATAGACTCTGTGAGGAAGGTTGACACACTGCATGTGCAAACATAGTAGGCACTGCACATACAAATCTCTGTCTGTGCTGTGTTTACCACAAAATATGATCACATACAGATGCTTTTTATATTCAGAGGATTTTAAGCACTAGGGAAAGCATAACAAATAGAGATTTCAGACATTTTGCCTAACAAGAGCAAATGATCATGTGCTGTATTTTAAATATGACACTGAACATATAGTGTGTCATGTTCTGTTGCCAAATGGAAAGAGATTACTGAAATCACATACCTCATTTATTCACATTCATAAACCTATGATATTTAAACTGGCTAGCATTAATCTTAATCAACTCCACCCCTTTTTGAAAAAAAAAAAAAGTCTTTTGAGAGCTATCTAATGAGAACATCAAGTCTGATATTTTGATCTTGTCGTCTCAAGGCATCAATCTCGCTGCAAGAGTGCCTGTCGCTGTTTTTTTTCTTTTTTTCAACAGGCACCATACCAAGGCGGATAAGTGGTGGAGCTAATGAGACAACGGTGCTGATGCCTCGCCTGGAAAGCCCAACAGCAATCAGCCTGTTTTCATTACGAGATGGCCCCCTGGGATAGTAGGCTAGAGCAGTAGTCTAACATCTTCTAAAGGCGGCCACCAAAACAAGAGAAGTGTGAGGGAGGGGAGAGAGAGAGGGAGCAGAAAAGACGACAGAGCAAGAACAGAGAGATAAATAAACACCAACAAAAAAAAAGAGTGTGTGTACAGGAGTGAAATAGGCAGCAAGGCAGTACATGTATTTGTGTGTGTGTACATCTGTGATATTGTGTGTCCCTACCTTGACGACGGCAGGTGGTGGTCTGATCCGGTGGTTGCTGCTGGCTGCATGGTTCTGTGCCTTGCCACCTGTGTATTGATTATAGCTGAGCTGGGAGTTTGCGGGTGCCAGAAGGAGCTTCTTCAGCTGCGAATGGACCCAAACCGAACAAAAAGAAAGAACGGAAAGGGGGGTGAGGGGATGGGGTGAGTACAGGTTATTCAAATTACCATTTTCTTTCAATTAGACGGTCTACACTTTATAAATGTACACCCTTAAAAGGCATGGGTACCGCAGATATATTTACCAGCTTATTTGTACGATCACATAGTTTTTAAGCAGTGTGCAGCATGTGACCACACAAGTCACATTTTTTCCCTTTGTGCTGATGTTTCTATGTACACAAAAGCAAGCTCCTCTAATGTGATTGAATAAACACACGCGCCCATGTGGCTAAAGGTCATTTAGAAGGAACCAGTATGGAATAAAATGGTGCTATAATTGTACATAACATTTCAGGTCAAATCCTTTAAGGTAGAGAAACCCTAATCCAAACCTGCAGGTGATATGGATATGTATAAGAATAACAGCACAAAGGGAAGCTCAATTCTCATTGAGAGGTCTGTCTTTTTGCCAAAAAGAAGACTTGGGTACTGGGGGATTAGTGAAGACCCACTGAGGGCAGACGAGATGAGATAGATTTATTTTTTTCCCACCTGACTTTCATTACATGCTGGTTTGATTTCAGGACCTGTGGCACTGTGTCAACCATATTTGGCCCCACCACAGTGTTCGTACCACTGAACTGGAGCCACAATAGCACTGTTATGTAATTAGTGCTGAGCAACAAACACACTGATCCATTCCGTTTACTTCTCTCCTCCCTTCGTTTGCATCAGTGCACTCACATACAGTTAGCACATTCTGTGAAATGTGGCAGCGTATGGCTTGGTTATTTCCAGATACAGAAGTCTAAAAGAAGAATGGCCACTTTTGGTGCCCAGTTTTGTAGTAGAGTCTTATCTAGTGTCTGCCATAGACTGGCAGAGAGGCAACAGTGCGCAAAGGGTTGGAGGTCATGTCTGAGGAATAACATATGTTTGGCTCTTGGAACGGTGAAGAAATAATTATGAGGAAAAAAGAGCTCTTGGTCTTACCAGGGAAGGCTCCTCCGGCTCTGGGGTGCGCGGCGAGCCGTCAGGGGAGGAGGGACAGCTCCGGTCACTGGCATTGGTCACGTCCCCATCTGCCAAGGCCGCAAACGAAGGCAATCCGTCCTCATCCACCGGGATGCTGTCCAGGGTCTCTGTAAGCACTGCCAGCAAGTTGGCCTCATTTTCTTCATCTATCTTCTTAGGAGGGGGAAAAGGGGGGAAGACAGAAAGCGACAAATAGAGAGACAGAAAAAATAGGACATTTTAGTGAGGAGAAGTTACATGTCTCTTTTGTTTTCTTCCACAGAAGTAAAGATGGTGGGTGGTGCATGCAGCCTTTCATTGTTAATAGAGTGGGAAGATTTTTTTTTTCCTCAATTTTTTGCAGTGGTAGAACTGGCTCTATTCTGGCAGCCTATCCTTGGCAGGAACAAAATTCTCTTCTTGTGCAAGTGAGTCAAGCCTGTCACTCATATTTTAAGCACGCAGCTTACTGAACCAAAATAATATCTACCCCAAGAAACCCATTACCAAGGCTGACAAGTAGCAAGTATCTAGGGAAGAGAGGAATGAGTTGGGGTGGGCTGCAGTCAAGAGTGGGGTTTGCAGGCTAAAGGAAACAATGAGCAGAAGTTGACTTGCTCTCTTCCCCGCTGCGGAAATGAGAGACGATGAGTTTGCTGACAAGATGTTTGCATGTAATCCTCAGATAAGGCAAATTACTAGAAGTTAATGCTAAGTATATTTAAAATGTTAGTATGACCGTTGATGTTTACGACAGATGAGAAGTTATCGTCAATATTTTCTGAAAAATAAGTCTTGTTCTTCCCACTCAGTTCCTCTTTGATGTGGCAGAATCGCTGTGTGCTCTGGCTGGTTAACAGCTGTGATTATACATTAACTATGAGAAAAGACATGGAAATTAATGTATAGAGATGGATAACATGAATGAGGAAATGAGACGAAGGTGCAACGTCCCAAAAGTATCAAAATGAGAGCTTTATTGGGAATAAAAGTGACGCATGTGAGCATAGAGAAAAACAAAAAAAATGTGAAAATGCATATAAAGATTTTGAGAGTTCAAGGGATGCGGCGTGTTTTACAAAAGGGTTTGTGTGTTTGTGTTTGCATGACTGTCTTTGCACAGTGACAAGTGACAACAGGAACTGTAAGTTCCAGGGCCATAAAAGCCCGGGGGACTTTAAGACAGTGGAAAGATAAACAGCATCGTCACCCCGGGATGTTCTGTGGCCAGCCCAACAAGAACAAATCCCTTTATGCACACGGCAGGATTAGCATCACTCTGCAACGGCGTGTGGCCATCATTATGCTGAGGGGGCACCAACCTCACAGATACCAGGACTACACCTCTAAGACTCACAATCCCACATCCACAAAATGTACCCACCCTCTTGTTTCTGTTTACCCCGCTGAGTTTACATGATTACACGCCCACCATGGATGGAACTTTTGGAGCTGCTCTGGATTCACCAACGAGAAAGCAGTCATTTTAATGCTTTCCTCCCTCCAATTTTCATTTATAGATAACACAGATATCTCACACGTTCAGTTAGTTTGCTAACAGTGAGGAAAACGTTAATCTGATGTTCATTGAGTAGATTTTCTCCTAACAACATGAGCACTCAGTCATTATTAAAAAATGATAAAGGGGACATATTTCATAGAGATAACACGACGTAGACTGGGGCCATGCCGCATTGGCAAGCAAATGCTTAGCAGGAAATTGCTCTGTATGAGGTGGCATGCTGTTTAATTACTTGTGGAGCTTCAAATCCACTGTGCTGAAAGCCTGTTCTACTGAAATGTTCACCATTTTTCAGCATCCCAAGTTATTACCTGAGCACTAAGCGGGTAGGTATTAACCGCTGATAAAGCCTTGGCCTTTTCTTAACTCAAATACACATCCTTGCATGAGAAATTGAAAGCAGGATCATTTTAGATTATCACAAATGAGCCTTTAATGAGTCAGCCATCTGTCTAGGTCCAACCACACTAACCTCCCAAGCAATGCTGAATCTGGGTGGGGTTATATTCACCTCTCTGGTACTTCACAGCTATATATTCAGCAGAAATGGTTACAGTTTGTGCCTTTATGTGGCACAAGTTACATTTAAAGTTGATAGGGCACGGCAGAGTTGATTATGTCATAGCAACGAAAGGACTGGGGGAATTTCTGTGGCTGTGCAGGCTCAAATGTAGTGATTTCAATCCAGTTTCAAAACCTCCACCAATTGGCAAGTTCCCACAGGCACACTGTATCAGGGAAGATAACCTGAAGGGACTCTCATATTCTGAAAGAGACACTTGTAAAAGCCTGAGTCGTGACGATCATGCTGCAGCCGCTGCTGTGGCTCTGGTGGAGGCACTCATAGGCCAAGTGGGGATTTGAGAAACTGGGGTAAAGAGCAAACCTCAGTGATCATTTCTACCCTGGAGGGAGCATGGTCTAATACCCCTGTCCAGGAGGCAAGCTTTTCTATTCTAGTTTTAGGACCACACCTTGCAGAATGTCTGCACTAAAGTCAATCTACTCTCCCTGACTCATCTGGCCTTTGTATATTTATAAACAAAATCTCTGTGTAGGTGGACTTCAGGAGCTATGGCACCCAAAGGGTTTGATGCCAGGATAACCTGGCAACCTGCTGACGGCCATGTCCATTTATATTGATTACTACAGCAGCTGCTGAGAGGAAAAGAGGGCAGGAAGAACAAAGAGAGAAGAGAAAAATTGTCTCGGAGGGAGCACTTTCTCGCCCATCCCGCTTAATGGACCTCACCGAATTAAAGAGATCTTAACAATCCTGGGCTAATTGTGGGATCACAATATATTAACCCCGCTCCAATTCTAAAGGGTGCCATTTTGTGGCTGTTTTATTCCAAATGCTTCAATTAGCCATAAAACATGCTGGCAAGTGCTGGCAGAGCTTCTCTCCCCCCTCCTTCACCCCAGTTCCCCCACGTCGGAGAAAAGAAAGCTAACTCCAGTTGTTCATTATTAGGTGAGGCCTTTTTGTTATCAGTCAGGCTGTCTTTGAGATTGTCCTTGCCTTTAACTCTTTTATTGAGTTCCAGACCACTGCATTGTGTTCCAGGAGATACTATTCACACAGCTGATAACGGTAGGTGAAGGTGCTGTTTTAAACAAATACACACTTCTGAAAACTGGGGCAAATAGCCAAATTAAATCTGCTAATTGCTTCTTAAGGATTCCAAGCTCCTAAGCAAATTTGCCAGGGATCAAATTTTAACAAGCTTTTTTCAGGGCACTGCATCATTTACATGTTAAAAGGAACCAAATGTGTTGTGAAAATTGCCAGAATGATAGACCTGATCTGTGAATAAGAGATGCAGTTCCAACAGACGAAACAAGCCCACCGTTATCTTCAAATGAGAGGCAGAACATGTGACACACTCTGGATGTAGGAAGATAAAATATCTCCCATTAAATGGGTCATCTGGTATTTAAAGTACTGTTTATCCACAGTCTTTTTTCCTCTTTTCTGTCTCTTTTTGCCTCTCTATTCTTACACATATACTAACCAGCTGGTTTGGACAAAAACGTCATGTGTTACGTTATGTGGATGGGTTAATTGTATTAATTCATCCCAGTCTTTACACAGTCTCCTTATCCTATCACACTTCAGAAGAATTCCCTTGCAAGAGGTTAAACAATGAATCAGACCATCTAATCATGCCACAATCAGAAATTCTGGGGCGTATGTGTGTATGTGTGAGGGTTGAGGGGGTGCTATCAAGTCGTCACATCTTGACTCAGCCAAGAAAAGCAGCCTTGGATTTGATAAACAAATAATGTCATTCTGTGTTATTACCCCTGGCCCCCAGATTTCAGAGGAAATAAATCAAAGTCAGCCTTGCCGTTAAGGCGTTAGTCAGGCCTGACACGTTGGCTGGTCACACAGGCACAACATATGGCAGCAGAGAAGGAGGGAGAAGGGGAGGGTAAGGTACGGCACGATGCACGGCAGAGAGACAAATCATGGCAGCCGCCAGAGACGTCTGGTCATTTAGTATGAGCTTACTGAGATGGAGAGAGGGTGATTATGGCCTATACGGAGCGATGAAACCATACATAACACTGTTAAGTCCCTCTGTGTGTCTGTCTGTGTGGTGGCGGTGCCACAGTCTGAAGGTGTTCCAAATCATAAAACTAAATGTAAAATCTCCATTGTGTTCAGGGCTGTGAATGGCTCTGTAACATGTAGCATTATAGTGAGGGCTCTTGTCGTTTTCCATCTGACTACAGAATCAATAGTGCGTCTCGTTATTCAGAAACAATTTCCTAACCAAATGATCCTATGGACTAGATATTGAGGATCTACATATTTTGGACACAATACTCTCAGTAGTGCCAGCCAACAGTCTGTTTCTGAATCCATCAACAGGATGTTAAACCCCTCAAGTCATTCCTTTATTGTCAGTCCTTCTGTTTCTGTCCATGTTCTTTATTATGGTGGATTGAGCTGTAAGATGTTTCATCTAAATGTCTACAAGAATGTCCGGTCCAAGTACCAGACAGCAGGCTGTATCTTCATAACCATAAAACACCCAACAGGCTTCGAGACAATCCTTTCATCCAGGAACAAATCTATTACTTTTGCTTTTAAGTTAAATGGCAGCACAGTGAATAAAGAAAAAGGATGCTGACTGTTTACATGCCAGATGTCTGTCTCACTTCAGAAGGCTATGTGAGTTACATATGAGTGAAGAGTCTTTTGACCCATCAGTGAGGACCAGGGTGTGTGTGTGTGCGTTGAGATGATGCATCTCCTGGGAACCATTTGAGACAGTTAGAACACTATCAGATGAGCTGATGGAAAAGCAGAGGAAAAAGTGAAAGTGAGAAGACAATATATCTCGGGGAGAGTGTGTGTGTGTGTGTGTGTGTGTGTATGCAATCTAAAGAGAGAAAAAGAACAGTTGTTACACATCCTGACACACGCTAGATCCGATTGAGACACCTACCCAAGGGATGTTAGCAGCACTATTCTTTCTAGTTCTCGGCAGAAAACTCTTTTGACTGGTAACCCTGCTGTTGGTAAAACCAATCTCCTGAACTCTGTTACACATGTGCTGACATCAGCTGGGGCTGTCACATGCTTTAACACACGCTTGACTCTCTCTGTCTAACTCTGGGTCAAAAATCATGCACTTGGATTAGTACACTTTCCACGACAGCACACACTTTCCGGTAGAAAAAAATCAAACAGTAACTAGGAAGATCAGCTCACACATAGTTATGTCCACAAGTATGATATTACAATGTGATCAAGAAAAAGCTAAAAATGTAATGCACTACATACTGAAATTTTGAGAAATTGCTCATATTGGGTGGTTTTTGCCTTTTTTGAAAGAGTTAATGTATGGGAAGATCTTTCCTGATAAAAACATGGGACAGATTAACTGTTGCTGCCCCTCGAAAAGAGATGGAAGAATCAAACTAAACGACTGGCAGTAGCAACAGGTACATGTTCCAACAAGGAAGTTAAATAATGCCGTCAAAAAAAAAACCAAAAAACATTATAGCCATGTAATTTAAACTGAAACGTGGTAGTTCATTTCTTCACATTAGTAGACAGAGGGTCTGATTTATGAAGAAAGCAAATAACGTGCGCCATTGATTTGCATGTCACGGGTGGTCAATGACAACAGGCCTCAAAGTCTTGGATACCGCCTTACTCAAATGAGGATTTTGCATTCGCTTCTGGTTGTCGTCATGGAGACAGTATGCTGTAAAAACTGCTTTGGGATCATAAATATGAAGTTGCTCTTTTTCTACACAGAGGGTAGATAGGTGTTTCTCATTTATCAGAGATTAAGTGTGTTATTGGTGTGTTGCTCTCTGTATGCTCTGTATGGTGAATGAAAACTTTTAAGTCAGAAAGAAAGAAAGAAAGAAAGAAAATCAGTCCTGGCTTAATGGTGATGTGCCATCGGTAGAACAAGACGTGGGGGGCAGACCCATAAAGTGTGTGTGTGTGTCATCTGTTTCTTCCCTCCTCGCCACAACACCTGCAGTCAGTTTTGCATGAAGCTGTTCCAGTTAAAACCTGCCTTTCAGATACACTAAATACAGACGCAAAATCAGCCAGCGCAAATCCGTTTCAGGTTTGGTCAATCACATTGTGTGCACTAAATAAATATTTACATTTACTCCTCTCAATAATGTTTATGCATTCTGGCAGAAACGCCCATATTGCATATTCATCAAGGCAAACACCCTAAATGTGTTACCGAGCTGTGTTACCCATTTGAGAGACACAATCTTCGGTGCGTCCTCTTAGTAAATCAGCTTCAGTGTCTTTTTGCGTGCGCAGTCACGTTTGCACACGTTTTACACGCGTAAACCTTTAGTAAACCAGGCCAAGAATGCACTGAATTACCTTTAGCCTGGATAGCTTAGTGGTTAACACAGCTGATTTAGGTGCGGAAGGTTGCCAGTTTGAGCCCTTGGTAAGGCCCTTTACATCATACATGCATATATACCTTGTAAGTCATTTTGGATAAAAGCATCAGCCAAATGTAATGTAAAGAATGTAATAATGAGCCTAACAAATGGCGATCACTGAAAAATATTTCATATTTCAAGCCAAAAACTTCTACACTAAACAAAGCTTGAAAATGTATGCATACCTGTGCACACAGCTATCTAAACAACTGATAGAACCACAGGGGGTTTCACAACTCCTGATGGAGCTTCCCCATCTACAGTCATGCTCCAAGCTGCTGTTGTTTTCTTATTCCAGCCGTCCAGCAGATGGTCCATGTGACCGTTTGCTAACACCACAGAATCACCCACCATCGTAATGATTGGACACTCACTCTTTTGTTTTGGCAGCTACCTTCCAATTGGCTTGGCACGAGAAAACACTGATTGCTGTGATTGCTCTGACTCCGACTCACTCTGACGGTCACAGCAGGAGGGGGAGAAAAACAGAGATTTGGAGCCTCATATAAGGAATATTCAGCAAGATGCAGAGATGGGATGAGGAATGGTGCTTCCTCTGCTTTTTTCGCTTAATGGCATGCAAATAGCTATTTGCTTAAGTCGGCAGCTCTGAATGTGCACCACTAAGCAAGGGGCCTTGGAACATACTGTTACACTGTTGATAATGTGTTGGAGGAACAGACGGAGGGGGGCAGAGCAAATACAAAGAAATAGAAAAAGAGGAAAATAGACTGCTTCCTCTGTCCATCTTGCTAAATGGACACTGCCAGATCTAGTGGCTGGAATGCAAGTCTGCCATGAGCACTCAAATGTACCTGTCCACAAAAAACAACAACATAAGCACAAACTGAAGGCTTGTTGCTTTCATTTTGACATTTACATACATTTGTGAATGGATCACAACTTCTTGGTTTTCGCATACAAGACTGAATGTTATTATCCGCTGCTGCCACCGCCTTCACACACACATTCCTGGCCACAAATGCAGCTACTGACCTTTCAGGCCCTGCCAAGCCCATCCAGGATTTGTGGCGTTTCATTTGTCACAGTAATGTCTTCCTCGGAAAGATGCCAAGACGAGTACAGCCAGGATACAGTGGACAAGATAAAGCGGTCTTATGGCGTTTCAAACAATGTGTGTTCCTGTGTCACTATACTATCCTACATCATTGTGTGCATGTGTTTGTGCATATGAAGGGGGGGTGCACAATATCACAAATTTATGGTAATTGAAATGGCAGAATCTTTTGGGGAAAATGCAGTCAATTTGATTCTGCAGCAAAAAAGGTCACCCTATTCAATTTGCACTCAGTGCCTTATGCGGTGCGACAGGGAAACACCTGAAAGCAAACGATCTTATCAAGGCCTCACAGGCTTCACCACTTACCCACAGCATAAAAGCTATTTGCTGATTACTAAATAAACGCATTATCTTTTACCTTGACTTCTGTGTGAGTGAGTGAGTGCCTTGTCACTGCTGGATCCAGGTAGAAGGCTGCCACTGCAGTACGTATGCCTTTTATCCATGTCATGACTTTGTGCATGTTATCTGAACACTTTTTTTCCCCTTGCACATTTTTAAGCGTGTGGGCTGCACGTGGTGGACTGCTTAGGACTTCACAAGCCTTATAGTTAGAGCTTGTACCATGTAGTTGGAGGGGGGGGGGGGTGCACCTATCTTTACAAGTAAAGAAATGAAAAAACACATCAAAGGATTTGTGCATGTGTATCAATGAATCAATGAAATCCCATCTCTTGCACATGAGGCAGGGATCGTATGGGGGGGGGCATGAAAGCCAAGGTGTTCTTTGTAACATCAATATCGAATGTTGAGCAGCATTTCATCTTAATCTATGATCTATTCCCTGTGGAATACTTGTCATGCTGCTTTTAGTTCAGATACCCTGGCCTCTCACTGCTTACATTTAGCTGACCACACCTGCATGCAGAGCTGGACTGTGCAATACCTGCCAAATGCAGAGTGATCAATGGCCATTGACCACTTGATGACAAGTGTCCAACACTCAAAAGCCTTCCTCTATCTGCCCATCAAGGTATTATACAACAAATACCTCAGCTATATGAAAAGAGATTTGGCAGGCCACAGTCTACCTGAAAATGGATTTCTAGAGTGAGCTTATTAACAGGCAGACCATTTTAGAGCTGTTGACTTCCTAGGGTCAACATCTCTATCATGGCAGACACATACAACACATGAGCACCACTTCAGGGTGTTGTAATACACCCACCCCACCCCCACCCCCAATTCATATGACAAAATAAACTATACAGCTTGCTGTTAGTTTGGCTAAATAATAGTCTACATCTGTATTCTAATTCATGCCATAACTAAGACTGATTATATATGTTTTATTTGAACATCTTCCAAGGTCAAATTTGACAGGCCTTAACAGGTATTTACTTTTACTTAAATCTCACATTGTCAGTCATACGTACTTGATTCTTGAGTTTCCCTCTGGACTCATCCTGTGTTTCCACACTCATTTTTTTTTTTTTTATTTAACAAGAAGGAAGGAAATGCTTTCTAGCTCCAATGACCAAAATGCCTGTAAAAGCTTCTGCTTTTAGTTTAGACTCTGAAGCTACTGATTGGGCAGCAAGTGAGTCATCCAAGCATCCAGTCACTCATGCATCAGCAGAGCCTCAGAGAGCCTCTTGAACTATTTGAGGCCTGTGCAGACTTAAATGCTTCAGGGGGGAAATAAGCTGAAGCTATAAGTATGCAGTGCACATCATAAAGCTTAGTTAGAAGGGGGAGTTTTTTTTTTTCTGCATGGATGATAAAGCTCTTAAACATAGACTCTCAACCCAGGAAAACTACTTCTTCATGTGTACACTACAAGATTGCAGTGCATGGATGTGTTAAAAGTTGAGTACGTAAATTCTATATGATTTCGTACTGTCCGTGGGGGAACACTGTTAATGAAAACACTTACTTATCAACAGGGTTTTCGCTAATGACTAACGTATTATTGCAAAAAGCGGAAGTGCGAATTTTCTTGTTTTTGCTGATGTCTGTTAGTTTACCCTCTCACCTTGCCGCAGGGATGTAAAAGTGAACTCTGACCCCACCCAGCCACACCCATCAATTAAAGTGTATGTATTTATAGATGTGGCATACTTACAACTAAACAGCCACAAAAACACTCTATCGGGGTGTTAAATTACTGCTTTATAATCTGTCAGTTCCTCCTATTACTTCATTACTTAGAGTGTCAATGTTCTGCCAGAAGATATTACTTGTCCTCTTAATTATTAATTATTTTTCAGAACCACCAGAGCCCCTTGGAAGTTGTATTACAAGCACAAAGATTGACAGAACGTGGCAAACCAGAGTAGAAGGGCTGGCCAAAGCTACTGCCCCCGCCGGGCAAGCTGGCACGGTCTATTCACACACACACACACCTGAGATCGATTGGCCTTTCCTGGAGAGGGGAAGCAGCCTATCGGCCAAGACTGATAGTGCTTCACCATGAATCACAGCGCTCACTGATTGAAGGTCTCTCTCCATCCTCCTCCTCCTCCGTCTGTCTGTCGAGGTCTCCCCCATTTTCCTCGGTTATTCATTGTGTTCTCTCACTCTTGGCTATCACTTTCACACTTTTATTTTGTACCTCACTTACTGTCACTCTGATCAGTTCCTTTCATCTCTGTGCAGACGCTTTTGCTTCCACTGACTCTTTTTTTTTTTTTTCCTGTGTGAGGAGATGACTATAAAAGCATTGCATGATTCCACCGTCTTCCTCCCACTCCAAAGTGTAGACTGTTTAATAATAGAAGGAAAGTCGGTTTTATTGTGCGGCATCATTGCTACATGTCGCCACGTGTGTGAGAGTCTGGGGGTGGGAGGGTGGATTACTGGCTTAGTGTTTTGGCCAGGTTAAAGTGAAATGGCCCTGAAAGGCTCTTAGCGGAGATTACCCCAGGTGCTAAAAATAGTCATTCCCACCCAATACACAAACAAACACAAAAGCAATAAAAAATGTTGTGTCTAGCTGGAAAAGACTACTATCTGATCTTTGCAGCAGGCGTCTCAATTACACAATGACACACACGGACATGTACATGGCATGTCAGTGGCTGCAGTGTGATGAGAGAGATGGGTATCCACTGGGAGGCAGGGGATCAGCTGGGGCAGGAACACCAAACCATGCCTCAATCAGCAGCAGTGGCCCACTGGGAGGTTGAGGCTGTGTGTGTGTGTGTGTGTGTGTTAGAGGGACAGAAAAAGACAGAGGGAGAGGGAAAGGGAGCCAGGCATTCAAGCAGCCACCACCACCAAAAGATGTTCCCTTACTGTTTTCCCAAACATTCCCCGAGGGGATATTTTTTTGGCGTATCCACCCCCACCCCCTGTTCACTATCCTGTTATTCTCCCCTCCCTCCTTACAGCGTTTCTTTCCAGCAGCGCCTGTTGGAGGCCAGAATATATTTGTTTAGCCACTGCAGCTTCAACTTCCCATCAGCCAAGAACAAATGCTTTGCCTTGGGAGTGAAAAAGACAGAGAGGGAGGAAGGGATGGCAGGAAGCGGAGCCCACAGTGTTGCAGGGCTGGGTTGAGAGCTCTTGTTGTGAAGTGGATCTGACAGACGCTCCAAGATGACACAAGCTTGGACAGTCTAAGTCTGCATCTATGTACTATACGTCTGCGTATTCTTGTCTGCGCTCTGTCTTATTTGTGTATCTTGAAACAGCACAGCCGCCGGTCTGAAAGTGCGGTTCGCCTTCAGTTCAACAGCGATGGAGAATTTCTTCCATCAGACAGTGCAAACAATGTATCAGCACACTAAAAACTGAAAGGAAGTCAAGATGAGGAAAGCATGGTGTATTCTAATAAGACTCACTTGAGAAAATCATATTATACAGTGCAATATGATAATTCATACACCCTTTGCTGGAGCAGTGAACTGGTGCGGGTGGTGTACTCTCAAATGTCAGCATAAATTTGCAAAATAAACACAACCAGCATTCAGCAGGGAGTATGAACAGGGACAATAAGGGTCTCTGTTGTCTGTGTGTGTGTTTGTGTGTGTGGGCGTGACAGTTCCTCTCAGAGGGTCTCCGACTTTCGGCACACTCCTGTTTCAGTTCACACGAGCGCCTTTCGCCAACAAGTGTGTGAGCTAATCTATTCTTACAGACAGAGAAGGGAGGCTTGGAAGAGAAAAGTATTTATGGTATGTTTTATCAAAGCCTGCTGAACATGACCCAATCAATCTAATCTGCCTGTACTTATGAGGAAATGCCTGAGCATCTGTCCTAAAAGACACAAACAAGCATGACAAAGAACATAATACCTTTCCAAGTCGTGGCATCACGCGTTGCATCCTGCTTCGGACTGTTTTTACGAACATGACCAACATAGCACACATATGTCCACTCACTTCCATACACTTGCAGCATGTTCCTGTACATTATCTGCCTTAAGCCTTGGTATTTTATTTTACTATCTGCAAAGCCCATAACCTTTTACTTTGAATCCACGGGCTTTGATTTGGGCTGGCATGCAGCCCTACGTCCCCCCAGACTATAGATTCTCTTTTTTAGTACGCATCTGTCCCCGTGTCTGTCTGTCTGTCCTGTCATCTGTCGGTCTTCCCTTTCCATCTCCTCCTCCCTTTGCTTTAGGTTTCTCTATCTGTCCATTTGTTGGATGTGACCATCTGTCATCAGTGCGTCACACAACAAAACAGGTACATCAGAGATCATATGAGATGACAAACAAAGTGCCAGGTTTCCCATCGTACAACAACTGCAAATGCCTTCATCTGCATACATGTGGGGTGGTCATGCAGCATCACCAGTACGATAGTCATCAGGACGTCCGCGTTAGAATCCAAAAAAGTCAAAAACATTAAGTCACGTTTCCACTGGTCAAATGACAGAAGCTTAACATGAAATCTGAGCACCGGCTTGTGGTTTAAAAGACATTGGGTCACGCTTCTATGCGGTTATCTTTGGCAGTACACTGGGATCTTATTGGAGTAACCACCCCTTAACAACTGCAGCCCAAAATAGACTGTGGACTTTCACGGTCGGCCCGTTTTGAAGAGGTGTCAAACATGCTGCGCCAGGAGCGTTAGCGGTTAGGTGTGTGTGTATGTGTGTGCATGTATGTGTGTGTGTCTGGGGGGACCGTGCTCATGTGTGCGTTACAAGAGGGGTGTGTGGTGTATCATTCCCCACATTACGTGTTGGGGACAGTTGGGACAGTGGCAGAGAACAGAGCAAAAGGCCAGCCAGGGGACAGCTTGTGATCAGCTTGTGATGCAGCGTATGCTGCATACGGAACACAACAAGCATAAACATACGTAGAAATACAAACTTATTTGTATCCACACATATTTCTGCGCAGCTTTTACATCACATAAACAATTTCCATTCTTCCTTTACTCATCAAATCAGTCTTGAGTGCTATGTCTCCAGTCCCGACTGTGTAACCGAGTCAAACCCTGTTTACTCATTTACTGTTACCTGTCACATGGATCCCAGTCTGATTTAAAGCCCCAGTGCAAGAAAACAGTAGGTGTTTGTTTTTGTTTCTGAGCTGCAAATCATTTCCACAGCTGACTTACTTGAACTAATGAAAGCCAGTTCAACCTTCTGGAGAGCATGTTGTTATATGGGGACATTTAAAGGAGGAGCCCCACTGTGACAGCTGCACCCAGCTGTTACACATGTTACTGAGGGAAGCTTTGCTAACTTACTACCTATTTTTTCCTCAAAGAAAACACTGTGATTAAAAAAAAAAAAAAAAGCCTCAGAGAATACGTTCTGTACATGAAAGAAAATGAAAAAGCAAGGAAAACAAAGAATATGCTGACAAGGTTTAAATCTAGTCCGTTATTACTATGTGCTCTAATCTTAAACGTTTGATTGGATGCTTCTCTTCGCTGTGTAGAGACCAATCAGGGGGGCACAGAAAGTACAGCTGCAGCCCCAGCCTTCTGATCCTTGCCGAGCGGCAAACTTTCCCCTGTCAGATTAAGTAGGATTAGCTCAGTCCTGCCGTATGATGAACTGAGCACTTCATATGGTGACTTGAAACTTTCCAAAGATGGAGAAAAAATTCCCTGGTCAGGAAAATGTATTACAGCCATGAAGCTTGCTTTGAAACCCTATTTTACACAGCTTGATTAGAAGAAGCCTTTCCATATCCTTAACATAATACAATAACTTCTGACTAAGTGTAAGCGAACTACTTAATGTACACTATTTATGTGGAAGTGAACACGTGCACTGCTGGTTAAGTGCACATGCTGGCACAGCTACTTGCTCTTTCCCACATTGGAAGTAACACCTAACTTCTTTCTCTGAGCTACTTCCCTCATCAGGGTCCTCAGTGGGAGTTATGTTCCATTGTGTTTTAAAATGACACTGTTGCTCTCTTTCTCTTACACACACACATGCACGTACATACACTCTCGTTGGTATTTTTATCCATCCCCAGAGCCACTCGGTGGCTGCAAGCCATATCACTCTCAGACGACAGAGGAGCCACAGTCACACCAGCACGTACTTAAGGCCTCGTCCTTCTGTGTGTGTGTGTGTGAGTGTGTGTGTGCATGTGTGTGTGTGTGTTGGGGTGGTCCACAGAAGTTGAATGTGTGGCACAAAGAGAATCTGGAAAAGGTGGTAGTTGATGGTGGGGGTGGTAGTAAGGAGGTCAAAAGTGGAAAGAATTTGGTCTGTTATCATCTGTTGCCTGCAAGACCACTGAGGAGGCAAAAACAGAAACACAGCGGAAACAATGAAAATACAAAAACATGACAGGACCAGAAGTGCTCACACACGTGCACACACATACACACACACACACATACACACAGCCTTTTCAGACAGGGTTTTTCCTCCTGAGGCGAGGCTAAAGCATCCAATCTCAGTCTTTCTTGTCTATCTCTGGCACTGATAAAGGCTTATAATGAACTGGGGACTGGAACTCAGTCCCAAGACCGATGGCTTTATGGCCCTGGCCAGATCATCACCCTCTGTGGACTTCGTTTGTCAGCGGGTGAGAAAAGAAAGAAAGGAAGAGTCTGATGGAAAGAAAGGGATAGGAGGAGACAGAGAGACAGAGAGGGACAGAAAGGAGGAATCAGAGATTAAAGTTTTACACTCCAACCTTTGAGAAGTGTTTTGCAATATAGTCCAGAGTTTACTACCGGAGTATACTACCTTCTTTCAGATGTGTGCCGCATTACTAACTCTGGGGTGAAATAAATGCTCAGAGTTTTGATAAGGCAGCCTACCATCGCAGCAAGGATCCAAACAAGGGGACAAAGGTCCTCCTGGGCTTATCAGGCTTCATGTTATCTCTCCTTTTGTACTTTGGGGCAATGTAAAAGCATGTTTGTAAACTGGTTACAGTTGTACATTTTGTTTGGCGAGCATTCAAGAATGTGATAACATGTTATGTTTGCTGTGGTATGTTCTTAATCCAGCTCACTCCTGACCCCTGGGACAGCAGGTAATGAAATCACCTCAATGCAAAGATGTTGCACAGCACCACAGTGCCAGAAAGTGATGTGATATGACATTAAAAATGAGCAGGTAAAATTAAGAGTAAAGTAATATGTATACATAATGTGATTAGAATGTTCTTACCTCAAAAAGATTGGATGCCTCGTTGCCATACTGAGAGGAAATGATCTCTGATTGGTCACTGTACCATTTGAGGCCACCCAAAAAACTGTCTGCATCTAAGTCACTGACATCCAGCTCTGAGAGGTCGAGTTCAGGGAGGTCTGGGCAGAGGGGCTGGTCTTCACCAACCAAGGCAGCACACTGTTGAAAGAAGACAAAAAATGGTCAGTCAGTGGAAAATTATTTGCAAACCGTATATTTAGACCATTGCAAACATTTATTATTTCTCTAATTTTCACAAGTTTTCTCCTCTGGCTGCAGGTTAGCTTTTCTTTCTTTGCATAAATAACAGAGATTTGAAACCAATTTCCACCCTGGTTCTGTCCAACCTGCAGTACACAGTGTCCTCCTACATCATTCTCTGAGCACAGAAATTGGTGCCTGCCTCTGTGCTGCTAAATACTGCCTGTTGACATTTTGTTATTCACCAGTCACTTTTATGTAATCTATCCAATGTGTACTTTATGTAGCAGCTGCTACTGCTTCCTCCCTACACAAATCATCAGGTCTGTTCACGCTGCAAATGAAGAGCTTCAGACTGGAAATGAAGCAGTACCTTGGTAATGGCAAGATGAGTGGGAGGGGGCAACAAGTTGACAGGGCTCAGGTGTTTTAACTGGTCATTTTAAGCAGTATTATAGTGCAGATATATAGATGTGTTGAATTCCTATTCCTTGGTGTTGCACAGCCTTAAATGCAATATTATAATCGTGAGTGCAGTCATTTCAGCTTGTTAAAACCCAGGAGGGGAACTTGAAGCTGAAAGGAACAACTGTCAGCCACATCTTTCTCTGTGCTCCACTCAAGGTAGGAAGTTTGAGTTTTAAATTCATTAAAAAGCAGAAAATCACACCGAAGTGTTTACACTCTGAAGCTGTGCACATGCAAATTGACGCCTGAAAAAAAAAAAAAAAAAAAAAAAAAAAAACACCTTTTGGCTGCTAAATAATATGCACCTCTCCTAATTTCGTTGACACCACGTTAGGCCGTGCATTGGAGCTACGGGGTAACTTTAAGACCGATACAGGATAGATATCCCCTGGCAACGCCGGGAGGTATTTGGCCCATAAATCCAGGAGGGATGAGACTCAGGCTCGGCTCAGGGCAAAGCCGGGAGACGTATGCTGTGCCAAGTAGGCAAAACCGCCCAGACACTGGTGTCACAGTTCATCTGTACGCGGAATCGCACAAAAACGAACCCACGATGACTTCGAATATGAGACAAATCCGTTATGTTGCAAACCGCACAGCGAAGGGGACAGATTCACTGCGTCTTAGGCTTCCCCTGAGATGATCCAGTATGACAGAGCACAGCATGGGGAGAAAAAAAAACCTAACAAAGATGTTAGATATTCAGAAGCTGGGTGTCCTATGCCCAATTATCTTATGGACTTCTTGAACTAATGAAATAGCGCCGCCAGACAGACAATCAGGGCGCACCACGGCGCTCCAGTGATTTACGCACGCCTGACACATACAAGCACCTGCTAGGACAAGATTAATATGAAGAAGATTGTGCTCCTGGTAGGCGGTTCCCTAATCATAAGATTAATGATTTATAACGAACCATGCTTATTGCGTTCAATATTTTACTGAATGTGTCGAAAAATGTCGGGATTTTTTTACGAAAACGCATTTGTTTTGTGGACAGTTGCAGAGAAGTCGACGCTATTCCGGACCTAGAACGACTCGCTCCTCCAGCCTACCTGGCCAAAGTGACAGGGTATGCATCTGCCTCCGTGATTCAAGTGCACAGAAACACATCTGAATAATAAAAACTACAACTATAATCGATCCTAAGTGACCGATTCTTACTTTTAATTAGTAAGAGGCAGTTTTCTTTGCAGCTTATTCTCATCACGCAGTATATAGATAATGACAAGAAATGAAGCCAGGCTGCAGTCACAGCATGGAGTTACTGGGAAAACCTTCATCTGAAGCATTACAAAGCTCCTGTATGCAGACAAATAGCCAAGTATAGCCAGGTAGACTGCCGTCCTTCAAATGTGGACAGACTCAGAAAGAACTACCAGAGAAGAGACGAATAAGTATCCTTTTGATGTGCGTTATCTGTGCGTGCTTATTAAATCTGAACGGCTGGAAAAGGCGACGGAGAAACTTGAACACAAAAGGAATATAACATGTAGAATTTGCAAGTAAATCAATTTGGTTCGATGCTATGTTGCTCCACGGCCGGTGCAACACTCCTCCGGCCGGGATGTTGGCACACAGACGGTTAGGTTTACGATGCTCCTGCGCAATGCCAAATAGCGGTCCCTCAGTGTGGACAACCTTTGCTCTGGTCTTTGAAAAGAGCCTGCTCTATCCCGACACAGCACATCAAAGGGATTGTTATCGTCTGTGGATTTCATGCGTCAGCGAAATACCTGACTTTGAGACATTTCAGTCATTTTGGCACGAAAACCTTCTCGGCACCGGAGCGCGTACAGTCCGCGGCTGGAAAGAGATCCGCCAGCTTGTAAGCACAGAGATCCTATGAAGAAAGCAATGGTCCCGAGCCCGTGCACGGAATAATACAACTACATCTTTAACTGAGGAGAAAAGAGAGATTCCGCACATCCCCTCCACTTGTCACACGTATATTCCCGTGTTGTATATCCCCCGCATCCTCAACTGCGTCCATACGCGCACTACACCGGCACGTCACGGCCAGCACCAACAGAAAAGGAGAAGACAGCGTAGACTTATGAGGAAATCACTGTCTCGGATGGTCAGTGTTGTCCGTCGTTCCAGAGAAAAAAGACAGTCCAGAGGGCTAGAGAGATAAAAGAAGTGGGATTTTTAGATGCGCTCACCTCTAATTCTCTCCACACCGAGTCCTGGTTACACCTGTCCCACGCCATCCAGACACTGAATGACGGTCCGAAAAAGGGGGAAAAAAAAAAAAAAAAAAAAAAGAAAAAAAAAAGAAAAAAGAAAGAAATCAAGTAAAAAAGAAATCCACACACGCTTCCCACTCGCGCTCACACAGGCAACTGCTGCCCCTCGCCGAGAATGAACCGAGGGCACCTGTCTTACAACTGCTTTCCATCACATGACAAAGCTATTAAAAGTAGGCAGGGGAGTGACTCCGCGTCCACTACTCGCCAGTGACGCGCGGTGAGCAGGCGGGGTCTGGCTGCGCACATAGTAAAAACCCCTCTGTGCACTGCAAAAAATATCCATCTCCAATCCAAGACATGGTTTTTACATGTTCACTGTGTGTCTGCTGAAATTTACATTTACCACTTCATATGATCCATTTAGACACAAAGCAAAAATAATAATAGTAATAATTAAATAAAAAAATTAAAAAACGCGCTTCCTGGAGTGTCATCCTTGAAAACAGCATATTCTATGTTCTTTAAAAAGTTTTAAATAAATTAAAGAAACTTAAGCTCAAAAGAAGTCTGCTGTTTGTTTAAGAAACAATTTAAAAAGGCGACAGTTTTTTTTTTTGTGTGTGTGTGTGGTTTTTTGTTTTGTTTTGTTTTTGTTTTTGGAGCGTGTATCGTGCGTGTTGCAGTTTTCTACACGTTAAACTGGAGACATTATGAGCAAAATCGAAAAGAGTTTATAGAGTACGTCAATCATTATTGTTATTTGTAATTTAGACTTTGTCCTTTACACCCTAAGTCCAAAGCCTGGATTTTTTTTTTTTTTTATTTTAACAGAAAATAAGCTTTAAGTCTATTTTCAGAACACGTTTTCCCCATATCTTTCAAATCTAGCATCATTTACAGTTTACTGCATGTTATAATTCTGCTAAAATGGCTAATTCACCATCTTCTCTTACAGGTGTGAGTGAAATTACGGTAATGACCCAATAAAACCTAGAAAGCACAACATCTCAGGTTTCAGAAACTGCTGGAATTTTCCCAAATGCACAAACAGTGAAAGTTACAGCCATCCAAACTGTATACAAGGTGTGTCAGCAATGACATGTCAGGTTTTAAAGAGTTACAAACAAAAGGACAATAAGAAAAAAAGCTAAATCTTGCAATTTTTTGGCGCCTCTAAATTCTTTCTGAATATATATTACAAGTTTTCATGAATTATCCTTATGGACCCGTCACCCTCCATCCAGAAATCCACATGAATGAACATCATGGATAAGAAAAAAACTTCAGCAACATTTACACTTTAATGCAGAGTTGTCAAACATGAGGCCCAGGGGCTAAATCCAGCCCACCAAAGGGTCCGGTCTGGCACCTGGGATGAGTTTGTGAAGTAGAAAAATGACACTGAAGGTATTAATCATTTTAATTCAGGTTCTACATTCAGACCAGTTTAATCTCAAATGGGTCGGATCAGTAAAATACTATCATAATAACCTATAAATGCTCACAACTCTTTGTAAATGTAAATATTTTCATGTCATCTTACTGTATTTACACGAAAACAAACTAACATTTCACAAAAAACACGAAAAACCCAAACAAATATAAATATTTTTAAATGTTTTAAGCGTAGATTTATAATATTCTCCTTGTTATTAAACGTTTTGTGTATTTGTTAATCCGACTGTGATCTGTAAGTTGTAATTTACATGTGGAAATGATAAACTGAGATGTAATATTGTTAAAATTGTATTTAGTTTGCTTAAGAAATGTCAGTTCGTTTATGTAATTCACATTATTTTAAAGGATAGTAGGTAAATGTAAACATTTTCATCACATAATTTCACTTTTTTGCTTTAAAACATAGAGAAAACATTGGAGTTGAAATTATTTACATATTATTATGTGATTATTTCATGGTTTGTTTGTTTGTTTTTTTGGTCCTGAACTAAAATGAGTTCAACACCCCTGCTCTAATGCAAATGCAATCAGTGACGATCTTAGTGTGTGTTTGACTGTAAATGAACGAATGCGGTTTATTGTTGTTTACCTATTATTAGTGAAACGCTGAAACCCAAAATGCGGCGCATGGTGTCTAGAATATCAAAGGAGGAAATTTGGTCTTTCGGAAAGTATTTCTTTGTTCATTGAGAAGCAATAAAAGGACAGGTGGCAGTATCAACAGTGTATACAGTGTCAACAAGACGTGTATAGGCAACAGTACCTCAGTAAAATAAAAACAAAAGCTTTGTGGACATTTCAAACAAAGTGGGTTTTCTGTTGGCAGACTAGCAGGAGGAACTGTTTTGACTTTATCTTCCTCTGAGCATACATTTAACTGATAAATTACAACAACTTAGTGAAAAAATGAGGTTCTGGACTTCATTAAATGCCATTGAAATTCACTCCTGCTGCATGGGCTTTAAAAAGAACCAACAAAAAAAAAGGTTTTACTGACCGTTTTTTTTTTTTTTTTTTTTTTTCTGTTTAGACTCTATTTTCAGGAAACATGCACTCTTAAAAACTTGTCACAATATATTTCTGTAACAGACTCACTCCAATGGAATATACGAACCCAATCTAATTTTTAGTCTTGTAAGGCTATTAAATCCACCTAAGCATGCAAGGAGCAATTGTCTCCCTAAATTAGTGAACCACATACAGTAAGTCTCATTAAACACAAAATTGCACAGAAACCTGTAAAAAGGTTGTGGGACTAGAAATGTAAATTGTGCAGATTGCGTGTGTTCATGCCAGTCTAAGCCCTGTGTGACAGTAAGACATAATGTGTGTGTGTGTGTGTTCTGTGCTTATGGGTATCCGAGGGCATTTGTACCACTAAATCTATACATCTGCCTTTCCACTCGTGCCCAGAGATGCTACCCAGAAGCCACAGCGAATACCCGACTGGAGCAGGTGGTGTGTGCAGTGACCTCACAGAGCCCAGATGGACCAGTACCACACAGATCGTAATATAGGGGCGACATGGGAGTGACATGGAGCTCAATGGTAGCTGGCTCTGCGACTATGCCAGAGATAAAATACTCAGACAAGAGGGATTTAAGTCCTTCTGCGATGTAAAAAAAAAAAAAAAAAAATCAGATAAACTCTCTGTTTCTATGTTTGCACAGAAGATGTAGGTACACGTAGATCCATCTGAACTAAAACCCCGTGGAGTAACATACTGAACAAACACATTTAAAAAAAATTTAAAAAAAATAAAAAAAATCTTGGCAGCAGCTATTTTCTGGTAAATGATACTTCTCTTTTCTCTCAAGCAGCATGTGAGTCACACTCAAAAGGCTTATCTGATTGTACTCTTCATGCCAATTAAGACAACGGAAACTAAATATAGATATAATGTTATGATTTCCTTTCCTCAATGGCCTTTGATTCTTGCTAGAGGCTGGATATTTATGTATGCAGCGGCAGAGATTTGTAGATAGCGGAATTATTTTAAAAATGGGGGGGGGGGGGGGGGTATTCGACAGCCCCACACAAAGAAAAGGCAAAATTTGAAATGC
>JAPSES010000102.1:341263-351650 GCA_029822895.1 Maxillicosta whitleyi | reverse complement strand
CCCCCCCCCCCCCCCCCCCCACAACTGTGGCATATTTATCTAAGTTATTCTGTAACCACAGAGAACAATATGAGAACAGTTTGTTTCAATTTTACTTGCCTCAAAACATGGAAGAAGCTAAATTAACTGCACGGTTTGCTGTCAGAAGAGTACACTATCCATATGTACCATGATTCATTGTGCTTTGTGTTTTATTTTGTAGTTTTTCCTCAGATTTGCGAACTTTTAAGGATTTCAAACTGTCAACGTGTGGTTAAACGTAATGAAATTTGCAGTTGAGGCTAACAAAAGTACCTGAAAATGAGAAAACAATGCAGTTTACCCATTTTTTGCTAATAAGATAATATTGAAATAAGATTGATTTAGGGATTTATTCCGAACATGCAATCAAATGTAACATATGCGAACAAGCAAAACATAAATAATAACACAAATATCAATAATCTTACACAGAAGAACAGCGCAATAGTTCCTTTTTTCATGTTCAAATGTATTAGGTGATGCAGTAGAACAGTTTTTTTGGGCAAACATAACCTGAAATAATTCAACAGCAACTATAATATACGTTCTTTTTAAATCCCTTATTGTTATTCCTATAGGTATTGCATTTCTCTTGATAATAATAATAATAATCCAAAAAAAAAAAAAAAAAGCAGCGTAATGTTAATTGACCCATGTGGTGGAAAAGTAATTGTCTCTTTTTTTTTGACAGGCCGTTCTTGACAGTCCATCTGTATACCTAAGTGGCTGTGTCTTGTTTTCCTTTTCCATAAATTGTGTCACCAGCCCTCGGAGACTGTGCGCTGCTGCACACAGTGTGGGGGATGATTCATATCACTTTGTTGCATGCCATTGCTCCCAACAGAATCTATCCTAGCATCTGGCCATTTTAATACAGGGTGGCTGGATTCAGAATTAATTGAGGGCGGAGGTAAAACAGAATAATGTTCAGGACCGTTATAAGACAGCTTATGCTTTACTCTCATGGTTGTTTTTTCATGTGCGTTCAGTTCGGGTCAGTTTTCCTCTTGATAAGTCATATTGTTTTTTTTTTTTTTCTTTATTAGGGTATGGTGAAAGAGGAGGAAGTGGTCGTATTTCACAATTCTCGAATGCTCTACAATAACATAGGATGTAATGCCATACAAAGCTGGCTACAGGAAGCGTAAATGGATACACAGTGCAAATATGAGAATCTGATGTGGTGTCAAATGATCACACAGGCCGTCTTTAATATGAAGCATCGTTTGATAAGATAAGATAATAAGGTTTTTAAAGTTAATATTTAGAATGAAAATTTTCTATTTGCATTTGCGCGCGTCTCTATTTTTGTTTTAACATTTACTTCTTTCTTTTTTTTTTGTGTTTTTTTTTTTAGCATCATAGTTACATCCTAAAGTCTGTCCTGTTCTTTGGCCTTTAGATTTTGTGCTTATGTCGTCAGTTTCCTATTTTTTCTTTATCTGACGAAGCACTTTGTAAACTGTTTGTTTGTTTTATTCATTTTTTAAAAAAACGCTACTATACGTCTATGCAGCTGCTGTTTAAGTTGTGCATTGCTGGCAACAATTTAAACAGTGTGACACCACAAATTATGCCAGTGCTCGGCCTTTGACATATAAAATGCTAGTACATTCTCCTCTCTTTGCAGTGCCCTTCAGAGATCCCGCCACCTTGTCGTCCTATGCGCTAGCATGCAATCCTTTCCATCAATGAACTCCACTGTGTCATTTAGCCGCTCTCAGGATGGCGGCTGCTTCCCCTGCAGAGAGTCCGGCCCACATTATTAAATCGAATGGTATGAAGAGGCTAGGGCTAGTTAGCTCTGGTTGGGTCTGTGAATTGAAAATAGCATCAGTCCCATGCAGGGGCTGGTAAACACAAAAAGGAGCCTGGGGCACAGCACAGGACGGCTCCACCCTCACGCGTTCTGTTTTAGTGAAGTGGCAGAAAAGTAGCAGCCTTGCCCCCCCCCCTCCGCCACAGATGAATAATATCGCGGTCACATGGTAATACGAGTGTCCTGTCGGAGCCTGGTGTTGTAAGGCTGTTATTGGGCTGGTTTAAAATCACCATCGAGTCATGCAAGATGCATGTGGAAAGTGGTGGCAGAAAAAGGGTGAGCTGTGAGCACAGGCCTGGTGTGTAATGCGTCTTGGTGGAGAACTGTGCTAAACTAGCGCTCTGGGCAGGGACTTGTGAGGCACTTTGTGTTTTGCTTGGGTATAGCACTCACAAGGAATATTAAAATTTATGGACCATGAGGGTTTGGGTTGCAAACACTCACACACACACACGCACACACACACACACACACACAAAACAAAACTTCCACACTCTTGTGCTGAAAATGCTACAAACTCAAACTTTGAAATTGCTGTAAAATTCCAACAGATGCCACATGCTCAGCAATGTAACTGGAGGAAATGTGATGCGCTTGTGCGAAGAAGATGCAGTTAAATCTCGTTCTACTGAAAAGACACGTGAAAATAGTAGTTGTTACCATGCTGAACATCCAGTCAGGCACTTTTTGAAGTTTAATCTTAACTTTAAACTTATTCAGTCAAAAGCAATGGCCTGTAAAAGCAGAGTAATCTAGATAATTAGAAGAACTACCTCTCTCCTGACAGGCCTTCTGCAGTCTTAGTTAAAGCCGTGTTTTGGTTTCTGAAACGCCTGTTTAAATATCAACCAAAATGCCTGTTTTAACTAAAAAAAACACAACAGTAGCAGCAGGAAAATGAACTCTAGATTTTGAAAAATACATTAATGAGATCTCATCACTGGCTACAGGCAAATTTAGGTGCATCTTTCTGCAAACTGCAAAAACCTCCTGTGAGTCACGAGGAGGCCCAAAGCACAACAGATGTTGCTTGATTTCTAAAATAATAGAGAGGCAGGGCTGAATACCTTGACAGCGCAGTCCTTATGTACTCCTAGCACTGGAAGAGCGCCAGGGAAGAATTAGGTCAGATGAAGTGCATTGTGCCTTGTGGAAGTCCACGTTAAAACAGCATCAGGGGATAGAGAGGGGAGGGAGGGGTGGTGACACACAGGTAGAAATTTCTGGAGCAGCACAACCTGTTTTTTTTTTTTTTTCTTTCCTTTTACTCTTGTATCATGGAAACGTGAGCAGAAACGTTACACCCCTGAGTCCAGACTGCAGCCTAATTATTTTGAGCAATGAAAAGGGAAGGAAAAGGGGAATGAGAGAGGAAAAAATGCATGTGAATTGCAATTCTTTCATACAGCCTGCATACAGGGTGTATAACCACAAGCCTGAAAAAATCCTTACGGCACAATAAAACTGATTGTATCATCACCTTTTTTTCCCCTTACAGGGTGCATTTCTACTACTCTTCTCATCACCTCCTAAAAGGAGCATGTACTGCTGGAGTATACAGCGATGGGGGGGGAGAAAAAAAAAAAAGGGAAAGTGGTGCAGGGATAAGAGGGCAGAGAAGGCACAGTCAATAACCATTTTTGCCAAGGCATCCTCATGAAAAAGAGCAAAGAGACAAAAGGAGCAGATGGATGGAGATGGAGCTAATGCTGAAAGCGAGTGTGACAGGGAGTAACAAAAGCAAGAGGGAGTGAGCCACTGTGAGTGATAGAAAGAGTTGGACAAAGACAGGGCATGAATTAGAGGGAGATATGGAAGGAGGGGAAGTAAGATGGAAGCTAAATACAAAAAAAGAGTGATTGGGGACAGGAAGTGAGGATTTTAACAAAGGGTCAGACTGAAGAGACGCTAGCAACGAGCTCGCCGTGCTCTGAAGCTGTTCAATAACTCATCTAACAGATAAACCACCCCGCTGTCACCTTCGCTCGGCCTGACCCCCCGTCCCCGCTGGTCTCCCGACGCTGATCCGACCGCGTCCACTATCTCAATGTTCATCTAAATACATGGTTACCACCTTCCCCTCCCTTCACCATTCCGGTCACGGTCTGAGATCTTCCTGCTTACGATGGGTATCTAGCTCACATGGGCTACGTATTCATTTACAGGAAGGGCTAGATTTTCACACACACACACACACACACACACACACACACACACACATACAGAGGTTCTTCCACTTCCATGACCTCATTGCCCCCTCCTGACTATCCTGTTTTGGAAATAAAATTGTGTTGCACTCTCCTCCTTGTTAGCAGTATTAAAATGGAGGGAATAATGACGTGAGGATTTGATGATGACAGAAGTAATTCATTTTGATGTGTGTAAAACCAGGCTTTTAACCGGACATGCTATTCAAATGACTTGGCAGGCATCCATAAACATGAAAGTGTGTGTAAGCATATTGCAGATAGTGCTGAGTAACAATGTTGGCTTTTCCATGTGAGTAGCCAACCTAAGGGCTTTTGGCATGTAAAGCTCCTGTTTTTTTGGTTTTTTTTTTCTAGATAAATTTTTTTTTTCAGCTCGAAGGCTTTTCCACGGTTTGGGTTTTCATCGCCCATATTCCGGATACCATCAGATCACTGGTGGTAGATATCAAGACTAAGATTAACTGTCGTGCTGCTGCTCAATCAGTCAACCTCTGCCCTGGCTATCCTGTCTCTACAGTCTTCTCCAAGTCCTTCCTATAATCCCCTGTTGTGTGTTTTTGTGGTGCTCTGCGTCCACTGGGACTGTCATCACTGCCACAATAAACAGGATTAATCAGTGCTGGCATTGGGCACTTTGGTCCAGATGACGCGTGTAATTAAGGAGTAATTGGCATGTCATCTGTACATGAGAAAATATGACATGCGCAAGCCAGATGTACCGCCGCCCTGCAACAAGAAGCGCTTCAACAACTGTGTCCTCTGTGGCTTTTGCAGAGCGATAACTTCCTTTTCACTGCTGACACTTTGAGTTCCTTGACGTCTTTATTCACCCCGTAAACTTGCTCATATTGTAATTCACTTGCTTATTCATTTATTTACATGCTAACACACTTAAACACTAATTTGCTACCTTATTCATTTATTTACATGCTAACCCACTTAGTGCCGCTTGCATTCAGCAACTTATTCATTTATCCACATCCAGGATGACACAGTTACTTTCTTGAGTATTCATTTATGCAAGTGGAAAGTCACTTACATTACTGCTTGCTTAATTAAGAGGCTCTTTCCCTTTTCACTTCACACAAAGAATGGGTTTATAGAGCTCAATATATACTGTAGCTGCACACAATGGGAGATGGCCAAGATGCCCTTTCATGTTTAGGGTCATGCTGGCTGCAACAATAGGTCTGAACTGCCCTTATCTCTCCTTGTAAACGTGAAGCTCCGGGATAAGTCAGAGCCCGATTTCATGGCTCATGTGGGAGATGTTAGGCTGAACATAACTGAGGGGAGAGTTTTCTTATTTGCCCTTGCACCTTATATTTCCGCGGCTGTTAGGGAAGTCAGTAATACAAACGAAATTCACCGGCAAAGCTGATGCTTTATCTAAGCTCTTGAGATGTAGCGTAGACACCTACCTATTTATTATTATTTCATCCTTACTCAGATAGAGTATCTGGGGCCATTTGTCAGCGCAAATGCAATTTTCAATTATATTATCTTAAGAAGCAATATTAGACATGCCAAACCTGTGCTGCTTCTTCTCCATAAATTCAATTGACTCAGGAATATTAAACGTTTGCCAAAACAAATGACTATTGTAGTTCATACAGCGCACGTTTCAGAGAGAATTTTAAACACCAAGCAAAGCGAAAAGAAAAATCACATCACTAAAACAAAGTTGGGCGGTGAATGGTTCCAACTGGGGTGAGCTTGGCAGAGAGCAAGGCCAGCGGTGCACTTGGCTGGTAACCTCAGATAGCTGCTGGCTAATTTGCAGTATGCCCCCAATCGCAACAGAAAGCCTAGAGCCATGCTGAGGGAAGAGAGGGTGGCCATAACGGCAAAGCAAATGGCTCATAGAGATATCCCAGTTGTTTTTCATCACATCAATTTCACGCCTGCACCGCCAGTTTTTCAGAAATGTGACAAGATGGAGAAGGGAGGAAAATGATAGAGCCGAAAAAAGAGGGGATGAAGAAGATAGTGGGACTAAACGGAGGGCAAAACAACAAGTAAAGTTGATCTCATCTCATGGACTGTTCCTGAACATATGCTTGGAAACAAATGTCCCATGGAATAAAAGAATAAATAAATATCTTCAGAGTGGACCTATAAAGACCTAAACAATCACTGTTGATCAAATGCATCTACCAATCTAAACTATTGATCCACTAATCCTATCAATACATGTCAATAATTGGTGTAAAATGCAGTTCGTCATCCACAACCCATTTGGACGTTCAGAGGGTCCGCAGTGACCGTGGGAACACCGTCATCTTCTATAACGTTGATTCATCAGTAAAACACATGAAGTTTCATCAATAACCCTGGATGGAGATGCTTCTTTCGTGTTCAGTTAATGATATATTTTACTGAAAAAGTATTTTTTCTTCAGTTTTTATTGAATAACCTTTAAATTTACTCTTGAGCTTTTATTTAATCATTTAATTAAATACACAAAATAGATGATTTTTACTGGAAAAGTTCTAAATTAAATAATATTACAATAATACTATAATTAATAGTGAAAAATAAATTAGGAAAGGTTAAATAAAGAGAAAACTTCATTTGGGAAATGCCACAAAAGTCACATATGGGTTAAACAGCAATACTGCAGATCACTTTTACGAGAATTCGAGTTACTAAATGCAATACAGGAGTTCTTCTAGCAGTTTATTTCCAGAGAATTTAAAGAAGTCAAGGAATGTGGAGTGAGCAATTGTGACGTTAACCTTAGTCATCCTTTTATTGCAGCTTAACGGATATATTGACTGGTATTAGTGTCAGTTTTGTGTGATTTTTGTCCCTAGATCTGGTTATCTGTAAAACTTCTACCGCTCAAGGATTTTTCCACTGACAATCAGTGACTACAACGGCATACTTTAACATCCTTGGATGCTGCAGTATCTTTCACGTCATTAAGGCCAGCCCCCCCCAAAAAATTCCACTAAATTCTAAATAGTGTTGCATGTACTATCATTTACCACCATTTTATTAGGTGCAAACATCTCTATGTATACAACCTTAGATAACAGATAAGATAAGAGATTTCACCAACAACTGCTTTATAGTTTTGTGACTAAACAGATTTTTATAGCAGTCCGCATATAAACCCTTCTTTCATCTGCTGTAGAAACTGAGGTGATTAGGAAACTGAATTTGACCAATTGTTGTGACTCAACAGTGAAGAATCAAGTGATATGATGACATGACTACACTCGTGATTAGGACTTCAGGAAGCGTTACTGCGGTAAAAGTTCTGCTGTAATTTAATAAAGTACTTAATTTTGCGTATACCTACAGGATATATTGTGTACTGCAGAAAAACAGCAGGCGGTTGAGCTGACAATTCTCACCAAGAGCCTGATGGAGCTCTTGCTTGGGAAGGGAATAGCCAAGACTCCAAGTCATTGGACAATCTTCCATCCAATATAATTAATGACAGTGCATTTTTAATTACCCCTGTGTGGCGGTAGGCACTACAGCTTTTGTTTATTGAGCCCCACTGATACCCATATTAACAAAGTTAGGTTAATGATAGAGGTATTTTACTTAATAGCATTTTTATTACTCCCGCTAAGAATGAAGCAATTAATTAACAATGGGCGAATTAAGTTCCGCTGCTGTAATGGCCTACCAACACAGGACATCATTACCAATAGTCAAAATAATTCATAAAGCGATGAGTCAGGTGGCACGACAGCAGTGGGAAAAATGAATATTCCCCGGCATACGTTTGATTTTTCATTTTAAGATAGAATAAATTATGGATACGGTTTTCCGCAGACTTGTTCGTGCGAGCGCATGCAGAGTAAGCTCCAGGATCAAAGATGAGGTGTGTTAAGACACTAGATGTGATATTTTTGGTGTTGACAGAAAGTTTTGGTGTCCAACCAGAGCAGGGTGAAGTCGAGTATTATTTAACTAGATAAAGTGGTGAACTAAAGATACACAGATAAATGAATGGATAACAAAAGGAGAATGAGAGCCGGAGGAGCGAGGGAAAGAACTGACTGTTCAAGAAATGACATCGAATAATGGACCTCAAAGACATATATGAAAGCGCATAATCTTTTAAGCTTGCATTTGAAGGTAATCTTCCATTAAAGAATACTAGCTATTTCTTTGTGGAGGGGAAATGCAAAGACAGCAGAACTGATGGGGACTATTGGTGTGACTTTGAATAGGAGAAAGACTGAAATGGCAAAAGGTGCTATTTCTCAAGCTCTGGACTTTCTGTGCTAAATTCTTTCATTCCAAAAGCACTACTAAAACAGTAGCTGCTGAGAAATATAATCCCCAACCCCCAACCACCAACACACACAAACACACACACACACTGAGCTCAAGTACACATGCAACAAAGAGGGAGAGATTAAAGCATTAATTCAGTGAGAGGGAATAGGATACTGGCATAAATTTAGAGTGAATGTTTGGGGTTATCTTCTCTGCTGACTGCCGTTTCTACTCTCTGTACTCCATTGCACTCTGCATGCAAATGTAAATCAGGGTCACACCCTGTATCCTGTAACATATCAGGCTGTAAATTCTTGTTTTTCTTTGATAAGCTCTGTATATCAGCGTGTGTGTGCATGCATATGTGTATGCGTGTGTGTGTGTGTGTGGGTCTTCAACGACAACAGGTGCACTCTTGTGTACGAACATGGAAAAATACCAAGCCATTCATGTGCACTGTTCTTTTTATGTATGTGTGCCTATCTGTGTGGGTGGGTGTGTCTTTAAATATGAGTATTCACATCTCCAGGAGTGTGTTTTAAGCTGCGCTGCTTTACTTAAAAAAAAATACTAAAATAAAATAAAAAAAATACCAGAGCGTGGCTTCTTTGCTTGTCTTTGGATAGTGGGATATATTTTACTAAACACACCAGTTTCCTCCTGGCTTCACACTGCACACCAGCTGGCGGGCACTGGGGCGCCACAACGTATCGTGCCAGTGTCACAAACGAAGGGGAAAGTGTGCCTCATCATATAGAAAAGTAGTCTGGCAGCCTCCAGTCCTCATTAAAAATGCACTAACGCTGAACGCTCCCATTAATCTAGCATGCTGTATTTAGCGAGGGTAGCCTTGTGTACAGTCTATAAAACACAGCAATTAAAGCAGGTACTTTTGGCTTCATCAAGGCCCAGTCAAGCGTAATGGGCCTGAAATGTGAAAAATTCCTCCCGCAGCCAAAGCAATATTCAAGACAAGCCAGAATATAGTACATAGCAGTAAGATATATATGAAACTGGAAGATGACATGATTAAATCTTACCACTAACTGATAATGGAGGGGAAATCTGTTAACGGTCTATCTACAGGGTTGCAGATAATCATCTGATATATCCATTTTTATTTCAGGACATCACTCACCCTAATATAGACCAGGAAAAAAATATAAGGATATCACAGCTGAAACATATCCTTTGCACAGCATAACACTGTTATGTAGGGTAAAAGGCCAATGCAGTAATAACAGATTCAACATGCATTCCCGCAACATAACACATTTAAGTACTTTGAGATTATTTGTGCTGTAGTATGTACATAACATACTTGCCAGCAGAGTACAAGGCGGAGGATATTTGATGACTGCATCTGTCATGGCATCATTATGACTGCTGTATGAACTTCTTATAGCTGGGAGTTCAAGGAGAAGTGCTAAGATGCAAGCCATTGAAGCATGCTTTCAACTGCAACTTGAGTAGGTTATAACTTTGGGAGATCACATGTGCACAAGGTTTAAGACTTTGATGATTGCTACACAGGGCCACACAGAATAGCTTCCATCACCCCATCCATAGCAACAACTTACCTCTGTCTTTCTCCTAGATTTAGTGCTGGAGCCAGTAAAGATGTAAACACAGATTCAAACCACTCACCACATAGATCAACCCTTTAACAGCAAACGCGTCATATTTTATATATGGGTTTTGAAACTCTCTATATGATCAGTGTGATTTTTTTTTTCTTGAAAAACCTGATGTATACAATTAGATACATGCAATACACAGATAATCTACCTGATGGGAGGAATTTGTTCACCAGAGACTGGCATTAATGAGGAAGGAGGCAGAACTTTGACAATTTTGAAAAGGGATTACCATTTTTTTTTTAGATATGTTTGTGTTATATTAACTTTTGTTTGTTCAAAACCAATAATATTTGAGCATTGAGACCTGATGTATCCAATATGATACAATATTGAAACTCAAACATGTAAATTGACATTTGAAAAAAAAAAAAAAGAAAAAGGGTGGTGGTGGTGTGTGTGTGTGTGTGTGTGTGTGTGTGTGTGTGTGTGTGTGTGGGGGGGGGGGGGGGGGG
>JAPSES010000102.1:310383-340083 GCA_029822895.1 Maxillicosta whitleyi | reverse complement strand
CAGAAGGACCAAGAAAGGCTCCAGTTTCAAAGAACTACAATTTTCTCTCAATGATTTAACGGTTCACGCTTTACAGGGTTAGGAAAAAAAACCACACTAATATAATATTGTCATCGTTTTCCATATTGAATAGTATATTTATTCCAGGAATATGGCTAATTGCAGCAGACTATGCTATTGTATACCACCATGGTCATACCTTGCTAGCTCCAAGTTCATTTTTCATGTTGCATGTGCCAAATCACATGGGATAACCACATTAGACATATACACATACATAATGGGGCCACACGTAATAAAAGGATGATCATCCATAAAGTAGCATTATAGTGTAAAGAACAAAAGGAACAGATGTATCAGGAAGACAGCTCCTCCAAACAAAGTGAAATCACTCCAGAGACTCCACTCTATGTTGGAGAGCCTCCCATATAAACAGGTGTGAGTTACTGCTCCGCTGTGTGTGTGTGTGTGTGTGTGTGTGTGCACGCTTTATGTGTCATTTTGCGAGTAACACAGGCATGGCTATGTAAAGCTGTCAACATTTCCATACCCTAATAATAATTACCCTTTGGCCCACAGGCAGCTGAGGTAAATAGGCCAAGGATACATCCACTTCCATATGATTTCTCATCACGGGGTGGCCACATGGTATGGATGATAAATTATGTTCTATATGTATGAGAAGTACAGTACTGCCAAGTTTAAGATAAGAATTCAACTCCGACCACTGTTGTTTACTACATTTTTTTTTATGGATTTTATTTATAGTGAATCATGACCTTGAATGAGATTAGTGAGTCAATAACATGAATCCACTAAGTTGAACACTGATAAGAACACACTGCAGAGTTGTTTCATAAATACTTCCCTTGGATAATGAAACTAGGACATGATAATGTTTAACAGTGAAACCGTTAAGTCTAACTACTGTATAATGACTAATAGCAGTGTGATTCTAATGGCTGCTGCCGCTGCCATGTACCGACTAAAAAATGATTAGCAGGTGCAGTTCCTGAATAGAAATGCGTGACATCATATCGTAAGAGTGCGGCAAGATCATTTAAGTGTCCAATTTGTGGTGCACGTGTTTTGGGTATTATTGGTACTACTACAGATACAGCTAATATGTATAAAGTCTACAGTGTATGTAAAAGTGTAGGAAAACCAGTCAGATACTAGGATTGAAATATTTGTTGTCACAGTAACGCTTATGCTTCACAGTGACGCACTCTCTTAACAAAATACAACTAATTCTAGACTCGTGTGTTCAACTTTGATAAGGATCCACAAACTATTTCTGCTCTTACAGAAATGAAACCTGTATTTAAAGGATACATAACAGGCCATTCATGTTTTCTCATCTTGGCCAACTGTAACATACTCCTGCTGGTGTACAAAAATGAGCAATTATTGTAAACAAGCCTGCTGTGTTACAGGTTGTGGGTTTTGGAATCAACGCATGGAAGCATTTGTGAAGGTATGAAAAAGACAATACACTGGTCTGCACAGTTTGTCTTTTTTTTTTTTTTTCTCGCTTTACTGTTATGTTCTCCAACACTGCCTCTCCTCAGGGACTGCCAAGCTCAAACCACAACTGTTCCTTAACCATTTTCACATTCACTTGGCATAGAGTGCGGCAAGGCAATTTGGCTCTTAGGCCATCTATACAGTGCCTTGTCTGGGAATGGATTTAGTGATTCTGATCTTTTTTTTTTGTGCCTATGCTCTTTGTCTCCATTGTGAAGTCTCAGGGAAGGAGAGAGAGAGAAGAGAAGAAAAAAAAAAAAAAACAAGTTTGACCGAAGCCCAGTCAATTATCTCCCAGGTGTTTGACTGAAGTGATTGTAAGCGATCGCGGCAGTTCCCACGAGCCCTGGACTGAGACGGGCTGGAATTAGCCAGGAACAAAACCCAATTCAGCAGAAGTGAAGAAACAGCAGTTTTGAATAAAACCAAGGAGAGAATGCAAAAGAAAAGACTCCCTGCTGAAGATAAAGTCGAATCTTGGCTCCTTTTTTCCCTCTTCCTCCATTCCCCTGTTACACACAACCTATCATATAGCCTAGTCTTTTAAACAAACTGTGGGGCTGGAATTGTGTCTGTGGTGCTTCCAATGCCTTATTGTGTGGAGGTTAATTACTGGCATGGCATGAGAAAATTACATTCTCAAAATAAAGTATTAGGATTGGCCCCTCTGCTGGCTATTTTAAGTCATGCGTGGTCTTCATACAAGATAGCTGGGAAACCAGATTTTTAGACTTGTTCGATATCAAGTAACCTCGTTTCAAGTCCTCTATTAAAGCGACTATTCTGACTTGCAAATTACCTTTCTTTCCCAGGCCCCAAACACCATTTCCTCACGAAGATTAAGTTATAGCCTGTACTTGAGTGCACACAGTGTTGTAATAACACAGGACACTTTTCTATTGATAGCAGTGGATTTCCTTGTGTCTTTTCACATCTCTGCCTGAGAGAATTCGGTGATGCTGAAAGCCGGTATTTCCATATAGGGAAGATATTGTGGAGATTGACATTTAGAAATAGAGGAGGAGGACAGTGGAGGATTTCTCATGCACAACCCACTTTGGTGTCAGCTAACGTACATAGGTATGGTCAGTGCTAGGTGGTGTTGCTGCTGGAGACCAGTGCTTTAAGTCAATTTTTAGCCACTAAAGAATGGTTAACTGGGCAAGGATTTTAACACCGCCTTAGTGAAAGGTTGAAACAGAAGACTGCTTAGGTTTGCATGAATCTCATGATGGGAGGCCCCAGTTCCCAGGCAATGATTGTGCATTTTCCTCCCTGCTGGAATCTTATTTACTCTCGCCTTCCACATGAGATGGCCACGTCAAGCATGGTTTGCGTCCGCTGCGCTTTCGCTCGGCTGCTCATGCTGCACGCCAGCTCACACACATCATGGCTAATAAATATGAAGCCTGGGGAAACTGGCTTTGCCTGGCACAGCGTGGCTAGAGGTATCTGCTGAACTGGCAACCCAGAGTCAAAGACCACATCACGTGCATGATGACGCCGCTTTAGATTGCGATAAGCGAGTAATGCAAACTAGGATATGACCGCTAAGGCATTGAGTATATGTCTTTGGGCATGTTGAACATCACTCCAATAACCCTCGACAACACACCAACAAAACTACACACTCACACACGCCCTCCATCCATGACCAGAAAATGTCATCTAGATGTTCTTTTTAAATAATAGATGAGCAAGTCTCCATCCAGTGTTCTATTAACATTAGAGGTTAGCTTTTGTATTTTCTTGACATCAATGAACAAGTCTCCTCTTATTCATAGATACATGCAGTCTTCTCAGTTCACTGCTCAAACATGGCTGCATTAAAGGAGCACACGGCACAAAAGTGTACAGGCTCGACCACTGATAACATGGCACCAAATCATAATCTCTCTTTGGAGCGTCGAAGAACATGCCTTGAAACAACAGCTTCCTCTATCCTCAAAAAGATTCCAAGGTGGTCTCACACTGAGCTGTGGAAAATCTTCTAAAATGAGGGAAGAGGGTGATGAAAGGTCCATATGTCCCAGGCAAACACCTTCATAGGGGAACGCGGTGAGGGAAGGTGTTGTGAAAAAAGCCGTGCCTGGCCATGCCTGTTGATTGAGTGTGACATCCTGTGAGGAACGAATCTCTTTATTCCTAATGACCCTCTCATATGCAAACTAGTCCCTACCATCAAGCTCATTTGCAGTGTCACCTCCTGCCCTCACTAGTGTCACCCCCTGCCCGCAGTTTTCACACATTATGTAGCTAAATGTCACATGCAGACAAATCCAGATACATTTATGTGTTGCAACGTAATTGTCCACACTGGCATCTTGTAGTTATGTGTCAAAAAAGTTTGCTGCCCACACTAAAATGTCAAAATAATACAAAGGAATATATATCTTTCACTGGAGCCAACAGCGTCACACCAGATGACATGACAATTATGACTCAGTATTTTCCCCATTTTTATTATTTTGCAAAACTGGCACTTTCACATTAATTCCTTTAGAAAGAATTTGTTATTGTTTCAGAACTTAATACGTTACCAAATGTTGCTATATTATGTGCGGAGGAGCTTTAAGCAACAATCAATACTGTGAATTTCAAATAAAGCCCACAATGAACTGTTTTTTTTTTTTTCTAGGAATTTTGTATCTATGTTGTTACACTTCATGACAGTCTTGCGCTCTTGTTTTTATTGCCTTCAGTAACACCCCTGGTAATGACTATGGCATCTGCCAGTGATTACTTTAGAACAATGTTGCCTGTTCTTTGACATCAATGAACTGACAGCAACTCCCACATCCCCAACAAACAAGCAGGAGATGTTCTGTTGAGATTTGTGAATCCGCTACAAATAACAGTACATCAGGCTTTCTTTTGGTGTGCCTGTGAGTGACCATACTGACAGTACCTGTGTGTTTTTTTATGCGCTATAAATAGATTAGACATGTTTTTTTGTCTTCTGTGCTATTATATGAATGCATGATTTTATTGCTCCCGGATATTAAATGTGAGGATATACTCACTTGGTACAACAGCAGGTGTTGTTTTTGCACCGATAATCTAATGCTGCAGTGAAAAGCAAAGCCAGCAAATATGGATTTTTATATTTACAGTGAAATTTACCATTTTACAGAAAATAGATATTTTTTCAACTTAACATCCAGTGAAACCAGTAGACTGAATGCGATGAACTAAAACTTTTAATATTCATGTTTTTTCTAATAAAAAGGTCCAGTGGTTTACAATTAACATAATAGAATCAGGATAATTCCACATAATATTAAGAGTAGTGGTTAAATAACAAAAGTCATGTCACGTCCATGTTTTCGGCAGACAAGTTCAGACCGTTTTGTTTAAAACAGGTCGGTTCCACATTTCTGTTTGTATCATGTGATCAGGTATATTGGTGCTCTACAACACGGGCCATTTATTTTAGTGTGTACTCTTAATAATTAAACCTACAACCTCTAATTAACTGGATAAGGCCATTAACCACTGTGCTGTGTTTTGCCTTCTGATAAGTCTTAAGACTCATGGATATTCACAGTTTCTCAGGTCAGTTGTTTAACTTCAATCTGCACAAAGACAATCTAACAATACAACCACCTTTTTACTGATAGGATTGTATGCTAATCAGTGATGTGTGGTCAGGAGACGCAGAGTCTCACCTCTCATCATGAAAAGAACAAAAAAAAAACATGATCACATAAAATAAATATTGATATTTATCTGCTAATCTGTACTACAAACATATTTTCTGTGTGATTCCAAAAACTTCTATTATTTTTCAATTCCAAATTACAGAAGTTCTACATTTCCCCTTCAAATACAGGGAAACGATCTGTGGTGTGAGCTGAGTCTCATCTGGATCACATGATCCCTCACAAACTTCATCCCATGAAAGTAGAGTGCGTTTACGTCTCTTTGTATGTCACCAATAAGATACTTTCAAACACTTTGCGTATATGCCCTGACTTTCCATAGTCTGGATAATGTATAAAATGTATGCGTGTGACTTGTTTAGTCTAGCAGATCAATCATAAACCACAGAAAAAAGGCTGCCGGTACTTCTGCGTCATGGCAGGGGACACAGGTTCTTGTTATTAATGCGCAAGTCAGGCGCATGAATTCATTTATTTTTCATTCTCACCTCGCTGTAATCTTAAAATGAAATAATAATTTTACTGAAAAGCAAATTTTGACCTAAAATCAAACATGTGTCATGTATGTATGTGTAAAAAAAAATGCTGATATGAGATATGAAACATAAACTATTAACTGTTCATCCAAATGGTGAATAAGATACTGTTTTATTTAGCTTTATTTTGAAAGCTTCCTGTTGGATTCTTACTAGTCCACCTGTATCTATCAGCTTGATGCATGAACTATATAAACAGGTCCTTTGTTTGATTCACTATCCAGTTTTACAGGCCGCCAGCTTCAGCAGCACACTGAGGTGCTTGTATCAAAAGTTTGGTTTTTGTTTTGGTTCGATTCAGTTTTCTATTGTTTCAATAAACTTTAGTTTATTGGTTAATGTCTGGTCCCGTGTCCATCAGTATGTTCGGCTCATGTGCCAGCCGTAACATTACTCTTGGGTTCCTATATTTGCAAATCCGTGTTTCCTCAGCCATGAACTTCACCACACGTCCCTGGTACTAATACCCCTGAACCTTAAATCTAATCCCTCACTTTTAATGCGACCATAAACCTGTAACTCATTCACTTCGAACATTTCTATAAAAATATGTGTGTATTGCCATTTCTTTGAGCACAAACACTGCTGAAAAGAGTCGATATTGATGCTTTTTTTCCTGCAGCAAATGGGCAGGTTAATCGAACCCATACAAATTTAGGATTGCTGCAGCCACTTTGGGATTTGTCAGTGAAAATGTACCATAGTTAGAGTGGATGGGTATATATGGGCTAAGAAAAAGAGATTAAAAAAACAAAAAAAAAAAAAAGGAATCATTAAATAGAATCTGTCTGTTCAGTAATACTCAAAGGAGGAAACAGAAGCTGGGGTGCGTCAGGAAGCAACACAGATTGACAAAACTGTCAGTGACTGCGGCTCAGGGCTTTCACAGCCATTCCTGAGACCTGTTTGTTACATCTTATTTCCAGCATGTATGAAGGGACCACTTCCAGGCTGTGCTTTGCAGCCATGTGGGTGTGAACCCCCTGATGGCTGGTAGAGCCCTCAGATCTGGTTGCTCACACACTAGTCCATACTCTAGGGATCAGGGATAAAGGACCCTTTTCTCTCCTGCCTTTCCTTCCCTCTTTTCTATTGGCATCCTTCCAAACACCTCTGTTTTAACAACTGCCTGCCTCCATCACTGTTGTTTTTTTTTTTTTTTTAACTCTTTCTCATACTGCTTCCTGTCCCTTCATTCCTTTCCCTCTCTCTTCTTCTTGTTCCCCTCTCTACTCTCCTCTACAAGCTGTTGAATGCAGCCGAGGCTTTTTGTGTGTAGAGTGGCTCTTTATTGAGTGTCACGCTGGCCGATTATCACTGTTTAGCGGTTATCGCCCCTCCACACCAGGCCCATTAATGAGGCTTAATAGTCGAAGAAGCAACTTTTAAGGATGCACTTGTACAGCAATAAGGCCACTGTTATGATCTGCCACTTGTTTGCGTGCTCTTTTTATTAAAGCCTGTTCGTGTTGGTTATTATTTGCATGTTTGTCATCTCAGCTAATCGGGGGAGCCAAATGTAACTGACGTGTCCATGGTTTATCTAGTCGATGATGTGGCGGGTGAACAATGGTGCCAGAAACAATGAACGAGGGAGCAGTGTCAACGGAGATTACAAACGTCTCGGGGAGCAGGAAGAGCCCTCAGGGATGTCAGATCACCACATTGTAGGACTAATGAGATGGCAACACACTGTACACAAAGGTGTTGTAAAATCCTTTCTCTGTGATGGCTCAGCTCTCTCGCTGTGACATTTCAGCAGGGTCATATTGAGGTGACACACAAAGAGAAGGTCTTCTGAGTTAACCTGCCTCCTGGAATACAAGCCAGGATTGTCTTTTGATGCAAATGCTACAGATAGATTTTTGAATGTTACCCGGAGAGATAAATAGCATTGTCAACTTTTGTGACAAAATGTGTCTGTTTGTTGCTATTTCAAGTCCGTATAATCTAGGCGTAAACATGTCAGTTTCTCAACATGTTGAAGTAATATGTTCTTTTCAATTCCCATGCCCATTAAAAGCCCCAGGCTCTTTTTCTATAGACGCCCCAGTGAAATAAACTCCAAATATTTGTGCATGGCATCAAAAGGGGCTTACATCGCAGACGGCACGTCCTCAAACAAATATTGGCGAAAATGTTGGGGAGGGATTTTGTTAATTGATGCTGTCCTCTTCCCCTTTTAATCACATAAGCCCTGGATGAATCTTAGTTTAATTCGCTGATAGAATGCCTCTTTTTCTAGCCTTCCTCCAGCTTGTGCTGAAAGCTGAAGGGATCAGGTCTAATCCAAATTTCTCCCTCCCCTGCCCCTCCCCGACGTCCCTTAGTTGGTCAACTCCGGGTTGCTTGGGGGAACAGGAAAACTGGCAGGCGGAGGTGGGGGACTGTTTGTCGGACCCGGTTATTCCGCTCTGTGGATTCCATCAGGCGAGTCTTGACATGTCTCGTCCTAGGCCACGTCCCACCTGAGTGCCATGCAGGGGGTTGGACTCGGCAAAGGGGTAGAGTGTGTATAACTGTCTCATCTGGTCACATTCAGTTTGCATCCCTGGAGTAGCTTGTTATGTGCAGTCTGCCTTAGCCAACACTACACTTTTTAATTGGTCAGCCTAACTCTGCAATATTTTATCAAATATTCCTTTTGTTTGCTGTGACTGTTAAATTAAAATGGTTCAAACCAAGATAAGCTTATCACCCCGAGCCTAACAGCTGCAGCTCAATTTCCTGTATTCCTCCTATTTCCATATTTCCCTGTCTTCATTTAACTTTGTTATGTGCCCATTCAGTTAATAAATTGTGTACCCTCTTCATTTAGAAACAGACTCTTTATAGCTTGGAATATGGATACATCAACATAGACAGAATCTGCACAGCAGTCAACACAGTGCATTTTTCATTTTGACCATTTCTGGGTTTCCTCCAAAACACTGAAGCTGTGACTGTACAGAGGGTAGCAGTGTGGGTTTAGCCGATTAACTGCTCTATGATTAGCTTGGAGGGCAGTAGGTGCTGGAAATGTCCATCCGTGCAATACCACATTGCTCAACCTGTGAGGTGTGAGAGCACCATGAACACCCTGATCATGCTGACAGTACTGACTCGAGACTCCCCCGGAGAAACGAAATCTGCCCCTCTGAAACATTTATCAGCATGGAAACTCAACTTCTACAGTGGGAGGGATCTGAGGTGTGTGCTTTGTTTGCACAGCATGCAAAAGACATGACAGGGGAAGTGAAGTTCGGGGCCAAAACTAGACAAATTAGCTAAATTCCACATGGTGAGATCTGATATTGTAATGGTCGGGAGACAGGTAAGATAAATGAACCAAGTGAAAATGTGTGTACTGAAAAGTTCTATATGCATTATGTATTGCATTACATCAGTGCATCAGTGAAGCACAAGTGTACCAGTAGGCATATCTTACAGGGTTCACATATCTATCTTTGTCAGACATGCACGTGTGTGCCGGTGAGTTTGCACATGTACTCATATTTATGTGTGTTTGTATTTATATCCATTTGTGACGTCCCGTCCATAGCATGAATACATTTGATTGCCATCGGTGCTAAATCCTTTTACCACCTTAGTAACCAACATAAAGGCTGTTGGCCTCCATGTTTCACATTCTCTGACCCCCTGGTTTGAACTCGATACTCTGGTAACAGCTGTTTGCCTCATAAACCATATTCAACAATACCATTAGGAAACCTTCCTTACACAACACAAGAGCAAAATGAAAGTGTATTGTTTTATTTAAAGCATTGTTGTAGTTTTACAGAATGGTTTTAGTTTTTGTCTTAATTGTTCTGTTTTGATGATGTGCATTTTGGAAACTTCTTTTTCCAAAGTGTGTTCATTTAAATGTGCTATAGAAATAAAGTGGATTGGATAATCGGCATTACCTGACATCTATGGAACAATGCAAGACATTAAAATATTTTTTCCCTTTCTTTTTTCCTTCCTTCCATGCTAACATGCATTTGATCATTGTATATTATTAACCACATTCTTTCACATGCACTTAGAATGGACTCCAACGGTGGCATTACTTTTGTAGTAGTTCCCAAATGATTTTTTTTCTATATATTTAACCTTCAAGTGTTTTATTACCATTTATTATTGTCTGTATTTTTTTTAACTGAATACATTTTATTTTACGATATGAAATTCATATGGATCATATGGATATTCATAAAAGCTCAGATTAGAGTTGAGGATTATTACATCAGAAATAGATAAAACTGAAGAAAAAATGACAAATCAGCAAAGATATATATATATATAAAAAAAAAAAAACTGGACATAAACCATGTGTCTACTGTGATTTAATAAACTCCATTGGTTTTACTGGTAAATCAATGTTTTAGAAGATGATAGTGTTTCCATGGTAACTACAGAGCCTCTGAACGTCCAAATGGACCACTAAAAAATGACAAGCTGCATTTTTCACCAATTATTTACATGTATTAATAATATTAGTGGATCAACAGGTATTAAATCTTTTAGATTGATAGATGATTTTAGTTACTAGTGGCTGTTCGGGTCTTTTTGGGTTAACTGAGTCAAAATTTGGTTTCACATGCCTTTGTTGAACCGTCTAACATACATTGTCCCATTGCCAACTTTGCTAACGATATAATTGTGTTAAAGCTGCTTTACTGAAAAGACCCTAAATGAAAGTATTTAATGGTATGTATGGATTCATTTTATGTGGCAGTTAGTTGCAGTTCTACTTCCTCGTTCAAATATGGTCGCTTAAAAATGTCACGTTGATGCCTTGTATGTGTGTTTGACAACGGCCAAGGGGTTTTCAGCACTGGTCTGAAAACCAGCGACGCCTGAAACCACTTCTATCAACAATGGTAGGACATGAACATACAGAACTGTCATTAGCCTGACTTTAGTCATAAATAGGTATCCGCCATGTGCGTGTAAAGAGAGGTGCCTATGGTCCCATGAGCTCATACTGTAAGAGCACACCATTTACTGACGCGCTGGGAAAGGTTAGCATTGTGTGACTTGCTTACTGTGATACTGCTATCACCAAGTCCATATTCGTTTACCCACATGACTCCACACACTAACTGAAGCCATCATGTGAGAGTGTGTGTGTTCCATGTTTAAAGGATACGTCTGAGTTTGTGTGTGTGAATGTGCTAGAATAGAAAGGGTTGGAGTTGACAAACTGCAGACGCCAACACTACAAGAGTGAGAGCAAAGAGAGAGAGAGAGAGAGAGAGAGAGAGAGAGAGAAGGGGGGCCCTGAGCAGAACGGGTGTAGGAGAGTAAAAGGTGGGGGTAAAGCGGAGGGGAGGGGTCTAAATCTGTGAGAAAACGTCTAATCCCTGGATTGCTGAAGCTTCGGAAATCCTGGAAATAGATTAGGAGCTTCGCTGGCCCAGCCGCCTTTAATAACAAGGCCCGTTTGGCTCCAAAGTCATGGCACAGCACTTGCATAATGTGCAGAGCCGCCACTTCTTGTAATTATCGTTTCCCCTATTTGGAAAATGATTCAATAAACACTGATCCACGTTGTCCTGCGCATACTGACAAGCTGCGGATGGAACACGCAGAAGCCCTGGTATATGTGCGACACTCGCTCTGGTCCAGCCACTAATCCAAATACAGGAGGAGGATGAGGGGTGCGCTAATCGAATGAGGACTGACCGTATCGACAGGAGAATCTTAGTGCAGTTTCTCTCAAGCTGGGCGGCCACTGAGCCGAGGAGGCCCCCGGTACATTTAGAAAGGTCCGCCATCAGATAAAAGAAAGTTGCAACGCTAGTCCCAACTTTATCTCCTTTCACACATCAGCAAACTTTAGTCCTTTTTTCTTTCCCCTTTTGGCATTCTCTGCCACCAATGTTGTCTCTGATATCTTTTTTGGAATGAACGGGCTGAAGGGGGGGATAAGTCATCTTCATCTATTTGCTCACAATGGGATTGCATTTTCCCTCTCCACCGGCTCTGGTGTATGAGACCATATATTTTTTTCTCCTCAGAGGGGTTGACACTTGCTGTGGCAAATGTTGAAATAAGGATTTGAATGGGCTTTGGAGAATGGAAGAAGCAAATTCTGAGATTGTGAACACATAAAAATAGGAGATCTCGACACCATGTTTTCCACAGTGCATTGTACAGAACTGTGAGTTCACTAAGCTACGCAAATGTACTTGTTACCCTCTACACAACTGTAGCGCATGTGAAATGCGTTTGAATTGAGCACTTGTTGAATTTGTGACTGAGAACATCATAAATACCTTTCTAAACCAGCCTTCAAAAGGGCAGCAAGCTAATAAATAACTTCACCTTTCCTTCATCTCTGCCATGAAGATGTATGTGATCATTTTTTACTTTAATGTCCACGGGGGTGGTCACACCACAAATCAGAAGATGATGATCAAAGTGAGACATTATTATTACATATCATATAGTCATAATTTTAATGCGATAGTGGCCATGTTTTTCATTTTTCACTGTGATACATTAGATAAGGAAATCGTCATGATCAGTATTAGTTTCGTGAAATGATCCTTTTCCTCAACAGTGCATTCTGACACACTTGCCACCTCAAACCTCACTATCACAGGCAATTCATTCCCATCTATCGACAGACCTGAAGCTGTGGTGGTCAAGAAGACAAAGCCATAATGGCAGTGTCAAGATGACAAACATTAGCTTCCCCTTTACTGCAATCAATTAAGAAAACTAGTCAGTAAGGGAGTATTGACGAGAGGGTCCACGATCCAGGATCTTTTAACAAAGTGAAAGATTTCACTCCAGTATAAATAACTTCCTCCCTTCTGTTTTGCTCTCCTGGCTTTGTGCTGTCTGTGTCTTTTTGCCAAAATGAGGGTAATGTGCTATGAAAGGTATCCCAGATTTCACACCTTCTGGGGCCCTGAGAGATGGAGCGACCAGCTGTCCATATTATAGCACCCGTGTTCCTGGCTACCCCCGGCCAGAGTGAGCCACAGGCAGCCAGAGAGAGGGACGTAGAGAGGAAGAGAGAACACAGGAGAGAGCCAAGACAGACAGAAAGAAACAAGCTAACCCACTGGATTGGATTTTAGAAGGATACCTCTGTGAAAGTGTGTGGATATTTGTTGCGTACATACTTTAACAGGCCTCACTTCACAAGCACTAGTGGATGTGAATATATGTATACAACCGAGAATCCATACTGAGTCATGAAAAGTCATAGCCTTACTTGCTTTATACCCCCCACCCCCCCACACACATACACAGTCAGGGGCTGAGAGGAGCCAGGATTGCAAAATGCCAGGAAAACAGTGACCTAAGCATCTTGGAAAGAGCGTTAAATCTGGCAATATCATGGATCACAACAACCCACACCCAGCTTGCAACCATTCTGTAACATTGCACTCACTCAAAAAGCTGTCCAAAGTAAGATATCCTTTCACTTTCTGTGTGAAACTGCCCATAAAGCTCTCCCCCACCCGCACCCAAATACCGATCTTTAATGCGAGTGCCATAACACTAGTGTGGTGTACTGCTCTAGGGCACAATTTTCCATAGACTTGCTCTATATTGCCATCTGAGAGAGCTGGATCAAAATGGTGTGGTTTCAGCCAGAATATTATTGTAGAAATAATCATAGCAGGCAGGGGTTTGGTTTCAGCTGTCTATTGTATTCATGTCACACCACCTGTACATTTATGCCTTAAATCTCACACGTCGGCTGAAATCTTCCATGTGTATATTTTCCCGTATCCGAAATGCCAATGACAAGATTGGAAAGACAATGAGCTGATTAGCATGTGATTACCAAAAAAGGTCGCTAACCAAAGTGTTATTTAAAGTGAGATATAGAGCTGCATGCAGGAGTATCATTTTCAGAATCCTTTAAGATGAAAACTATCTTACTTCTTCTATTAGATCTGAATTTAATTTCAATAACATCCTTTGTGAATATGTACAATTTTATCTCAGGTCTGTATGTGTGCCAAAATGCTGTCTCACATAGTCAAACCCTCAACCGAAAAGTTACATATTTCTGTCCATTAGCTAATGTAACTTTTATGATATGAACCATCAATAGATCACTGTTGTGCTCAGTTGTGCCATGTGGAATATTATTGACCAAATCAAATTAGACGAGAAGGGCACTCAGAAAGTACAGACTTCTGCCAAGGCCAATAGTGCATTCTTCTTCTCCTTCCACAACGTAATCAAACCACAAACCAACCATCAATTAGGACCTACATTTTCCAGATTTCTGTCTGTTGGTATCTATTGTAACTGACCATGTTGCTGTGGTAGTTACTGTATCTATATTGACTGAGCCCAGGACTCTCTAATGTCAAATTACCTTAGAAAAATCATAGAATCTAGCACTTTTTAATCAGAGGATTTTATAATTAACCCATAAGAACCCAACGTGACATTTGTGGCAGTTCCCAAATGATTTTTTTCTCTATATTAAACCATTACTAAGCAGTTTATCACTATTTATTGCAATATTATACTCTTTATTTATTTATTTATTTTTTCCAGTGAAAATCTGGCATTTTCCAACATTTAATTTAGTAATCATGTAGATTTTCATAAAAGAGTTAAGTTGTGAATTATTATTTAAAAAAAAAATAGAGAAAACTGAAGAAAAAGTGACATTTACAACAAAGATATCAATAACTGAACATAAACCAAGTGTGTTCATCCACTGTCACTGCTTCAACTCCACGGGTTTTGCCGGTGTGTCAGTGTTGTAGAAGATGACTGTGTTTCCACGGTAACTACGGAGCCTCTGAACGTCCAAATGGGTCATATCTGATGACCATTTACATTACAGGTATTGATAGGATTAGTGAATCAGTAGTTATTAAACATTTTAGATCAGTAGATGGTTTTGGTAGATGGTGGTTTGGGTCTTGGGTGAAAATATGTCTGGAACAACAATTGATGACGAGACTGAATTATTGCCATTGTCCTATGTAGAAAAAACATATTTTTATAAGGAAAACACCAACAGAATGCTTTGCTGCCTCTACTATGTACATCGTAAACTTCAGTACTGCCTACTGACAACACAATGCAGCGGAGATTACAGATAACATAATTAATGTTTTCATCTTAGTGAATTTTCGCAGGTTCGCTTCAAATTTGCGTGACATTTTATGGAAACACAGTTAATATGTTCCTTTTCCTCTCAGTATGTGAAAGAATAAACCAACCTCTAAGCTGTAACTACGTCCTGAAAATGACCAGATCTGACAAAAACGCGTTTGTGTGGTTGTTCCTTTTGCTGGGGTTTACTCATTTTAGCGTCACGACTACCAAAACAACCTTCCCACTAACACCACTTTGCAAAGAACTGAGGCTGCATCCTTTGCATACAATTACCCATGACAAGTTTGACTTGATTTTAGAAATATAAACTCATCAAATAAGTCAGAGTTTTTCTGTAGAGTCATAGTGGATGCTGCTGTGATGCGCTATGGGAGACTACTTCAAAGTAAGGGCCAAGTCAAGTACTAAATACTTGAACCATTTTTGAGCATAAATACTCACTACATTACTTCCCAAAGTGCTGGTTTCAGAGTGGGTTAGTAATTGAAATGGGCGCTGAGGGTCAGTGAAGGTAGCCCTAGAAGTTTTCACCTGAAGGGAGTGGGGCCTTTTATTGATTGAAGAGTGCTCATTGGACTATATCAGTGAATGATTGACTGCATGCTAATCCCGCCCATGAGTATGGTTCAGTAGCTTCATTTTACCCCTCACTGCATACTGGTGGTGATCATTTATGCTTCATTTCTGACAACACATTTTCTATGTGAGAAAATGAGAAAAAGAAGGAGAAAAACCTATTTGCTTCACTTTAAATCATGAGGATTAAGTGTGTAAGTGATTGAGAGCGAGAGAGAAAAGGAGTAAGAGAGAGCACAATGCTATTCCAATCACAAGTGCCAGAAATACTGAGCAAATAAGCCACAGCAATTTATTCCAAAACAACACAAATCTTGTTCTTTTTGTTCAAATGAGCGTTGTGGTTTTCAGGCTTGTGAAAAAGAAGACTATAGAACAAACACAGAAGACAAGGAAGCAATGCCAACATCCCTAATTATATGCTATTCATGTTCTCTCTCATCACTTTGCAAGAAAACGAGAGCTGATGTAGCCGTTTTGTGGACGGCTAATTGTGTGAGCAACAGCATGTGCTGCCAATGCATGAGTAACTCTCAGAGGCTATTGCTGTGTATTGAAAAATAAAATAAAACTCAGCACATGGATTTACAGGCCTGAGCAACATTTAGCAATAGTGCTATTGTAGCTCATTAGCATTTGCTGTGTAGCTCTGTGTGTTGGGTGTCTGTTTTTCATCAACTGGGGTGGCTTTTTAAAGGCCAGCAGTCGCCTTTTATATTTGCGCTGATTGTGGTGGCTATTTTGATTCCCTGGTTGCTTAGGCCTGATGACCTGCTGCTCATTCCAGTCACACACACACATGCGCGCACACACACACAGATAGACTGGGAAGCCATTTTAAAGGAGTGGTCTCAGCCTCAGAGGGAATAAAGAGTCACTCAGTAAAAACTTCAATAATAGTAAAAAGCCCATTTCTGCAATTTTCCCTTTTCTTGCCCTTGTCCACTTCATCTGTCCTCGTTGTTGTCTAAAGAATATGCCTCATCAAAGTCCTTTCCCTGGGGTGAAGTTGGTCGTGCACACATCTCTGAAGTCAATGTGATCCTTGGGCTTTCTCAATACCCCTGCAGTGTGACGGGGCACCAGGTCCTGTATCCCAACCCAACACTGTCAGAGTCTTTAAGTGGCTTTGAGATGGGAGAAGTGATAGAGGCTAAGCCCTTAATAGCCATTTCTCTGTAATCTTTCCTATGAAAGGCTAAACTATGGGGGTATTGATTTGTTTGAAGAAGGGGAAAAAATGGAGGAGCGGGTGAGAAAAGTACTCCATCAGGACGGAGCATCTTGAAATGTGACAAAGCTGTTCAGCGGCCGAGCAGATAAGCTCAGATTGAGCCCATTTTATCCGATAAACGCTGCACAGTTTGCTCTGAGTGAGCAAAACAAAGACAAACTCGTCAAATCCAAGTTGACAAGACTCACAAACAGTGGTGTTCTTTCTGTCTCCTCTCTCCTTCTGTCTCCACCCATTTGCCATCCTAACATGGTGGCGGTCACATCAAAAGCTTTTCTGCCTCGACTGCGTTGGTTTCAACCTCTAGTCAGGCGCTCCTGTTAACAGCGTATCTATTGTCACAAAAGCACCACACAAACAGTATGAGGAGGCCAGGAAGGGAATGTGCCACTGATGTGAGCACTGGGACCGCTAAAGTATCACAGGTCTGTTTGCACTGCTGTTTTTTTTATGCCTGCTTTTCAAATGACGCTAAGCAATGCCTCATGTTATATCTCACTGCACATGCCAGCACACATCTCCCCATAGATAGAGCCCTGAAGGATATGGTAATTGAGCTATTATTAGAAATGGCAGCGATAGAATTGTTCTCTTTGTAGTCTCAAAGAATACGTATTCCTCTGTTTGATGTATTAAGGGAACATACAGTATACCCTCCTGCTTGGGCATGGAGAATGATTTAAGAACCTACATAGTGTAATCCTATTACATGTGGTTTTATATGCTTGAACTTAAGGGCAGAATTTCACATCAGCATCACAATGATAATGCTGCAACGCTATGAAGAAGTGAGAGGCTGAGCCACAATCTGGAGCGGTTTTTCTGAGCAGAGGGAAGACATTTCCTCAAAATGTTAGTTCATCTGTTGCCTGAGGGGGGGCAGGTGGTCTCAGCCTTATTTCTGGGCTCTGGTTTTGACGTTGACTTCACCTGGTGCCCCCCACCGCTGCCACCTCTCTCCTTCATGAAAGAACACCGGAGCCTGGCCAAAACAAACACGTCACATTGCACTTCTTCCATAATTAAGACAGCCATTTTTTACACCAGCCCTGCTACGTTCCAGGGACCTGACAAAAGGTTTATTTATGCTTGTGTTTGTGTATGTGTGTGTGTGTCTCCCAAAAAACAGACTAAACTCAATTTGTGCTACTCTCTGTTGCACAAGATCATGATAAATTAGTCCATTTTATGTATTTATCAGGAAAAGAAAGACAAACAGAGCAAGACTGTTTTCTTAACTAGGTATAAAGTGAACTATTTCCTCATGCGTACTTATACTTGATCATTGGACAGCAAACGTTATAAATATTAACCGTTAGATTCTGAATTTCAATCTGGCATAAAAGATACTAAGAGGTATTTCTCATGTTTATTGCGTGTTAAACTCAGTCAATGGGCAGACTTTTTAGTTATTTGAGGAAATAATAACTTACTGTAGAATTTGGTGCAAGGAAGGCATCTGGCTGGATACTTTAGTTCCTTGTAAAAATAACTGTATACTTCTACTACTATCAATTTTCCATTGCCCATAGCATTTCAATGTAGTTTAGCCTAGTTTGGCCAGTTGCACGAAACATTTCCAATCCTGGTATATCACACTATGTTAATTGTTCATGATGTGGATGCAGCATAAACTGTTGTGATGTCTTGTTCAGTGTGACTGCAGCTACAAGCAATGGAACAATGAAGGAGGAGAGAAATTAACACTTTTTGAAATGTAACAATATTTTCTGATTTTTTTTCCATCTGACACTGTAATTGTTTAGACTCCATGTGGTCTACTGCAAATGTGCTTTCTGAGACTTCCTGCTAGCTTGGCTCAGTGTCATGCCAACATGTTAATGTGTTATGTATTGACACAACAATGATTCTGATGTGTCCAATCTGTGATTTCCAATTACGCGTCAGGAATATAATATCTCCTTACCCTATTTGGAACCTTGGTTGGTAGTACTAAAAACAGTATCTTATGGCGCTTTTCCACTATATGGTACCAGCTCTACTCTACTCGACTCTACTCTACTCGGCTCTTTCGCTTTTCCATTACGAAAAAGGACCCTGGAATCTGGGACCCGATACTAGTTTTTTAGTACTGCCTCAGGGGGTTGTCGGGGTTCCAAAATGTTGGGACCAACACCAAGACATGACATCATGACACTGCAGACACTGATTAAATAAAACTGATTAAGTAAATAGTGAAACATGAATCCACATGATGACAGAATGAAACTACCCCATAGATGGTCATGTAGATTCAGTCTTTGGTGGTGGACATCTAAAATCAAGACGAGAAAATATGCAACGAGATAGTTTTCGGCAACTCTCTGAGCAGACGACACTGAGACACGTGTCGTGTCGGAGTAACGAGTCGAGCTGAGACGAGCTGGTCCCATGTAGTGGAAAAGAACCACAGGAGTACAGAGTAGAGTAGAGCCGGTACCATGTAGTGGAAAAGCACCATTATAGTCCCTGTTGTCCCATGTTCTCCTGCAGTAGAAGTGCTAAAAAATTGCATTGTCAAGGTAAGTCCAGATGATGCTATCATCCTGCATATGCAAAGTTCTGTTAAAGAGCCCTTCTGCTTGCCCTGTCAACCATGTCAACTATTTATGTTGTGTTCCACCTGTCAGTCTAAGAATAAGAAGACTACAATACAAAAATAAATGAGGTCAAAACAAGCACTGGGTCAGTGAGGCTGGTTACGGAGTCTACACTTCTAGATATTTCAGCATATGCTCCTCTGAGAAACCCAGTTATTAAAGATACCAATGATATTGTTAACAACATAGTTTGGTCGAATACTTGATCATTGTACATCTGTATTAGCCAGTACACCCATGTAATCAACAATTTACATTCACTTGATGTCTTTCCATTTTACATCAGTCCTGAATTGCAACTAAACCTCATAATCATTTCCATGTTTGTGCACCATCACACCCATATATTATTTGAACTGGTTTCCACAGAGGCTGGAAAGCTTGATTGGTTGTTTGTGCACACTTGTATAAATGCAGACAATGTGGTCATGTTTTATGAGTTATAGTTTATAAACATCATTGCCTGTTGCTGGTCATCAAACCTAATAAATAGTTCACTCACACTTCCTGTCTCAGAAGGGGCCAGGAAGTCAGGAAGAGCTTAGAAGAAAGACACAAGAGATGCACTGCAGGCTAGTATGTAAATTTAGCTTAAAGGTCCAGTGTGTAAGATTTGTGGGGATTTAGGAGGATGTAATTGCAGAAAGGGAATATGAAGGTTTTCCTATATTGAGCATTAAAAGGTGACCACCTGCATCAAATATGATACCATGTCCAGTTCTTGATAAAACTCTGCAAAACATTTCTCAAGTAGTCGGTGATATTTTATTAAATAGAAATTTTACTTTACTGGTCTAGTAAATATGTTTTTGCGCTTCCCTGTATATTGCCAGAGGGTTACTGTGACCGATTTTCTATCAAGGTCTCCGACAAATGCTGCTGTCGGAATAAACTGTACTGATCGCAGTAAACCTAACATACAATCCCTGATTTTAAAAAAGTGTGGGTTTAATAAATAAACAGTAAAACTGATCATGGCACCATTTAAAGTGATGATTGTCAGTTTCTTTAATCATGATTAAAACTTCAAAAATAGGTTGCAATTTAACACATTACCATCAACCTAAATATAATATTCATAGCCAGTTTAAATTGGTGGATAATTACACAAAACATACCTTAAAACCAGTTATTTATATCATGTGTCTACAGTAGTTCTGCAAGGACATCCTTTTCTGAATTTTCTATTAAATAGTGGGTGACATCAAGCATCAAACTGCTGTTATTGTATATATTTGTGCATGAATTAGAGTTAGTATCCAAAGAATGTTAAAAAAAAAAAAAAAAAAAAAGCAATGTAGTGGATGGTTGGGATGTTCAGATTGTTGACAAAATGCAACTTCACTGTTACATCTCTAAACATCAAACACTGAACCTTTAACAAAAATGTATTGGCATTAAATTGAGAGAGAACACAAGTGCTTTTTTGTTTGTTTGTTTGCTGTTCCACAATTCACTCTCACTGTGTTGTCTATGCTTTTTTTTCATCATCAGAGCGACAGCGTTTCATCCTCTCATCAAAGTTGTAAATACTGGCACCAACCTCCTTGTATGATCTGTGAACTCTACCCCAGAATTTTCATTGAACATAAGTTATTGTGCTCTGGATATGGTGTTTATTCGGAGCCTTTATGACGAACTCAGAGATCCTGTTGCTGATGGAGTGGGCTGAAAAGAGCTCTGTCTGCTTGTAAGAAGTGTGGGTACACAAGAAATAGTCCATTGTATCAAGATGAACATTAATTATTTTGACCCCAAGTGCCACCAAATGCAAAACAGTAAAGATGAAAACAAGGAGGGGGGGGGGGGGGATCAAAAGCGAGAACAGATATTTGGTGCGAAGTAACATTTGTTGGAACAGACAGTGGCAGATGAAAAAAAAAAAAGTGGCATTGTGTGTTTTAAGAGTACATCAATCAGTAAAGTCTGATCACATTGGCGATTAAAGTCTAACTTTGTTGCTGAAGAAGGGTAAACATATGTTGCTTTGGTTAGAGGATGATGATGCTGAGTGGTTAGTAGAAGAGCTCATAGAGATAGTAGAGAACTGGGGTTACTGGAGCAGACACCAGTTACCAGTTTAGAGGAAGATGACTTACAGTTTTAAAGGCGTTCACCAAAGCTTATACACCGACACCCACTGGCTCTCTGTGTTTCCAGCATTTCCTGTCCTGTCATTCTCCCCAGCAGTCATTAACCCTCTTGTTGAGTTTATCTTCCACACACAGAGTTCTTGACCCCTTGACCAGTGGAGGTTACTCATTACCGACTGTGTGTCTGTGTCTCTGTGTGTGTGGGACTGTGTCAGGAGGGGATTGTCTTTCCAACAGCCAACAGACTGAGACTAGTTGAGTCAATAAGCCACTGAAGGCCATTGAGTGGACCGAGAAAGAAATTAGCAAATGGTCATTCATCATTTACAGTGCATCCACCCACAGTGTTCAATCCGACAATGTACGACTGATTACTCTGATTACCTTCTGTAAGAAATAAAGTATATAAATGAAGCATATTTGGGAGAATTTGGAACAGTTTGAGGCACTGCAGGATGTAAAAGAGCTTAAATATTCATCAACCAACAATAGGTGTATAATCCCAGGGTGTTTCTCCACAGTTAAATCAAATCAAAACAAAACAGACAAATGAGGTTGTCGGGTTTCTGGAAGAATTTTTTTAAGATTATGTCTACAGTTCGAGACACTGATATAACACCTTTCCCACTTACTGCCATCGTTGGAGTCCCCCTGAATTATCCTAAGTTCACCACACAGAAACTAAATGTGTTAGCATTTGCCTCTTTGATTACCCGTAGGCATGCCTTCCTCACCTAAACCTCCAACAGAACACGTTTGGATAATGACTAATCTTTTTCATGAAACTGGAAAAGATCTAAATTTCTGTCAGAGGATCAAAATGGAAGCCTTTCCTCTTACTTTGATAAAACATCTATAGAAAACATAACAGAATAGAATAGTTATAAGACTCATAACTAATTGAATGTGGACCAATGTGGGTGGTGGTGGTGGTGGGGACTACTTTTCTCTTCTTTTTTTTTTTTGTAAAGGCCGTAGCTCAGGAGGTAGAGTGGGTCGTCCAATAATAGACGGATTGGCGGTTTGAATCCCGTTCTGTCTGAATCATGGGCCGTTGTGTCCTTGGGCAAAACACTTCACCCACCTTGCCTCCAGTGCTGCTCCTCACACTGGTGTATAAATGCGGATGAATATCGTTGTGGTTGGAGGGGCGAATTGGCAGCCAGGCTTCCATCAGCCTGCCCCAGGGCAGCTGTGGCTACATATACAGTTTACCACCACCAGAGTGTGAATGTGTGAGTGAGTGAATAATAGATCCACTATATGCACTTTGAGTTTGCGTTCATAGAAAACCACTATATAAATCTAATCCATTAGTTGGTTTTTGGAAAACTAAATATGCTTATATCTGTGCTGAGTGGATATGTATACAGAAAATGTGTCCTGATAAAAAAGATTATAAAAAAAGAAAATGAACAAATGGTGAGGGGAAAAGTAGAACATGTACCACAGGTTTGGAAGTTGTTGCCCTCATTTATGCATAGCCATGTGTGTGAGCTAGTGGGTGGTCAGGGGTTGAGCACCCCTGTGGTAAAAGTCCACAGTGGCCTTAGTCTGTCTGAGTTATTGGCTAACAGGCTGTTTGGCTCCAAAAACTAACCTCCCACAGACGTCACTAGTACCAGAGCTTATGCAAACATTATAGTGGAGTGATGAACACACATACGTACAGTGCACTCATATACGGAGGTGGAGTAATACCAGCCAATTACACAATCACACAGCACTAGACGTGAGAGGGAAGAAAATCATTCACACTCGCCCCTACCCGCCCACTCTCTCACTTATCTTTTTCCCTCTCTCTTGACACACACACACACACACACACAAACATCAGACATTTCATCTGGCATAAACCTTGACACAGTCACACACATATATAAACACACACATTCAGCGAGAGGGACAGAAAAATCAATACTGATCATAGGGCCAGCTGTTTTGGGCCTATCATTCCATTGTGATGCCGAATGTGAGGTGATTCATGACAGGCCACGCTTTCCCACTCCCACGCCTCACAGGACGACTGATGGATTCCTCTCTTTCGTCTTCCCATCCCTCCATTCCTCACTCCCTCCCTCCCCAGCTCCCTCCTCATCTCTCCACCCCCTTCCTCTCTCAGAGTCCGAGGTGATGAGAATGACACTGCACAGAAGGGGTCTTTATGCAAATGAGATCAGTGATATCGCCACACCCCCAACCCCCCCACTCTTCCACCCCCTAGCTCATTTGCAAATCCATGTGTTATGGATAGAAGGGACCAATTGCAGAACCTGACCAGAGCTGGTGGGCTGGAAAGAGGCGCTTAATGTAGACTAAGTGAAGATGCTGTGAGAGAGAATGGATTACATCTATTAGGTCTTTTTTTTTTTTTTTTTTTAGTGTGGTAAAGAGTTTACATCAAAATCAAGTAATAAGCCGTGAGAGGCAGCTTTAAAATAAAATTCATGCATGGCCTCTTGTGGGATACAGCTTTCATAAAACAAAAGTAACAAAGGTAACTCACTGTAATAAAAAAGAACATAATCTTTTATATTTGATCAGTAATATTTGTATGAAAATGAACTATTATAATCCTGCAGAGTAATATAGTTATAGTACCAGTATATGAGATGATTTCTGGTCAGTGCATTAATATTTAAATCAACTGTAGTGCGGTCAAAGGTGTGCATTTATTGGATGTTTTACAACGGCTTCCAACGTGACTAGCCAATCAGATTAGACTGGGACTATGGGCCACAGAAAAGGTACATTTTCTTCCCTCTTCAGGAAGAAACTTGAGCTCTTTGCCCAGTTTTGTTTTGTTATTGTGTAATAGAATGTCAATGTGCTTGTGACCTGTTACCCATACAAAGCAGCTGCTCTGTAACATAAATACAGGCCTTGAGGTATGCTCAAGAAAATGTCATACTATGACGAAAATATCAGTTATGAAAGAAAATAAGACCGCAATAGTCACGTATGTTGGAGAACCAGCATAAACATATGAGCACATATTTGTGCACGTACAAGAAATTAATTACCTGGAACCGGTTCATATTTTTTGGACATACAGTGTGATAAACACATGGTTTTACACGCATTCACACTCTCTATGCATGTGTACACAGACAGAGAGAAGCGCGCACACACACACACACACACACACACACACACACACACTACTTTTGACATTTGGGGATTGTTTGTTTTGGTCGACTTCAGGCGGCAACCCCACCTGTGGCGATGACTCTGTTTTGGGTCCTGACTTGTCACACTGCGCGAGGCATCAGGAGAAAAGCCTGAGGCGAAAACTGGCCCTGTTTAGCCCCGCAGTATGCCCGTTTGTAATTGGCCAAAACACCAGGCGGCCTGTGGCCATTTGTCAGTTTGAATAATTGATACAGAGAATGGTCACACTCGCAAACACGCTGGCACTTTAGTTCACATTTATATGCAGGCGTTTCCCACGTTTTCAGAGCTCCATGCGTGGAATTTTCATGTGGAATTCCATGTGATGTTATGAATTATGTATTCAGTTTCATTCAGATTAACATCTAAAAACACAGACCCATGTACCATTAGTCCAACTAATCAATTATGAGACGTATAGAAATGAGTGAAGATACAGGCAAATGGAGATTAAATTGGTGAGATAGCCAGTCAAATTAACTGCTGCTTGTGAGGGAGGAGAAGATGAGATTCTTGTCTGCAGTTTTCTTGTTAATACAGGCGTCCTTAATGATATGCTCAGTCTTCATATTGTCATTCAGTGAAAATCATGAGGCATTAAAAAAAAAACAAAAAAAAAAAAACTTCCCTATTTAGCAAAGGCTGATCAGCCAGTCATAACTGTCAAAATCTTAGAATTTGTCAAAAGAAACCAAACCTTTTTTACGTCACCTTTCATTCGTTGACATGCCCTTTTCATGCTGCACAGTCAAGAGAAGGGATAGTTTTGATGAGTGCCTCTTATTTGGTTCACTTTTTCTCCATTCCTTTTTTTCATGTCCTAATTAACTCCCTTTTGTCTCACCATGTTTTCCAAATGAGTGCTGTGATTCTCTATCTCGGTGTTATTTTTGTCGTTAATAAATGAAGGTTGAGCACGCATTGCCTTGTAATTAGTTGGAGGAACAATGCAAGACTGCAGCATTTTTTTTCCTTTTTTTTTTGGCCTTGGTTTGTTTTGGTGTGATTCAGAGAGTGGGAGAGACAGAAACAGAGAGGAAAAGATACAGAGAAGCAGAGAGGAAGCACAGCCAGAACCCTACGACTCCCTGTTGAGAGAACATAAGCTGCGTTGCAGGACTGCAGAATATGCTGCCTGGCTTCTAATGCCAGATTAGTGGTGGCAAACCATTGTATTGAGAGCCATGGCACCAGCGTGAGATCAGTGCGCATGTATACAGCCTAATGAATCTGTCACCAAGTTTGAGGTGGTTGGGAATGTGCTGGAAATAAAATCATGAGCTTTGGTGCTTAAGGTCATATGTCTGTTTATTGTTGGTTCAATATATATGCTTTATACAGGCTGTAACTCTAGATGGGATCACATTGTTTAGTTTAATACTAGACAGCTAGACTGTATTGATTGTTATAAATATACTCAAACACTCATTCACATTCTGTTTTGTAACCATATCCTAAAATAACTAAGTTCTAGCTTCTAACATTATATTATATCCCTGATATTGACCCGTGATGGAAGATATTACTATAATAACAACTCATTCATCACTCATTATGTCATATTGTTACTTCAGAGGGGCTCTCACTAATCCAAAGGTAGCTTGTATATTGTTACACCAGTGCATCCCTGCACTTTTTGTTAATGTATTACAAAGGAATAAGAATGTAAGTTGATCCAACCTATCATTATTATTATTTTAAATTGTTTATTTTGGCAAGCAGATTCCCCCACACACACATACCTGAAAAAAATGGGGGATTTACCTCTAAAAGTAATGCAACTGACCTGTATATGGAATGTGAAAAGGAAAATAAGCTAAAGTGAACTGTACCTGCTGCCCCCAAAAACATATGCGTTTTGTATGTGTCAATTAAGCTGTGACAAAGTGAAAGTGATCATCTTATCATTGACGACCCCCCTGCACCCGGCTGAGAACGACTGGTGCACCCCTGCAGCGAGGGCCGACGGAAACCAGAAATCTTCCTAAAAATACACATTAGGATAAAAACATGCAGTAATTCGTAAGATTTGAGGAGGTGTAGCCACAGATATTTTAACTTTTGCTATAAATGGCTTGAACGATGCATAATTTTTGCTGATGTCTGTAATTAGTTCTTTACTTCAGTGCTAATATGCATTTATATGAAATCTGGGATGGTGGAATTTAGCGTACGTAAACAGTATGCAACAGAAAACATGATTGTTCGTGTACAGCACCTCAGCCCGTGTGTTTTTGTGTCTCTGTGCGTTTGGAAGATCCACGTGCATATCAGCATCCAAACCACATTTGCAATTCACAGAAGCCTCCCTCGCGCATTGTCCCAATCTCTGCCTACTTACACTGCTGCTTTTTTTGTTTTCCTCTGTGCATTGTTTTGGCCTGCAGCTATTGTATCTGTTTCGATTGACTGGTGGTTTGGCTTTACCTCTTGGCTTCATCGTGGGGAATGGGGTAGCAGAGAAGGGGCTAGATAACAGAAACAGACGGGGTCTTGATCACCAGCACTACCCCGTACCTAAATATTCAACCACAATGTATGCTTCCCCCACCCCCACCTAAGAGAACATGTTCATTTCCTCTCCTCTTTATCTTCTCTGTCTCCGACAATCTTCTGTCTCTCTTTTGCAAGTATTTCCCTGCCACTCAGCCCTTGGATTTTTTTTTCTCTTTTTTTTTTTTTATCTCATTCCATACTCCTTGATTCTCCCTCTCTGTCTCTCTTCATTTCTCCCCTCTCAGGTTTAGCAGAGAGGAGGAGTGCCAGTGATTAGGAGGCGTTAGAAAGAATGGACGTGCTGTTCCCATAAAGCGCTCTGTGCTGTCAACACCAGCTTTGGAGGAATGGAATCAGATAAAAAAAAATTACTCAGTGCGTATGTGTGTGTACGCGCAAGAGGGGGGGTCAATTAGGAGTGTAGCCCGCCTGCACCACTGAGACACATGACTCTCTTGCCTACTACTGTAAAGTCAGTTTGCCCTTCAGCTGAACTTTGGCTCACTTGAGCTCAGCGGAACCGGGCCAGACGGAGATGAGAGGTGGGGAAAGAGGGAGAAAGAAAAGGCAGTGAAAAGGACTGACTCACAGTGGTGGAATTAATACTCCAGCCCCTTCCTCATGCACTAACACACGCGCACACAAATATTTGGCAACATACGGAGTGAGTGATGTGACACTTTGGCAGGGGGCAGGGATACAGAGGGTGCACAGAGCAATCTGGCACAGTCTACCAGGGCAAAGAGAAGCATAAGTTCCAACGGCATTATCAGCTGCCTGCTGTGATTCTTCTCTTTCTCATTCAGTTCATGAACTAATCTTCTTTGAACAGATTAGCAACTATGTTATGTCAGAAACAAAACACCTGACAACATGCACATTGGGATTTACTGTCAGAATAGTTACTAGACTCACTGTGACAAAAGTCAATATTGAAAAACTATTAGGTTAGTATGCAAGGGTGAGAAATGTCAAGAGTTACTTGAACCTCCACAATCCATGCAAATAAACACATCAGCTGATTGGCAAACATGCCAAGTCATAAGTTCATCCATTCATTTCCTAAACCCACTTTATCCTCACGAGGGTCACGGGGGTCACTGGAGCCATCCCAGCTACTTATGGTCGAAGGCGGGCTCGCCAGTTCATCACAGGGCTGAAATATAGGCTGAACCCCAATTCACCCCTTTGCCATCCCCCTTGGTTTTGCACGTACATGTGACATGGTAGTGTTGTCCCAATTCTCAATTAGCTGAAGGGGAGGGGCTATGGACCACACTATGAACGGAGGGGTAGGAGAAATTTCCCATAATTCTGTTTGGCAAAATGGATGTAAACACAGCAAAAACGTTTGATAAGAGTGTGATGAAAGAAACACACGAATGTACGGATTTTTGTCGTAAACAACTTAATCATTTGATTGATCATTTAATGCCATTTCAATGTCATAAATTGTATTTCTGTGGTTTATAGTTGATAGCTCCAAAAAGACGATCAAGGCCCGTGGGGCAGAAACGGTTACAGCTATTGACAGGATGGTGAATACTTTCAAAAATAAAGTTGTCACATCTTTTTATAATGGCATCGATGACTGATGATGATGTAACAGGTCGCAAAGGGTTGTCCCATCTCATAGGGGAATGTTTCAACCCCTACCCCTTGCAGCTCCATTTCAAAGGGTAGGGCCAAGTGCAAGGGCTAAGGGTTGAATTGGGATTCAGCCTTAGAGACAAAGAATCACTCACATTCACACCTATGGGCAATCTACTTTAACAGATTAACCTATCAATACATGTCTGTAGACGGTTGGATAAAGCCGGAGTACCCGGAGAGAACCCAGACAAATACGGGGAGAACATGCAAACTCCACACAGAAAGGTCCCATCCACACCCATCGACTGGTGTTGGAATCGAGTCCAGGACCTTCTTGTTGTGACCTTCTTCTTGTTGCATCAGTGTTATCACTGCCCCACCCATGTCATAAGTTACAGTTCCAAAAATCTGTTCTATGAAACCAAAGACCATCATGTCACTTTTTGAATTATGCATGTGTACGCAACAATCTAATGGATCTAATAAGACTGAATTATAAAGTAATATTAGTGATCATTTCCTTATTAAGCCAGGGGAATGATAACAAGACAGCATATCATCTAGACAGTTTAAACACTTCTTCCAACACAAATATTTTTCAGTAAATTAATAGTTACCACTACACAAGTAGCAGGGTACCCCCACTTCACAAATGAAATGTTGATTGGAAATACTGTCTGGTTTGATGAAGCACAACAATACCATTAATACTGTTGGTAAAGTAACTACGCCAGTGTACAAGATTACCCGCCCTGATGTGGTTGGGTGGATACAACCCACCGTAGCGCAGGTTCCTCAGAGCAATGATTTGATTTGTAGATGAGATCGAACTAATCAAAACCAACTGTTTGAGACCAAACTATCAAATAGACAGAGGTTGTCTCCATCTAGAGATAACACCTTAAAAATCAAATATCATAAAGGTGTTAGAAACAAATGTGTCCCCCAAGACTTTGCACATGCAAACTGTCTGGAAATAAAAATATAGACCGTGTTTGTTAAACTCATGGGTAGCTCCCACGTGGGTATTAATAGTTTATTGTAAAAGTTTGTTTAGTATGATATTTAATTATAAAATCTACAAGTGTGTGGATTTAGTACAGAACAAGTTTTATGTGA
>JAPSES010000102.1:284527-306108 GCA_029822895.1 Maxillicosta whitleyi | reverse complement strand
TACAATATGATTTGTTTAAAAAAAAATAAAAATAAAAATAAATAATATAAATATATATATATATATATAGTCATGGTTGTATGTAGCTGTTGTCATCCACATGGTTCATGTTCCATTTTAAACCAGTAAGTTTAGAACAGCACTAAAGGCTATATTTCTTGTCATTTATCTTGAACAGACAGTTGTGCAAATTAAAGTTTGTTCCACCTTGTGTCAACCCCAAGGTAGCACTTACAATCTACAGTCTCGAAAAGGTCATATTTTTATGTGGGCCTGATAAAAAATAAAAGGCAATAGGTCACAATCGGCTCTAAAACTGAACAGCATCATTATGTTCTAAAAGTACAAAACATATGGAATCATACAAAATAAAACTTGGGAATCACTATGTTCTACTAGAGCTATGTTTGACTGTGTTCTGCAGTATTTTCCTCAATCTTAACATGAATATTACCTTCTATTTATTATGTCTGCATGCACCAAACTGTAATTCTTATATCATGGTCAATATACATACCATATTATCACACTTTACTACATACATGAATGTGGAGAATTTTCACAAAGCGTTCCTGCAGCTATAGTGCAAATATTTATGATCGCTCTCAGCTGTTTGACCTAAGTCCTTCTAGACAGCTAGACTGACAAGCTTCCGTCTTGTTTAAAGACACTGAGGGTAAATGGTCATTAGTATGCAGGACAGACAGCAACAGGTTAAGGCTCTGGAGCTGTGAGCTTTAACTCATGTAGGCATTTAGAGGGAGAAGAGATGTTTCAAACAAAGACTTAATTTGAAAGTCTTGCTTGCTTCAGGCAATGGTATAAAGCCATTATTCAAACTATGCAACAGTCTAATTATTTCAGTAGGTAGGACATACAAGATAGCTGTGGTTGCACAGCTGAATTAACAATGCATAGTGTGTACTGCCTCGTATGTATGGGTTAATTAAAATATGGTTAAGGTGAGTTGCATTTCAGTGGAGTGAGAATTAATAAAGTTTCACAACTGTTCTCAGGTTATCGGTTTTCGGTGTAGATGCATGCATGCCAATTCCTAACGGACAAAAATCATACACTACAACACCTAATTACTTAAATATGCCAAAGCCCTGGAGGCACATAAATTGTTTCAAAAAACAAAAAAGGCCCTCCTGTGGCAGCAGTGATGCCCAAGTCACTGAAGGTGACAGTGCCAACTTGAGCTGGCAGCATGCCCGGCCCCTCTGGGGACCACATGTGGCATGCACCATTGCACGGTTATATATATCTGTGCCAACAAGCACCCCACCCCCTTCTTTTGACCTAAAATATGCCCCTTTAAATGCGCTCACCTGCCAAAATGCCCTCATGCACAACGGCCCATGCAACCTTTAGAAAACCTCACTGTCATCTTTCTAGCTCACCCAAGAGGGCCGTAAATGAGGAAAATATACATTTTAATTGAGCTACTTAGAGTGCCTTATGCCCTTGTGCAGGAAAAAAGAGCAACTTCTATACGCACACAGTGTACAATGTTCCGGATCATCCATCTCTGCTGCCAATGAAGCTACCTTGCCTGAGGGTGCAGCTACGCACTGCAATGCCTTCCTATGGGGACAGGGCCACCGACACTTCAAGTCACCTTTTCCAGTCCTATTTCTATTCCTCTCCTCCTCCGAAAACTTCCCTTCTTCCTTCATGCTGCTGCAAATAAACAGCGAAAAGGGCTTAAGGGTGGCCGAGTGGCTGATTTCTTTTTTCTCCACGCTCCTTCCCATTTCCTCTAAAGTTACGGTCCCCAAAAATGGGCTTTAATGGGAAACTGAGGACAAGGTAAATGGGGACTTTATCTGGCCATCAGTTTGGCAGTTAGAACTGCTGCCGAATGGGCTTTGAAATCTCCTTAAGGCAACTCTGAGGTGCAGAGAGGAAGAGAGACAGCAAGGTGGGGTCAAAAGTAGTAGAGAGCAAAGAGAGAGATAAGGGCTACATAAGGGATAGAGGGAGGATGGTGAGAAAGAGATTGCGAGCGATGGGAGACAAGGGTGGCTGAAAATGACGGTATGGGCACGATGTTCGAGAGAGAGAGAGAGAGAGAGAGAGAGAGAGGAGGTGGAGATATGATCGGTCAGGGAGGACTAGAGGAGGTCAGAGTTGGATTAACCTGCATAAGGATTAGACAGCGCTGCGAGGGGAGCCTCAGGCCTACAGCAGCTGTTGCCCAGGGTGCCAGCCGCTTTTTATTGCACAATGCCGGTGTATGTACATTTTGGTTAACAGATAAAATAAATATTTAGTCTACAAATAATCAGACAAAAAAGTGGGTTATTCACTTGCAAACTTCTACATGCCAACATTAAATACACATTTTTAAACTATAGGAGCCAGCTAGCAGTGCCCTGGTTTGTGTTGAGGAACATAGGTCTGGTGTTGTGCTTATTTATAGGCTGTACAAAAATAAACATGTTCAGATATCTCATATATGCACTGAGAGGACTGGAAGAAAATCCTGTGTATCGTGTTATTTAAATAGCTACTAATCTCTATTTGCTTATGTTCAATGACAAAGTGAACAATGACTTACGAGTACTTCTTAAAATCACTCCAGGCCTTGGATTTGAACGAACATTGTGTATGTCTCTTGTGTCACATGACATCTGTATTCATCAAGGGGTGGCGCTGCACGCCATGATTATCCACTGCCTAGCTAAAAAAAAAAATGTCTGGCATCATATTCAGCTGGACTGCCTTCGACTTCAATTGCAGAACGCATTAACTGCGTCATTTATGTCAAGCAATGCTTATAATCTGTCATAACAGAAGGTCGCAGTAAATGTCACATTTACTTCCAGCCAAAGATGCATTATTGGGCAAGTGACTATTTTTGGTAATTTCCACACACATTACAAGACACTGGCAGAAGCAGTTCCAGTGAGGGAAAAATCTCAGGTCAAATGTGGTCCACAGGGTCTGTAAGGTCCACCTGTGCATGAACAGTGAGCGAGATAGTGATCAATGACTTTTCAGGTTTTTTTAATCAGCTGTTTTACTGCTGTATTACAGGCACTATTTGGAAAAAAGCTGTGAAGGTATATAAATAAATATTTAAATACTCTGTTTACCATGTTACTATGTAAATATTTCATGTCAGAACATGGACACCTGCAGTTTATAGTCAGATACGGCTAATATTCAAGTGTCTTACAGCCTGGAAAATACAGTAATAATGTCTTGTTATGTCCTCCGATAACACATTAAGGTTAAAATATTGAATTTCAGAGTATTTCTATGAGTGAACTATAAAGTTTAGCTGAGATCTTGATGGTTGGGGGTTCGAACACTGTGTAAAGCCTTGCCCATCACCTCCCAAACACTCTCAGTGGGGTTCAGGCCTGGACTCTGTGGTGGCCATTCCATAGGTACAATAACATCTCATGTTCCCTGAACCACACTTTCACATTCTGATCCTCATGAGTCATGATATTGTCATCTTAGAATATATCTGCATCATCAACGTCATCATCCTGCTAATGTTGATTATTTTCCTGGTTTTTCAGCATATTCAGATCATCAAATGACCTAATTTTTTGGACACATAATGTTACTCAACCTAACCTGGACCAAATGAAGCAACCCCAGATCATAAGACTGCCCCCATAGGTTTGGACTATAGACACAAGGCATGATGAGTAATCACTTCTTTCAACTTTCTTCTCATCTTGATGCGGCCATCACTCGGACACATGGCCAATCCGATGTCATTATACCACATGACAGGCTTATCTTAATGCACCCCAACAAACTGAAGGTGGTTTAAGATATGAGAACCCCCTCACTGCATCAATTAAAGTTAAATAACTTGTAATGAATGAAAGCTCTAACATTTGCTACGTTCATCCAAGGTGGGGTCTTTTTTTTCTGTCCCTCTATGTAACTGCTGATACATTGTTCTTGCCGAAGGTCTGATCATGTCCTACTTTGACACCAAGTCACCTGAGGAAGAGTCGTTCCTGTGTATTTCCTTACACATCACACTAATCCACAAGCACCGCAGTCATCAAATGTGCACTGTCGACCACAATTTCCGAGCTGGTTTACTAATGTCTTTCCCATAGATCTAAATGCAGATGTCACTGTTCCGGAAACATTACTCCTGTGAGCAGCCTTTCTGATTGAAGCTCCTGTCATCTGTGACCTAACATTGAATGATATCGGAAGTCACTTAAATCTTTTCCTCCATTTTGATCCAAAAACAAAATAAATTGCGCCTTCTTGGGATTTTAATGCACAAGACACAACATATTATTTATTCAGCTGTTGTGCACTTGAATAGAAGCATCTGTACATCTCACGTTAGTGGGGTAAAAATAAAAAAATAAAAATACCACTACCACTTTAGGCAAGCAATATAAACACAGTCAGACATGGTGAACAGAACAGCAATTGAGATTGAGACAATTACTTAAGGAAATTACTAGTCTGCCTCACAGGATGTACTGTGCTGGAATTAGAGAGACTATTTCAGTTGCCCAGTGATAGAATTAGTATTCTCCTTCCTTCCTTCTGCTACCATTTTAAAAATTCCATCTCTACATGAAACAAGAACAATCTCGGAGGTACAACACCAGGCTGACAATGGCAGGTTTTGATATCTTTATGTTTTTGGTGTTTTCATTTATAGGGATTTGGTTATTTTAATATTACAGCGTAGTTTCCAGACCAAAACTACTTCTCCTGACACTATTTTGCAAATGTACTGTAATACTGTCCTAAGACACTTAAGACATGGCGAGTGTTTCAAAAATTGCGGGTGGCTGAGAGTGGGAAATTACTTGAGAAACTAATATAGTGGTTTTGACCCATGTTTGGATATTGGAGCCAAGTGCATTAGTTGGAGAGATTTATCAAGAACAAAGAAAGGACATAAGGAAAGCAAATGTATAGAGGTATAATACCGCATTATCCTTCAAATAATTTAAATAACAGGTAAAATCACCTTGCTGTTAAGTGAGTCTGAAGTTTTTTGACACGCTGTTTTGCATTTGACTTTAAGTTTCTGTCCAGATTTTTGGCCTTAATTATGCATATACATTTGACCAAGTGTCATTTCTTGCACATATAAACACGCAAATGGTTTCACGCAAGTCCTCCACCATCTGTGGAGCTGCCCATCTCACTTTCTCTCTTATCTGTTGGACTCGGCTGCAGAGGGGCTCTGGGCTATGTCATCTCGTCTCACACACACACACACACACACACACATACACACTCACTGATGCTTCCTCCATCACAGTAGGAGACAGTGGGCTTGGCTTTCACTCTGATCTCTCCATGCAGCCTCGGAGCCTTGGAGATAGGGTCAGCTCAGCGCATGATGGCCTTCCAATCCGTCTCTGATACAAACAGTACACACACACATGCACACACACTCGCCGTTAAACATACACTGTCTCAGAAAGTCACACATCACACACAGCACGGGTCAATAACCAGGGTATACCAACAGCAATCACAGGACTGGTGGACGTGGGGGCTGTGTATTTGCGTGACATTCGATCGGATGGATTCGCCTTGTTCTTTGCCAGTCTCCCGGGACAGGAAGCCGAGGGAGGGGAAGCGATCTGTGGCATTCTTTCAGGGATGATTCTCTCCTCTGTTTCTCTGATGATGGTGGCCTTGGCTCACAATGGGTACACTAAGGGTCCCGCATTGAAACAATTGCTCCTCCACGGGCTCCTTGTATTCTCTGTTGACCTGGGAGGGGGGGATTGGTTTGTACGCCGTTAACAGTGTAGATTTCACTGTGCCTGTGTGTTTGTACACAAGCACATGGGAGCGCTGAAAACTGTGTATCATGGGTTCGGTGTGTGTGCGTGTGTGTGTGTCTTTGAGAAATGTGTTTGTGAAATGGAAAGAGCGAGCACTTTTATCTGTATTGTCAGGGGATAATCACACAGCATACCCTTGAATATCCTGTGTGATAAAATCTGATGTGACACTGTGGGATAGCAGGGATGATTGAACCCTTGTCTTAAAGAAATCAAGCAAATCCACCATCACTCTGCTTGAGATTGGGCTACAATGTCAAATGTCTATGTTGGGAGCACGAGGTAATTGCGAAAATAATATATACAATATGAGCGGGAACAACGTGCATTATGAGAACATGAAACCTGTATTATTCACTTAGATGTGCCTGTTTTTGGTCTGTGTACATCTGAAGCAGATTTAAAAAAAAAAAAAAACGCATCAAGAAAAGCTTTAATGAAAGAAACTAAATTCCAAATTGCTAATATAAGTACTCTGTGTTTTTAGTCATTTCAATGTGATTTAGTCTAAAATAGACTAGAGTAAAAAATATATCAATCAAAAATTAAAAGGTTTCATGAAGTTTGAAGTTTTCCCAGTGAAGTTTACAAATTGTACATATTGTAAATTGTATGTGTGCATATAAAATCTGTGCAAGATATCTACAAGATTCACATCAGTCTAATTATGCAGCTGTGAAAACAGATGACGTCTAGATGACGCAGTGAAGTCTTCTTATGTACTTGTTGTTAAGTACTTGGAAAACACTAGACAACCTATTATACATACACCATATTGCTCTAAAGCAGTATGATAGGGAATTCACTATAATAAATGGTGAAAAAATATCTTTTAAATAAAGACACTTTTCGCAAATTCGTCAAAAGAGACCATATTCATGTATATTTTTCTTCTTTCATGTGGATCCCAGAGAGAATAAACATCCAGATAATGGAAAACCAGTGTCCATTAGCATGCCATCTGCAATGCGTAGAGATGTGGAGCTGAGCTCATAAAGCCTTGCCTCTCTGAAAGATTCTCCACGCTTGACCTTACGGATAATACTTCCGCTAGATTTTGGAGTGCTTAATAAGTAATATTCTGCTAAAGGCCAGCAGGTATTTGGAGCAGGGAATCATTATTGAATGAGGCTCAGACCAGGTTTATGGTCCCAATTATGCTAGGCTATAAAAGTCTGATACTGGCCAAGCAAAAAGTTTCACAGAGTTTCCAAGTTGCTGAGGAGAGACTCTAGATTAGAAATTCATTTGAGAAATATGATGTGCAATTATGATGGTGAAATGGGGGGAGAGGTTGCATCACACTTACACCAGCTTTTATCTGTGGTCATAGCAAGGCAAGTATCTGTTTAAGCATGCAGCTTTCAAGACTGAATGTAATTGAAATGAGACACATAATGGCCGCATGTGCACGATGAATTATGCGTTGGATATACAGAGCTGGAACTTAAAACATCCCATATACAAACCTCGAATGTGTATCTAAATGCATATGAGTAAACGCCACCCAGTGACAGAACACAAAGCAGATGAGATGTGAATATTTCATTTTGATTTCTGGGAGGAGGTTTTATTATTGATGATGAACAGGGGTGTGGGCTTTCCTTGTAGAGAGATTATTTTAAAATGGATATTACTCTCATTGAAGGTTTTATGACAACTCCTCTGGTTAAGATAAGACCATGAATGACACCAAGGGAAAGTTCAGTCTTCCATCCTCTACCTATATCATATCACCTCTTCCTCTCTTTTACTCTCCTGTCATCTCTATTCCTCTCTGCTGGCCCTGAACCTACACCTGCACCTACACCCATTTCTTTTTTTTTTTTCATGGTCTCATTTGTCTTCTTGTGTCTCTCTCTGCCACTCTCTGTCACGCTTTCGCCCTCCTCTCATCTCTTCATTCCTCCCTCCCTCCAAGAAACAGATTCAGGTGAGCCAATTTCATCTCGGTCATGCCTCTTGTTTGCAACAGTCAATTCGGCTTCTAAGGAAAATGGCCTCCTCTCTTTATCGAGGGTCTTTTCATTTGGACAACTTGGCTCCTTTGCCCTAACCCTGAAATTACTTTTAGGTGGTTGTGAAAGGGGCAATATGGTGCCACCTTTTCATGCTGGACTGATACGGTTACCCAATGGCACTGCTTTTGTTTGGTTAAAGCCAACCAAACACAAACTGAGTGCCAGCAAGGATGCCTAAAATAAGAGAAACTACATCAACTGCAATTTCCAAAGATAATTGGCTGTGTTATTTAGCAGCTTCAAGGCCCTGAGGCCTAAAATGGATGGCTTAGTTAATAATCAAGCCTGATCAGACTGATTTAATTTTCCTTATTTTATTCATATTTTCAGTACAGGGGAGTTAAAGTGTTTGATAAATGATTATATGGTTAAAAATGAATACGTTTTTCTATCTTTCAGGTAAAAAGAAGTAGCTTCTCATTTTAATGTTTGCAAAATATCAGACTTCCGACAAAATCTTCTGCATAGTGTTTACATCACATTAAAGCTGTATTTTACAATACGGAAATTGTTAAATTTAAATTAATTACTAATTAAATTAAGAAGTATCTTAAGATTATACTATATTATGATTATAATTTTCTTCCGTTACTTACAATTTCCTGTAAAAACAAAAGCAAAGGCCTCACATGCAATAACACAACAAAACAAAAATCCATAATTATGGTCATGTGAGTCCAGCAAATTAAACCAATGTTTAAGCTATCTGTTGGGTTTAACATTATAAGCCGTTCTGCCAAATCTCACACATTACTGCTGTCACACAGTGGCCAAACACCCGTTTATTTGCCTGGTTTCTTAAAGCAAGACACTTTCCTGACTTAACCTGATTTAGTGGAGCTGACTTTGTGAGGAAATGTTGCAGCATAGCACAGAAATACTCCGAAGACTACAATGGCATACAAAGCGGGACTGGGTGTTCCCTTGACATAGTGTTTTAAAGTTAGGATGATGTAGTCAGCAGCTCATTAATGCTTTGTTAACATTTTCTGTAATGGGATATAAATTAGGCAGGCACAATATGGCAGCCACTGTTATAAGAATCTTTCCTCACCTGTTCATAAGCCTTGACATTTGAGAACAGACAGACCTTTAGCTCGCCAATCAAGCCTCACATTAGGTGATAGACGTGAATATAACCCAATGATGCTGATCCGAGTGTGCAAATATTCTTTTGGTTATGCTCTTCCGCTGTCTCGATGTTTCACGCCACCCCCTTTTCTCCTTTTTCATCTCACCCCCTGAGAGATCACACCCTGTCCACATGCTCCAGCCATTAGCTAATAATTCTCTCAGATCGTGAGTCGTTTACTTCACTCGCTTAAGCACCGCCGTGTTCATCTAATGGTGATGACTCGAGTGTGTGTGTGACAAAACTTTTGTGTGTGGGCTTTACGCGTACACACAGCCAATGCATCTGTTACCTGCGCTGCCTTCACGTGTCATTGGCTGTGGGAAATGAGAAGCCCTCGCCTTTCAGCCTCCCATCCCAAGGAGTAGAAGCTGAATGGCACGCAGCTCTGACCGGAGGCAATCAGAGTTAGCTTTAACGGTGGGAGCTAATGAGAGAGGGCTAGCGCTGTGACTGTGTAAAGAGGGAGCGGAGCCACAGCTAATGCAAACATGCTCAGATGATTTTGACGCATTGCACACACACAAACTGGAAACGGATGAGCTATTTGGATTGTATTGGCATTTAGATGGGGAAAACAGTGGGGAGGGAGCAGAACGTTTTCAATGAAATACTTAAAGTGTCCTCAACGGCGGCTTAAATACACGGGCAGCATTCCCTCCAGGGTGCAATGTCTTGAAAATATAATTAATTGTACATACGGGCCACACACTGTCATATTGTGATTAGAATGCTACCAACACACTACCCATTCCCTCAATCTCCCACTTAATATTTTTCAACACGTATACATACATTCAGACAGTCCATTACAACTGTATCCTCAAGGGAAATCAGGCAATTCTGACAGTCTGCATATGTCACATGTTGACATTATATCTTTATCATTATGTGATGCACACGGGTGGAATTAACACAATTTCCCCTGAACAGTAAGGGGGGAAAAAAAAGAAAAAAAGAAAAAAATCACATCAGCTAAAATAAACAAACAAAGAAAATCCAGCTGAAAAGTGGGGGTAATGCTCACAAAGGGGCGAAGCTGAAGGAGTGAAAACACCAAAACACTTCCACAGTCTGTCATTCAACAGGACGGGATCACAATCAGTTAACACACACACCTGCTTGTTTGTCTGCTTCCCTCATCCGACCTAGACGATTCTTCTAGTAAAGAAACAGGGATAAGGAAAGAAAGAGGGGATGGGGGAGAAGACGGAGGGAGGAGTAGAATGGCATTATGTCTATCGGTGTGGATAATTGAATGTTGGAGCGTTTTTCTCCAAGCCTTTGTTGTCCAATCAATACAGCAGTTCCCATGGGAGCTAATCTGTATTAGCAGAATTAGCCTGCTGGCTAACTCAGATGTCTCAACCACAAGGGTTCCGCGTCCACTGCTGAGACGCTTGAACTGACATCTGGACACAGGATCTTGCAGTAAGTTTCATATGAAGGCGGGAAATATAACCTACTTACAGCAAAAATCAATACCAAAATCAAAGCCAGTATTGATGCCAACATAATTTTGAAGTTTTCTGGCTAATGTATAACAACAACTCAAAGTGTGTCATCACTGCGGCTTTTTCACTACATTACTGGAACTTTATTTGCCTTGAGAAAGAAAGTGAAACATCAGCCTGTGATAATTATCACCATCAATCATCAAGATGCTCTGTGGTTTCAGGTACGAAGCTCAGAATTTGACAGAAAGTGATGAATATGAATGATGGAAGGGAACGGGTGTTTATCAGCAGGACCTTTTACATAAGTTACAGACACAAGGGAAACTGCAGCACAGTGTTTACAGAGCTCAACATGGTACATGGATAGACTGTGTGTGTGGGTGTGTGTGTGTGTGTGTTGCACTTAACTATGCTCCATTTGAGTTTGTGTGTATCACTTTGTGCTTTGTGTGTATTTGTGAATATATGTGTGTGTGCATGAGTATTAAGAATGAGCGGCCTGCTCGTGCTAATGAGAGGTGAAGGGAGACAGTAATTGAAACCCTGGGGAGAGCACGAGACGGAAGTGGAGGGAGCATGGAAAGGGGGGGGGGGGCAGCAAATGGAAAAAAACACACTCCCTGTGCTCCTTCATTTCCACCATGGATCTAGGCAGCATGTTTCCCCATGAGACACAGCCGGAGGGGAGAGTGCTCTCTTTCTCGCTCCCTCTTTTCACACATTTCATGTTTTGTTGTTACAGTACAAAACACAGTCAGGACCTATGAGTGAATGACATAAAGAGCCTGATTTAGATTCACATGACAAGGAACCGCTTTTCCTGTAAAACCCTCATCTGTGACTGTTGTGCACCCTTTTTCTGCCTGTCCAGTCCGCTGCTGTAGACATTATTCACTCTGCTGCGTTGACCATAATTGGAATGAATCCAGAATATGAAGTGTTCAGTGAAAGTTTTACTACAGACTTACAAAGTTGACTTATTTTGGGCCAAAAAAAAAAAAAAAAAAAGTAGAGTCCCCACTTGGGAAAAGGCACTTTCAGGCATTGTTAGAAAATAAAGTGTTTTAAATCAGGGTTTCTACAGGTTTAAACAAACTGACCTAGACTTTTGAGGACCATTTTAATACAATTTAAGACCATTTCACATCCGTACTGGCAAATTCAGTGATGCTCCCAGAGTGCCTGTAGCTTTTTATGATGGCTTTATATTCTTTTTATTCATTTTTAAGACCTCTCAAAATCATGTTTTAAGATTATGTAAGGCTCCAAATTTAGATTATTGGAGTTTAGACTAGCAGTATATAAATAAATACAGTATAAAGGGCCTTCCTGTTTAAAACTATTACTCTCTAAAACAAAAAGTGCAGTTCAAGGATTCACGATACTATGAGACGTGATTTACTGAACGGTTTCATTTTGTATATGCTTCAGCGTCAGTGGCTGATTCATGACTGCGAGCTTCAGAGTTCAGTCATATTCATACAGTTGGAAGGGATTTCTACTCTAAATTACCACCTGGGTTGGCAAAGAGGATTAGTCCCTGTGCAGAATACTTGTTCTTGCTTTGATTTTACCACAGCTCTCCTAAAGAGCAGAAGCGTCTCCTGACAGTTATATTCTTTTTCTATAATCATCGTGGTTTTTTTTTAATGAAATGTGATGGATTCCGTGCTGGAGTTCCACCCAAAAAAAAGTTTTTAAAGCATTAAAAACCACTTCAAAAAGCGGTGGCCCCATTTTACAACCCCTTTTTAAAGAGTTACTGTACACTATGATTGACATGTCTGTGTTTCTACAGCTTTACTTATCCATACTATTTGCTCTCTTGCCCTTTTCAAAGAACACACTTTGGTACCAATATGTTCAGCATGTTATGTCCCAGTAGGCGAAATGTGCCTCTGTACTATTTGAGCTTGGCTATGATGAGCCACAAGCATGGGTTTACACGACCTTGGCTGTATCTGGACACTGTACTGCCTGCTACAGTGGACCGAGGTGTTGTAACATTGTCACCAAGTAATAACTCACAGCCTTGCTCGATGACATCTCAGAGGATTCGCTCTCTCACATACACACATACTTGAGGGGCAGGAAAAGACCTTGGTAAACTGCATGTGATTACCGAACAGTTTAAGGCACTAATGATATTTATGTGAACTGGCTGCTGCATGCTGGCCTCAGACAGAATGTGACCCATGCAGGAAAAGATAAAAGAAAAAGATTAGGGACAGTCTTTAATCAACCAAGCATTCTGCACAGTACTGGCATGCAACAGTCATGCATTTACACACATACACACACACGGAAACACACAGTATTGGAAAATTTCCAGGGAGGCTTCACTTGTTACAAATACAACCCCCACTGGGCTAATAAGCTACAAAAACATACCAACAAACACATTGGTTATAAAAGGGCTGCAGCGAGTGAGGTGAATGAACAAATAGTCAGAGTTGATAACAATGCGAATACTTCCTCAAACACTGCGCAATTTCTGAACTGTTTTAAATTTACTTTTTGTCAAAGACCTTCTTTTCATGTAAGCTGCTTTCCATGGACAAAATTGCCAACATTTATTTTCCTCTCAACAATACAAAAGACAGACATTATATTGGAACGCCTGGAGGCATTTATACAAAAAAAAAGTTTTAAAGTACAAAAGCTTGAATAAGATTCTTCAGAGGTACAAGCATTAAAGGGAGTAAAGACAGTATACAGGTGACACGTGCACATACTTGTCCAAAAATAAATTCAGACCTTTGCTCCAGTTAGGGTACTGTCATTGAGCATAGTATATTATTCCCATATCAGCGCACATGCATACAGAACTATGAAGCACACTCTCGTAAATGTTTGTGGAAGCCATCCAGGACGTCGCTTTGAAGGAACTCTTTCAACTCTGTAACTATACACACAAACATGCGCACACACTGTAACACAGTGACAGTGGTCATAAATAAGTTGCAGCCTCATAGAGACACGACTTGTCTGCTGGGTTGAAAAACAACCTTAACTGAAGTGAGGGCCGCATGGCTTACTGTGGTACAAGACTTCACTGTGGTCAACTATATTTGAAAGAAATAGTTGTGATACTGACATCTTACTTTGTTTTTCAACTCCTTTTCTCATGAAATTTTGGATTTTTCAGTGACTTTATGCAAAAAAAAGTGCAGCTTTTGGGGCAGATTTCAGTTCTTCTGCCGTAGGGTTATACAGCGTTTGCAAATGTCTGACTGTTTGGTGATTAGAGGAGAAGAACAGCTCATTCAGTTGACCAATCAGCAGCTAGATAGACCCATCAATCAGCTGTGAATGAGTGGACCTAATGACCAATCACCAACCCTCTTCCTTTATCTTTTTATTGTTGTACTATTGATTTTTAATGTTCTATTTATTTTCCCCCACTTTCTTATAAATATTTACACAATGACTTCATGATCATGCAAATTGTGTGTGTGTGCGACTCGTTCTAGTGATGTATAGACTTGTGAGGTAGGCATTTTCCACTGAAGATGGGTGGAAATACAACTAGATTAAACGACAGTAGATGGACAACATGAGAGGCATGTGTAGTGTCAACTTTAAAGACCTCTTCTGCACACTTAGATATTTGGAACATGTTCCATTTTTGTTGCTAAATGAGGATGTACTGTAAAGTGACAAGTTGAATTATGACTTGTGTCATGTGCAATAAGACCTTTTGTTTCAACGGCAGTGGCCAAGGACATCGCGTGAACTGTCACCGGGGGTCTTGCTGCCAGCTGCACAGCAACTGCATCGTTCTATGAAAATTGAGACTCTCTTAAAACTGTGACACTGCAATCAAGAGAAGTTGGACAACACATCAAAGGTCTTAATTCCGAGAGTGTATCATGAGTCATAATTCTATTGATATTTTAAGAGTAGCGGTGCTGGCTAGCATCCTACTGTGGAATAGTCACATGTAAATAAACATTTATTTACACTCGTTCTCTGAAACTCCTGGGGTTTGATGTGCATGGGGCCGTATGTAAAATTTAAACATTAATCATCAACATCTACGTCCACGCGGGAGTCAATACATTTAAAGCAGTCTATGTTTGCTACTGAACCCCTACCACTGAGTCCTTGAGCTACCCCTGCTTGGCCCGAATCCAATCAGGGGGTCAGAGCCTTAGTCGTACTGAGCGGCTGCACACATTTGTACGTGAAGTTTATGTAGGGCCAGAGACGGTGGCTGCCAGCCACTCTGTGAGCTGTGAAGCCAAAATTCCACCATGCATCCAGTGGTAATTTATAAGCCTGCTGGGTAACTGGAAAATTTGAGACTAAAGATGAGAGTTGAAAGAGGCGATACACGTGGGGCTAAAATTGTAGGTCAAATCAGGACTACACTTCTACACTTTTGCTATGCGTACGACAATAAAATGGTTCTGCACAACATAGAACATTCAATAAATGATTGTAGTGTAAATTCTATTTCACATTATGCATTTTTTCAGTTTATATAAATCAAGACTTTTCTTATAATACTGGAAAACTAAACCCTAATTCCTCCTCTTACTAAATAATTAAAACTAATAAAAGATTCTAAAACAATAATTCTGGATTCAACCCACCACACAACAAAGCCTTCACATACATTATTATTCCTCCAGTAACAATATTTTCCGCAATGAGTACATGCGTAAATTACATTTCTGTGGGGGGTTTTCAGCCATTGATACTACATATAGAAAATATACATACATACATATACATTATGCCCTTTAAACAGTTGCTGAGACAAAGAAAAAGAAATACCCTCGAGTCGTAAGACATGAAAAGTGAAGAAGCTGACTCGACCCTGAGCTCACCATTCCAACTTTGAAAACAAGGCCTTAAAATACCAGAGCCCTAAGGGTTGGGCGCTGAGATGGGGGGAATTTATGTCCGTTTGGAGAAGGTGAATGAATATGGGGCATATATAAAAAGAACCAGAAAGGTCTAGCTTGTAAATTAAGGCCAAGGTGTAGATGCAGGGCAAGCACATAAGGGACTGGGATGCCTGTGAATGATGTTCATTGACCATTTGTTTTGTAAAGTCTTTTGAACGGTCCATCAATATGTCTGTGTCCAACTGATTCCACTATGTTGGTACGTAATGACGATTCACGCAGCTCTGTGTAATATCCTGTGTTTGACGGACTAATAAAAACTGCACTCATGACTGGTACCTTCCACTCGCTCACTAGCCACTTATTAATGTCTGCAGATTTACAGTGTTTGAGAAGCGCCGAGGGAATGAGTGGGCGGATGGATGTAGTAAGGACGAAGAGTAGATGGTGCACCTTCCCCCAGTCTCTTCTTCCTCCCTCCCTCCCTGCTCAGAACTGATGAAGGACTTAATCTCTGGTGCTACCTCATCAGTCCAATAATCTAATTAAGAGGAAAGGGAGAGTGTCGGAATGGATTCATACGTTGGGCTGTGCCGCGCCCCCTTACCTGCCCCTGCTGCCATTGCCGCACACATTAATCAGAGAAGAGGAACCTCCTCTCCTTCTTTTCCTAGTGAGACGGAGATGGGGGAAGGGGGGCATGAAACACACACACTTTCCAAAAGGCCTGGCTTACATATTTCATGGCACATTACGGATGTCTTGCCTCAGCTCAGCTGACAACTCATTAGGACCTTTATGAAGGGGGAGAGGAGAGACCAAAGCAGAGGAGAGATTAAAAGCCGGACTCCTGAATATGCATCTGAATAACTGCTGTTCCATTTAATACTTTTTTCTGTTCTTTTTCTTTTTCAAACAAGCTAAAATGGACCGGCTATGAGCATGGAGAGCACCGTTTCTATCATTCAGTACACTACAAACACGAGTTCCATTTCATGTTGAGATGATGATGCATTTTTAAGGACTTGAGTGTCTTAGTTTCTCATATGAACATCATCTCCTGACGTCCTTATCCTGGTTTGGTTAAACCTGATGATACTGGTTGGAGTAATGAGGATAGTGTTGCACATATAGCTCTAATTTGTGGCTTCTGGCTACAGCTGAGTATTTTCACAGGTGCCACTCCAGCCACCCATGTGTAGTCAAAGAATTAAATATACTTGGCAGTTTAGATGGAAAAAGTACTGAAATGCTGACCTATTCAAGTCTATAGTAAACAGGGTAGTGCAGAGTACAGTTTCCATACACATACATCGGAAAAAGTTGATCTTGTAAGGAAAGAATTATTAATACTGGCCAAACATCAAAACAACAAAGTGCTTCTGATCCAGCAGCTTTGAAATGTAACACACTTATTAGTTATGGGAATGTCAGCTGGTTTGTGTTGTAAACATAAGAGACACCTGCACAAACAGCCCATAGTAATCAACAGGTTACTAGTATTATACAACTATAAGTAACCAGATAGTTCTGTGTTTATGTGTCCATGTAATATGTATGATCAAAACAGAGATAGAGCTAAAAACCAGGATACCAGTGCACATGTAAACACAACCGTAAACTTCAACAAAAGAGCAAAGCAAAGACTGATCATCCCAACTGTGGTGTTTGTGCACTGAACACGAATCCAGGTTGAGGTTACACATACAGTACATGTCCACATATAAGTGCCACAGTGTTGGAGTAGACAAGAACACATGTGTACATGCCGGTTTGCTTCTACATTAACATTTGAGCAGCGTGTCTGAATTGGGTTCTGTAGAGCATAGCAGAAAATATCGCATTGTTCTTTTTTTTCTTTTTTTTTTTTTTTAACCTCGGTTCTCTTTGAAGGATTAACAGCCCATACTCTTCATATGACCCAAGAACAGTGACAGTTTAAGCTTTTCCCATCACAGGAGAACAGAATCATTAATGCACTGTAAGCTCTTTGTCATTACAGCTTTTCAGATGCCACTGTTTAAGTAGCCGGTTATGAACGGTGCCTGTACTTATGACTTATAATACTGCTGTTTTGTAAACAGTTGGTTGTGAACGACGCTGACCACCTCCCTCTGACCACCACCTGATTTAAACATGTTTACAGAGAGCATACATTTGACATGATTTAGCTTAATTGTGTGACATTGCACACCAGATGTGTAGTTTACCTGCCTTGTTGCAACATTGCACGACCCGATGCAAACGACGAGGATGATGGGAAAGGTGTGTGATGCTCAGAGAAAGGAAAGAGCTCAGCTGATGGCTTGCTGGTGGCCTGATTGCTCTGGCCCAGCGGCCCACTGAGCAGTGATTGCCACAGCTGGGGCCTCCGGGACAGATTCCTCCGATGCTCCCATAGCTCAAAGCTGACACCTCCCACTAAGCACTGTCTGCTCAGACCAACCTCTCACCATGCCATTTGTCCTGACAGATGGAAAGACAGAGCTTGGAAACCAACCTATATCTTCTTCCACTGATATGTCCTTTTTTTTTTTCCTCCCATGGTTCATTCATCAATCATTTTCAACATCACGTATTCACTATGTGTCTCTATCCTTTCCCCAGTCCTGACCCGCTATCTTTGCCTACACAACTTCCTCCCCTCTCTCTCCATCTCCTCTCCACCTGTGTGTTTCCAAAGGCCGATTCACTTTGCAACATCCTTCTCCAACTCTTCTGCCCTTTGCCCTGGTGTTCACATTCATTTATTTGGATCGCTTCCACCTCAGACGGAATAATCCTCTAACTGTTTCATTCATACAGATGACATCATCAAATCCCTTCCCTGCCGTTGGCTGGATTAATCCTGCTCATTCTCTTGCACTGACTGAGTTCATTACGGAGGCACGAATCCAGTCGTTTTGGAGACAGAAACGAGGTGCCGATTACTATTGAAGCTTCAGGGAAGGAGAGTAGAACAGATAGCGAAGAAGGACACAAGGAATCAGTGAAAAAGTAAAAAAAAAAAAAAGAAAGAAAAGAAAGCAGCAGTCACTTCAGGCCATGGTCAAAGCACTGAGTTAAACAAAAACAATAGATCATTGGATATGCATCTGCACAAGGCCATTCACAAAGCAATTCAGGTTATCCTGCAATCTATATACTTTTGAAGAGGATGCTGAGAACACTGAGGTGGCAAATTTGTGTTTGTGTGCACGTGGATGTGAATATGCAGAGTGTAGCATCACAAGGACGGGTGAGTTCAAGCTGCAAATATGCCTCTCTAACACAAAACACCACCATTTGACATATTCGGTATTCAGTTACTCAAGGTTCAAAGACTCTTTAGAAAGGTCACATGGTATTTCACATCAGTTGCCGTACGTAGTGGGCAATACGTCAGACTGAAACAAAAAATCAGAAGCGGTTTGTAGTAAAGTTAAGCGCTTACATCAGCTACAGTATGAAACATAAACAACAAAACATTGGTGGTGAAGTTAGAAATTTAAGCATGAATCATTACAAGTATTTGAAACTCCAGGAATAATATACTTAGTTTCTATTTCCTCGTGTCAAATCATAATGACGACCAGTTTTGTGTTTTTTGCAGGATATTTTTAATGTTCTGTCCTTATGAAGGTCCCATATGTAAGCAAATTCTACAACTGACAATCGATGCATTCCAATAGAGTGATAAAGCAGCATTAGGTTTAAATTTTTTAATAGTATAAAGTGTAGACTGCAGTCATCCAAAGTGGTAGCAAACTTGGTCACGCTTTTTTTCTAGACATACAGACCATTTTTCTATACATTGGAAACACCACAAAGCTAATTTTGTTTTTTCCAACACTGAAAAAACACAGCAAGTGAATGGAAGCACAACTGAGGGAGCACAGAAGGACACTGCATGCTGTGCTACACAGGTGTGGCGTAATAGTTGTAATATTTCCAGGTAAAGCCACATCCAGGTTAGTGTTTAGCTGGGAATACTAATGGAGAATTACTACAGACTATGCAAAGCTACGTAGCTGGGGATAGATGAGTGGGGGAGGGGGTCTTAAGCCCGTCATCCTTGCGTGACATAACTGATCGGATTGCGTTGACTAACGGGCATTTAAGTGCTAGTATAGCCAGCTAGCAGATCAGGAGGTCAAAGATGAGGCTGAGCCAGTGGACTATACCATGGACAGCATAAACAAACTCTGGCACTACACATGTGCAGAACGAAAGGTACCATGTCTGCATACAGGTATTTTGGTTTCTAATCTATGCATTGTTAATCTGAAATCCTGAAACTTGCAGAGGATTCGTGCATATTTTAGCACTCCGTTTTAGAAACTTGGTCAAACACTAAGTGTGTTTTTCCAAAGTTTGCTTTGTGTAATTAGGTTCACAGTTATATTCATTTACATTTTGCAGTACATATTATATAATTTTTACATTACATTATGACTTAATTTTTTTTCTGTGTTAAGTTTGCATGTTCTCCCTGTTTTTGTCTCTATTGACCCTGAAACTACATGGATAAAACTTTTCCATCAAAACTTGACCCAAAATTCACTAAAACTCTTGTTTTTTGATGAAGAGTTTTTGTGCTGGCAAGAGGTGGTTTTGCAGGTGTGGTGAAATTGGTATATCGTACCAAACTGCAATGGAAAGACCTTTTTCTGCAACTAAAGTCATGTGAACAAAAAAAAAAAGAAGACACGCCAGGAAACTGAGTCATTTTTGAATTTAGTAATATATAATAATAGAGAATATATATTTATCACTAGGTTTATACAATGACTTTTTGTTTCATCTTGTGATAATAAATAAACAGATGACGGCATTTGTGATTTAATGAAAAAGAATCAATATTACACACTTGTGTTTTTGACATTTAGTAAATATGGGTAAAGTTTTGCACTTATATTCAGTGGAAAAGCGCCTGCTGTCTCCAGGTCCTCTGGCTTCTTCCTGCTTTCCAAAAACATGCACCTTACCAACTGAACTGGTCACTACAATCGTCCATAACTGTGCATGGTTGTTCACTCCCATGACCCCAAGAAAATTAATTAATATATTCAGACTTGGTGAAAACTGACTTTGATAAATTATACAGTATAACAGTGTTTTTCACTGATTCTACACTGTGGATGAAAAGTAACATTAGAAATTGCTTATAGAATGAAGTCATGATGGAAATCTTTTTAAAACAGACAACACTAGAACAGATTTCTTATTTTCTTATTTCACAGATCCAGGAGGTTCTCAATAACATGCCAGACAACATCCTTCAGAGGGTTGTTCATTCCATCCCTGGCCCTTTGAGGAAACGCCACCAGTGCTTACAATGAAATATGACAGATTTACTTTCATTTCCTGATCTAATCCAGTATATGTATCATTTGTTTCACTACATCTGTGATAGGAAAATGGATTTTATTACCATTTTTTAATGCCTAGTTACTTTTCAACCACCCTGTATTTACTTGACTGTGTTTATTCCAGTCTTCATCATACTTCGGATGTGTAGAATAACACGGTTATTCACATTACAACACCATCTGGTAATTTAATCTCACATTTGTTAGCGTAACCTTAAATAATTCACACTGACCAAGAACGTTGTTCACAATTAGGTACAACTTATACGAGGTGAAACATATTACATCATGTTCACTACATAGTAATGTGTCTGTAGTGTGCCCCACCACTACTAACATTCTGCAGCAGGTTATGAATAGGTTATGATACTTATGATCCTATTTCATTCCATCAAACAATTCTTTCATTACTGAAAGACACAACTTTTCTTCAGCATCATGTTAGCAGTGAGACATTTTTTTTTATATTGTTTGTATTTATCTTATGACACTTGGCGTGAGCTGCACATTGGGGGTCACCTGCAGTCAGAAACCAGGGTGAAGAACCAACACTATCCTAGTTACTTTCCCAATTACTACAGCCGTCTCAGTATTGGGATAAGGGTTTATCCAAGTTTATAAAAGAAGGAAATGGTGTTAACATGAAGAAACTATGAGAACCTAATCAAGTACTCACATCAGCAACCAAATATAATAAGTAAAGGTGCACAGTGTGTGATAAAAGGTTGTCCACAGCTCGTGTTTCCTACAGTTGGCATATTTCACTATTAAGCACTCAAATTGATAAATATGCACGGCACTCCAAATATGAATAAACATCAACTGTTGTTCGCAGACACACAAAGGGAACAACCTGTGTGATGTCTGCACACAAAATGCTCCAGTCATGTTTGTAGTTTGACGGCCAGTTCTGGTCCACAGAGGGAGAGGGTGATCATCCCCGTCTATCTAACCCCC
>JAPSES010000102.1:244155-281208 GCA_029822895.1 Maxillicosta whitleyi | reverse complement strand
CCCTCCTCCTCTCTCCCCCAGCCAGATGACACACATTGTGGCTGATCTGTCACTGTGCTGGCATCATTGGAGCAGGACATGCATGATGTGTCAGAGATAGAATGTCACGCTAGTGGCCCCTGGATGGAGAGAGGGATGAAGGAGGGGAGAGATGACAGATGAGGCCAGATCGACAAAAGAGAGCGGTACACAAAAGAGGGATGGAGGGAAACAGGTGGATTGGAGGTGTTAGGCAGAAACAGACACGAGGATGGAAAGGAGGGATCAAGTGAGGGGGGATAAGTACACAGAGACTGATAGAAAGAGATTATTTCGAATGCCAATGCTGCACACAGTCTCAGCGCAAGCATAAGGGCGGCGAGGTGGCTGCTTACACACAACACACACACACACACACACCTACATGTAGCCAAAAGGACCTGCTGTGTGCCTGCAGAGACATGACTCACAGTATCCATATCACCATACCACAACACATACAAACAAACATATTGTGCTGCTTGAGTAGCGACGTTACAGGCATTCTGACATTTCCCTGACAAAAAGGCACAGATCTGAGGGCTCTGTCTGCTTGTGTTAAGGGAAGAAGAGGAGAGCAGCAGCTTTGCATCGCTCTAGTTGGTACAGTACAGGAGAGCACTGAGTTATAGCTGGCTTCTTACAACAAAAGTAGACTTGTGTTGTGTGTACAGAGTTGTGAAACGTGCCCTGTGTGGGCTGGTGTGTGTCAGTAAAGACATAGATAGCTTGTGGGCGTGTTTACTAATGTGTGTTAGCTGAGGATGTAGTGTGTTAAAGCGCGCGTGTGTGGTTGCTGGGATTTAATGGGATTTCCAGCTCAGCAGAAAGCGGCGGCTCGTCTCACACTCCCAACATGTTCAGCCACGTGCACGCACACACACATACACACGTTTTCTATCGATCTGACCGCCAGCCGCAGGGTCATTCATCAGATGGCTGGACACACCCAGGTGTGTTTTACTGTTGGCCAATGCTCAGCAGCGCATTCGAGGAGCAGACAACCATCATCAGAGACAGAGTGGAGGAGAAAGGGAAGCAGAAAGGTACACAAAGGAGGGAAAAGCTTTATGTAACAAAACAGGAGGAAGCCCAAAAAAACTGAGATTGCAAATATATTTAAGGAATACATGAATATCATTAGTACTGAAAGGCAATAAATCATAGCAGTTGATAACAGTATATTACATAACATGGGGCAAGCAACTGAATTATCACTTAAACTTGTACTACCTTTTATTTATTTATTTTTTGTTGTAAATTTGCTAAATGTTTGGGTTTTTTTTGTTTGTTTTTTTAACAGATGTGAACTGTCGCCTGGACCAAACAGCAAAACTATGGTCAGAAATAAAGACGAGATCTCTTTCCAGATTTAACTTGAGTGGTTTGAAAGTGTGAAAACTCTTTATAGGTATTAGAAGAGAGACAAGAATTTAAATTAGGCTGCAAAAAACACAAGAAAAAAATACATATGAACTAATTACCAAGGCAAATGTCAGATGAACTAACACCTGTAATCAGGGGCGAACTGACCAGTAGGATAGAACATTCAGATGCGGTGAATCATAAAAAAGGCGATATTAATGTCAAAACAATAGGTAGCGCAATATAATTATTTAGGTTATTACGTAGGTGAAATACACAAATGTTGTAACAGGAAAAACCCAAAGAAGAATGCGAGAAAATGTCAAATATGAGCAATAAAGAGACAAGTGGCTGAGAAAAATCAGAAGACAAGACGGCCAAATTATTACAGGTGGACGCATCCAAATGCAAAACGCTTACTGCGCTATTTAGCAAGACTGTGGTGGACGGCCAGCAGGACGTTGAGTCAGAGCATCCGCCAGGTTAGGATTAGACTACAGCTATTTATTTACTACCTATTTATTTGCTTTCTGTTAAGAACGTTGAGTTTTCACCACGACGATGATGACTAAAAGACTTTCAAAGACAATGCCGTCCACCCTGACATCTTTAAAAATTGATTTATTGTGAATATGGCAATGGTACAAGCTTCCTGATTGCTACTAACTGACGTCTTTGCACAATGTGATATAGAAATGAAAATGCAAAAAAATTATAATACAGACAAAAAAGGAAAAAAGTAATAATAGTAATAATGTTTGGGACTGTCAAATAAAAGCACCACAGTTCCAGGCAGAGGAAGTACTGAAGTTTAGTATTTAAGTAAAAGTACCAATACCCTGCAAAATATTTACTCAAGTAAAAGTAGAAGTACTACATCAAGAATCTTACTTAAGTAAAAGTATTTCCTTTAAAATGTCCTTTAAAGTCTAAAAGTCCAAGTACTCACACAATGTCAGTCTGTGGACTGTGTCATTATGATACACAATGTAGACATACTTATTTATGCCTCTGCCAATGTCACTGCTCAGTGTCACAACTATATTATGTGGATTAAAAGATTGGCGTCAATATTGTGTGCGATTCTTCATGCAAGATTTAGACGAAAAGTTTTTTAAAAAAAAGGTTTAGCAAAAACATGTTAATGAGTAACATGAGTAACAGCATTACTTTCCAGAAGTAAGGAGTAGAAAGTACAGATAACTGCCACAAAATGCAGTGAAGTAAAAGTAAAAGTATGCATTATTATTTTTACTTAGTAGAGTAAAGTACGAATACAATAAAAAACTACTTAAGTACAATAACGAAGAAAAACTACTTTGTTACATTCCACAACTGGTTCCAGGTAGTCCATGAATATTGACACATGTTATACAATAAACTGGTTTTACACAGTGGCTAACAATATATTTTTCAAAAACCTCATTTGTAAATTTAAGTTGAAGAGCGTTACAGCTCCAAACATCCTAATAAAATGAGTGCAGCGAAGTCCCAGGATGCTACAGTATTACAAACATCCAAAATCACACGGTCGCAGCCTGGAACCATTTTTTTTCTCATCACCCCCAGCCTTTGTAATCCTATTTTAAGTTTCTACTAGTGCTTTGTAAATTAACACAAACAATTGTTGATTGTGAAATGCTATTCTCTGTGAATACCTCTTCTAGTTTTGCGGTAGAGTATCTTGACATGCTGGTAAGTGGTAATTTCAATGCATAATTGTGTATGGGTTCTCCAGGGCCTTTTTTTAGTCCCAGTCCATCCCTGTCTGTAATATGAGACGGCATGAAAAGATGTATTAGACGACGGAAAAAACATGTTAGACGACGGAAAAAATGTGTTATGTGGAAGTCAACTGTCCAAGAATATGCGATAACATGAAAACATGACCTCATTTGAACCTTTAAGTGAAAATATGCTTAATTGTCAATAAAAAGCAGAAAACCTACAACGTCAAAACCACACATCTTAACACTGGATGTGTTGTGTTTATTCTACGAACACGAAAGCAAAGATTTCAGCATGGCAACACGTCTGATGTAGACTGCAAGATGGTGACGCCCATTGAAATGTGCAAATCAATCTGCAAAGATAAAAGATACAGTGTCTTATCATCTGTGCTGCCTCGGTGGTAAAGAACGGAGCTTGTGCCACACATAACCGCCCACAACATTTACCTTTCATGGCGCCCACAATTATTAGTGGCGCCCCAGCAAACGGTGCTTGTGAAATGTGTGTGGTGTTTATCTTTTCATGCTATGTTTTAGTTAGCAGAAATGAGGTGTAGTGACAGCCACATTATGAAACATCCATCTGTCCGTCCGTCCGTCCACCTTCTGAGACTGCTTTATCCTCACTAGGGTCATGTGGTCACTGGAGCCTATCCCAGCTACTTAAGGGGCGAAGATGGGGTCCACCCTGGACATGTGACCAGTTCATCACAGGGATGAACATACAGAGACAAACAATCACTTTCACATTCACACCTATGGGTAATTAATGGTACTTTCCACTATATGGTACCTACTTTACTCTACTCTACTCAGTATTCTTGTGGTTCTTTTCCACTTACATGGGATTAGCTCGTCTCAGCTCGACTCGTTACTCTACGGCGCATTACTTCCATGTCGTCTGAGTTGCCAAAAACTCGCTCGTTGCGTGTTTTCTCGTCTGGATTTTTACGTCCGCCACCACAGACTGAATCTACGTGACCGTCTATGGTGTAGTTTTGTTCTGTCATCATGTGGAGTCATGTTTCGCTATTCACTGTCTACTTCCGCGTCTGATTTTTGTAAATTGGTCACAGAGAAAACAGTCTGACCAATCAGTGTCTGCAGTGTTATGGTCCCAACATTTTGGAACCTCGGCAGAGGTGGTACTAAAAAACCCAGATTCCAGGTCCTTTTTCGTAATGGAAAAGCGAAAGAGCCGTGTAGAGTCAAGTAGAGTAGAACCGGTACCATGGAGTGGAAAAGTGTCATTAGATTAACTGAGTAACCTATCAGTGCATGTTCTTGGATGGTGGGAGAAAGCCGTTATGAAATGTCCATCTTCAAAATTTTAACATAAAAAGAATTTTGTATTTGCCCGAACAACAATTAAAATATCATCTTTAAACTTATTTCACAATATTAAGTAGAATCGCTGTTTTGGTCACAGTTTGTCTCGGACAGCCCACATTCTCAAAGTGTCGCCCTATTCCTTTCTTTAGCATCTTTTCATACACTTTTAAATACAGTTCAATCAGACTCTGGTTCATGCTGTCCTTTGGCCATGTGTGAATGCCGCCTCCTCCAACAACAATATCTAAGTGTGAAAGGGCTCATATTTAGCTAAACTCACTTTTATTAGTCTTTAGTTCATTTATTTGTGTATTTGGACCCAAATAGTCCATAAAGTGTGTCCACTATCTTTACATTCATTTCTACAACCTGTTTTAATTCCTGCTTAATTTACATTTTATAACTAGTTACATCATGACATTTGCCCATATAAGGGATAAGACTTCCAGCGAACATTTCTCCAAGTACGATATAATTGTTTATCAGCAGCAGCGGTTGTAGTAAAAACTGAAAATACGTCCAAACTTTGAGCTGATTACTTAGAATGTTCAGTTTTTGGTTGTATTAATGAAAACAAGTGCCTGAATGGCAAACAAAGCCTAATCAACAACTTCGACGGGGCGGGGCATGAAGTGGCTCATTTGCATTTAAAGGGCCATTATTCAGAAATAGGGTTGAAGATGGACCTGTGGAGTTGAATTAATGAAGAATTCAGACCCAAGCAGAGCATTTACACTTTATGTAGACCACAGGGGAATGTTTTAAAATGCATAATTCTATTTTTTTTAATTTTAAACCATTAGCTATCACTCCTTTAAGTATTTTGGTTTTCTCAAGATTTTAGCAGCTGAAAATAAACCAAAGCCAAGAGGAAATTACTGCAACTTTACAAACATCTGACAGGTGTTAAAACGCCATCTGTTGAATTGAGGGAATTGATGTTTTTGCTTTAAAATGTAAAAATATGGAACTTCCTGTCTTTTAGCTTTAGTTGGGAAAAGAGGATATTGTAATGATACTGTATGAGGAGGTGTGTGGTAGGCAGAAAGGATCCTTCCATTATTCATTTTGAAACCAGACTCTTCCCTTATTAACTTGATGTACAACTACAAGAAAAAAAAAAAAAAAAAAACGAATTTCACTTTCTGGGCTTAGCAGATTTACTGCTGCCAGTAGTCAAGCCTGACAACTGGCTAATTCACCAGCTGATAGTCACGACAGCCGATTTCACTAATGATGACCGTCACCATCTCTGAGATGCAACAACACAACCTGACACACTACAACCTCCATTGCCACCCTAATGATGGGGTTAACGGTTACCCCCAACACCATAGCAACAACTCCTTGGCCTTGTCATTGTTGTACCTCTGATTCAATTACCTTGACCTCGGCGGGTGCCTGGGCCTCCCTCCCGGTCCTGCTCCTGTAGCCGGGGAAGGTTAATTGAAACAGAATGCAACATTAATTTCCTTATTAATGAGAGCAGGTGACTGGCCGCTAACTGTAGGAGAGGGTGACCTCGCTGAGATTTTTTTTTTTTTTTACTTTGTCTTGTTAGGAAATGCCGCATCAAACATCAGCATATGCACACAAAATGTACTCATCTGCTTTTAATAGTTTAAATAAGTAATCCTGCGTGTTGTTTTCACAGAACTATCTCACATTAGCATCAAGTATGTGCAGAAGACAGACTGAAGGTACTCATCTACCCCATAATAAAGACCATACAAGACATTCTATCAGGAACTGTATACATGCAACCTCAATTGCACTGCAGCCCTTATAAATAGGACACTCAGCCTGCTTTGAAACTGTAGCACTGCACTTAGGTTACCTATAGCTTGGCGCTAATACCTCTGAAGATTAGAGTGCCCATTGTTAGTGCAGTAAGAGAGTTCATTGTCAGTACTTAGCCTCCTCCACTGGTTTTCTGTCTTAAAGCTTGGTTTACAATGGTTAGTTTATAGCCTCTTTCTCATTACTTCATTGTCAGTAGCAAGTCAAAACAACACAGAAGAAATGCATTACAAACACTGATACACTTGATCTTACGATGTTTTGTATTTTGGGATACTGTATCGAGAGACAGATGAGTTTACATGCAATTATTTGTGACACTGGTCCATTGTGTACTGTTTTTAAAGCTCAGACTACTAAATAAACACACGCAAAAAACTTTTACTTAAATTTTATGAACATGACACTGTGACAGTCATAATAATACTGTAAATAATCCAATCCGTGACCTTGCTAACAGGATGGCAACATATCGAGTCTGCCGTATCATGCTACCGATACTTGCGTAACTCGGAATTCTGAAGTAAGTAGATATTTTTGTGGATCTGCATTCATATTTTAGTGTTTATTCCGAGACTACTTCAATATAACTCAACCTTTGATTCTTTTACCCCTTGTGAAAGTCCCAGAAAACTTTCAAATACCTACGAGTTATCTTTCATTTAACCGCACTCAAGCAATGCAACAATACTCCACACATGTGTACATTCTCATGCGTCACGCCCCTCATCTGTCAAAACATGATAAGATATAAAACTCAGCAGTGATAGGAACAAGCTGCCTCCTCTTCAATCTCCTTAAACAAATACCAGGCAAATGAATGAATTTTGAGCAGCCACCGCTGCCTCTATCACAAGACAGATCTCTGCTTTATTTCATTCCGGCACCTTCAGATGCTTTTCCGGAGGATGCCAGCAACTTGTTCTAATAAGATTTCTTTGCGTTGTTTTTTTTTCTTTCTTTTTTTTTTTCCCATTTTGTCTCTTCCACCAGCCTACCCAGACTTCCTTGTTTAATCACAGAGTCTATTAAAAAGGCAATTAAACATCATGCAGGTAATATGTATAATCCATTGAACAAATCCTGGATCAAATATGCAAATAGCAATAATGGAATGTTGATTAGTGTGCCATTTTGCCTGCACTATTGATTCAGCAGAGTTAGAGCGAGACCTTGTGCCCTTAAGTGGCATTTCGCATGGTTCCGAGCCCTCATTTTAAAGGTTTTTTTTTTTTTTTTTTTAAGATACAATTTATGCAATGCAGTTATTGAAGGGAATTCCATGTTTTTGCTTAAAGGCTTTCTGGGAGTATTGCTTCACATTTGGCTGGGGTATGACTTTTTATGAGTGCAACGAGTCTGCAGGAAGTCTTGTAGTTTATCGTCCCTGAGGCAAACTCCCCAAAGCTGCAGGAAGATGTGCTGGCATGCACTGTTTACATGAAAAAAAAAAATCACCGTAGGAGAGAAAATTAATACAAGTTTGTATTTTTAAATGTATTTAGTTTATTACCATACAACTTGGGCATTTTTTTTATTTAATTTGCCCTGTTGGAGTGTCGACGAAACGCCAGCTTCTGTTCGAAGATCCTTTAAAGAGAGAAAAATAACGATGAAGAAACGGACGAAAACCCAGAAAAGACTCATCTCCGTCTTTGCATCGTCGAATAGTTCATGTCTGGTATGTAACAAGAGTTTGACTGGATACAGGGTGTAGAAATCAAATGAGCTGAATGTAATTAGAGCTGCATCCAGATGAACATGTGCTGTTATCACTTTTCTATTTTGAAGGATGGATTATGACTATTCTCTTTATCATCAAAAAAGCAGTACTGGCCAAAAAAAGGGGGGGAAATCAAAGTGAAAATCACACACCATGACAAAAGCACTTTCCCGGGTAACATGATGGCATTTAGAAAGTATTGGCATGACTGATGTTCAGGCTGCTTGTTTATGCCTGTCTGCCCAGTGGTGTGCACTGGAGCTGGAGTTGACAGAAGCCACACAAAGCAGAAGCACAGATCAACAGGTTATTAGCATAAGCCCAGAAAGGTAGCAAAAAAAAAAAAAAAGCACAGTGAAATGTGGAAATCATTCCACCAGCCCAACCCCGCCTCTCACAAATAAAATAAATAAATAAACTGCTTTATCACTTTCTCAGCTTGATGCAGTTTCTCTTAGGGGGCTTTGCCGTTTTGTTTTGAAAGATTAAAAGTGGAGGAGTACAAGCTGGAGGGAAGGGAGGAGGAAGAGGAGGAGGAGGAGGAGGAGGGCAGGGGAGGATGTTTGGTGACAGAGAATGGAGGGAGGAGAGGGGGGAGGAATGGAGGGTGGTGGTGTTTGTGTTATTGATGTGCAGCGCTGGCTCAGATAAAGGATTGGTGGGAGCCAACCGGCTCCTATCTGGCTCCTCCAGCCAAAGGCCTGTTTGCTTTCTAGGAGTTGCCGTCGACCGAAAGTTTGCGTGTGCATGTGTGTGTGTGTGTGAGCTGGGAGGATGGAGAATGGAAAGAGAGATTGTAGGGAGGGTAAGCGTGTAGATGCTTTTTTCGGAATTAGATTCTGCTTCCCTAACAGCACAATTAAGGTACGGCCAGAGAGAGGGAGGGAAAAAGAAATATTCTCTGGGTTAAGCAAGGATAGGGTATAGTAATGGACAGAGCGTGGTGTCACAGATGGAATATGATTACCATAGATCCATTTCTGTCATGGTTACAAAAAAAAAACACAGAGAGAGAGAGAGGTAAAAAATGGCAACGCCCATGTGGCCGAAAATAATCTGAGAACGAATCAATATGGTTAGTAACGGAGCGTCAAAAGACCTTGATGAAGAGGCAGCTTTATCTAAAAGATATGTTTCATAGATGGGGTTCTTGATTTATATAGACAGGAGCCCTATGATGCAACATGAATAACTGGCTGGCGGTAGTGGATGGAGAGATGGAGGGATAAATGAAGCTGTAGATTGGGGGAAGGGCTGAGAGGGAAAGGATGCATTTTCTTCATCAGTACCGGGGAAGTGCCATGTGGTAAAGCTCTGTTTTCACACGGGAATTTTGGTTTTCAAAAGCCATAAATTGCAACCACAAATTCAGAGGTGATTCCGTTTTTTTTTTTTTTTTCCCTCCATCATTAATAGTTTGGATACTGAAATTGCCACTGGCACAATTGTTTTTCTGTGGTCAAACTAATGGTGAAATTTTAATTAAAAGCTGTTCTCATTTCAGTTCTGTAGGCTGTTCAATTATAACCTGTTTGGGATTCTGTGAATGTCTAGCATTTGTGACTGAATCAAGAAAAATACTAATTATTCTGTTAACCATTAAAACAAATAGTCACTAGTAACAATCTGGAGGCTTATTTTTACTGGTACCAGAGAAGTTTTAAATCAATTTACCTTCAGATTTATTCAGCTTCTCAATTTTTTTTAATCTGAATGTCACAATATGTATTTGCTGCTGCAATTTAAAACCTCAAACTCATTAAAAAAAAAAACAAGAGTAAGGCTGGTCCACAACAAAGAAAATCAAAACCAATTAAGAATCGATTTATCTATTCACGGCAACTGTGATAATCTGATATTTTCCTACAACTAAGGTCATTAAATTTGGTTTGCATTATGAATTTGTTCTCACACTAAGTCCAATAATTATTAAGTTCAGATATATTACTGATATTGGTACAGTTTAATTAATAAAAGTAGGATACAAGACCTACTGTTAATTTTGAAGCTGTGAGTGCTATTTTTTTTCCATTTACAACCACATTGTTGCCGTGGGTTTGGATTCTATAAGTGTATGGACCATTAATCCGGTCATGTGATGTTCCTCGACTCAATGGAGACCCAACGTCAAACACGGGATAATGTTTTACACTGAGATCGTAAAAAGCACACACACCCACACCGTGTTTATTTTCTTAAGCTGTTCTACAACTGGACATGCACAGTACCTTCTAACAGAATCTAAAGTTCAGCGTGTAACATAAGACTCATTAACGTGTACAGTACAGATTTTTTTTGTCCAGACTGGCTGATGTGGCTTCTATGTTTTATGGTTTGATGTTCCGATCACAAACGGTACCAGTAGTTTTTGGGATACTGCTCCCTCTGAAATTGACTGATGTCTCCTAATCAAGATGACTTTTCTCCTCACCCTCTCCCTTCATCATGAATGATACACGGTCCGTGCTCCCCTCCATTTGTTTGACCCTGCAGGAGGGGAACTGATGTGCTGATCCATCAGAACCGCACGGTTCCATTTACGGGATGGACCCCTGCCTCTAAAGCATCTCCTCCAGCCGGCGCCAACAGCTGCCTGCCTGTCTTAAACACACGTCCACCAAGGGCAAGGGCAGATCCCTGACGCTAACAGCGGAGCCTCTCCAGTGCTGAATGCTTTGACTTGTGCAGCTAACTTGGGAACGCTCTGTCAAAAGTAATGGAGTGCGCTGCATATCAATGTCGATCTCATCAGTTTGCATCAGTTTGACACTAAGTTATGAGTGTTTAAAAGTTGCAATCAAACACTGTCAAAAACACAGACAGTTTATAAGGTGAACAATGGAAAGCAGAGGAGTCAGGCACCAAACAGCAACTTTGCACAATATGTAAACAAAAAAAAAAGAAATTCTGTTCAGGTTGTTTTGGTTTTGTTTTGTTTTGTTTTTTTTAACCAAACAGAGGGTATTGGCACAATTTCACCTATTCCCCTGGATGAAAGCTACAAGTCAAAATGTGTTGTTTAATATTTACAGAGAAATAAAGTTCTTCAATACAAGTGTTGCTGTAGATTTTTTTTTTTTTTTTTTTTTATCACTTTGGAGAAAATATGGAAATAAGGGTTGTAAAACTATGGTCATGAAATTAGAACAGTGTGTTTATTTCAATAAAAAAATGCATTTGTCATTTTTTTAAAACCATTTTGAACAGAACAAAAATGAATAGAATAAGAACAGAACACAACAAAATAGAACAAAATAGATTAGAATATTGTACATCTACAATAATATGTCATGCAGGGTCATATAAAAACAACTAAAATAAAATAAAAGTAAGCACAAATGCACACAACCACACATTCTCATTATATACCAATACAGGTGCAAAATCACATTATTAGATGTCACAGTTTTTCATCAAGTAAAGTGAAAAAAATGCATCAAAAAGGGATTCAAACCTTTTGCAAGTTTTATACTCCTGATCCAAATTTTAAGATCAGATGAAAAATGGCAAGAATTAACTTTTTACGATGTTGGATCTTAAAAAGGTTCTAAGTAGAGCTTCAAAATGCAAAAAGAAGAAATGGGAATGAGCCAAAAAAAACCAAAAAAAAGTGAGTAGGCAATTTATTGAAAACAACAAACTGAAATAGGACATTTATCGGTTGATGAAAAGTTTAAGACCAAAGCTTATAAAAGATCAAATATGTGGATTCACTGTAAGATTCATGATACTGGAAAACACCAACACTATTTTATATTGCAATATACAGAGTGTCCCAAAAAAATGTATACACCCTTTAGCAGCTGATAAAATTATGAAATTATATGATTTTTATTTTTTTTTGCAGTTTAAACCCATTGACGTTAATGATGGCAGCCAGACTAAACTTCAAAGAAAGGAAATTCATTCTAAAAAGCAGACGTTGAACATGAATGCACGCAAATACCAAGAAAATTGTTTCGTGATGTGTGCGAACGGATGTCAGTTTGAAAACAGGCGGAGAGAAAAAAAAACAGTAAAATGATGATTGTAAATGCTTTTATATTATATTATAATAAACAACAAAGTGTGTGTACATATTTTTGGGACACCCTGTATTTTGTGATATGAAATAGCTGTGTGGTGCAGATGTAAATGGTTAAACAATTTAGTGATGCTACCTTTTGTTATGGCAAGAATTGCAAGGCACCGTCAACACAAAACACATTTCAGTATCATGGTTCTAGTAGTTGAAATAATTCCACATAACTGATGTTGCTTTTCTGAGTCCTCATTTTCCGTCATTTTCTCTTGTCCGTTGCTCATTTTCTGGTGTTGTTACCAGTGACTCACTCCATATGCAGGGGCGTGGTCTGCTTCGGCAAACTGATTGAGAATGATTGCGATTGGCAGTTCATTGCGCGCAGCGTGTGTCAGGTACCCTTCAAATTAGTTGAGGACATGTCGAGTTCATTTGCCGCCTACATCGCAGGACCTGCGATGTGACTACTGTGCAAACATACCTCACAATGATGATGACGATACGATACATTGTGCAGCTCTAATTCAATGTCATTTTCTATCAAGTGTTCATTGTACTCGATTTTCCATTAGGTTTACGCGCAAAACTTTACCGATATTTACTATGTGTCGAAAAAAGATAGGTGTGTAATGTCGGTTTTTCCATTAAAACACAAATTCCATCATTTATTACCGCAAGATGACACGAGAAGTTATTCCATAAACATGGTGACGAATGTAAATATGGTGATTTACAGATATATTCCTTATTATTATTATTATTACTATGCATTACCCCTATATTCCTTACTAAATCGAAAACTATTCAGTTTCCTGGTCCTCACATACCGCACCCTGTTTCTGTTAAAACTCTTCTTCTTCACTTGTTACAACATCCATCAACATCTGGCTTTTTTTATTCACATGCCTCTATTTGGGGAAAAAAAAGGCTTTTCATTGCAGTTTTGCAAGGCCTGAAAAATCACCTTTTGCCAGAGCAAGAACTTTTAATCGAAAAACAAGAGTTTTGTCAAAATTGTCCTTTTTCCATTAGGTACATTTTTATGCGCAAGTTATATTTGCAATATTTGAGGGTCAATGGAAGAGTGCCTACTGTCATGACCTCCTGATGTGCAAAGGCAAAAAAGCTTTCTCTCTTTGAATGTGGTCGGATTGTTGAGGTGTGTAAGAAAACCCTCTCGCAAGGTACCATCGCTGCTGAGGTCGGACAGTATTTTGTGCGGTTAGCTGTTAAGCTAGAAGGGTCCTAATGGATGTTTGTTGTCAATTTACCTATCAATTGTTATAAATGTCAGTACAGTGGTTTATGAGATATCCATAGCACACACAGTCACAATATAAACTACAAAAAAGAGCAACTTTTCAGTGGAATTATGTTGAAAACAGCAACCTCTGATGGGGCTCTCACTATACTCTAAACCCCATTATATTCATTGGCAACCAATTAAGAGGCAACCAGTCAGGCAAGAGAGCCAGAATGAAGGGGTGGTTTGTGTCTGAAATCCCTCGCAGCACATTATATTTCCATTTTACAGAGTGTAAAGTGATTTTAGTTTGTTGCATAAACAACATTCTACGAAAGCTACATCGTGAAAACTGGTGTATTTTGTAGGTAGGCAATATGTGTAAACATGAACTTAGGTTTGTTATCTGCTCCCTTTCTCCTTAATGTATGCTTAGTGACGTAAAGACGTAGCATTTTCACAAATAATATTTAATTATTATGAAAAATGTAGTGAAGCAGGACCAGTGTTTGTGAAAATTACAAGAACAGTTGAAATATGGTATAAAGTTACAAAAACTGAGAAGCTAACCTGTATGACATGTAGACACGCTGTAACGTAACAGTACATGTTCATGATCGTCTCAATGATTAAACAGAAGCCTAACTTTAGTCTCAGTGGGACTGAAGGAATAAAAGTGATTTATATACTTCTGTATTTCTTCGGACGAGGCCAAGAAAACTGTTCAGAGTCAAGGGAGACTATAGGACTCGAGATATTCACTGAATGAAGAGTACGATTTCATAAAGATTAACACGTTTTGGTGAGTTATGGTCATCATTCACACACAGATGGACATGAGCAAAAACAATAACCTTTTAGATTTTGGTGTGCAGGGAATCAAACCTTAATATGACCTTATTTCCCAAAAACATCAGTAAAAACCTGCAAAGGCATTAAATAAGTCTTGGTTGGACACAAGTGCAACATGTCTTCTGTTTCACTTGAACATAAAATAGATTCTTTCTTTAACTTGTAGCCTAATCCTTGACACTGTCTAAATCAGTGTCTCATTCAAGTTTCCTCAGTGCTGAATATGTCATGGGGCAAAGGCACTTGTGTGGGGCCCCACTTTTCCAGCCCATTCATGGTCTCGTTTTGCAGGGGCAGAGTAGGACATATCATTACAAAGCAGACAGGAGTGACATCTGCTTATATGTGTGTGTGTGTGTGTGTGTGCGTGTGTGTGAGGAGAAAGAGGAGGAGGAGGAGAGGGGGAGGTCCAATGTTGCGTGCCTACATGTGGAGGAACTGATAGCCCCCACAAAACCAACTGTGTGAGTGACGAAGGGGTGTGTGTGTTTGAGAGAAACTGAATCAGGGTTAGCAGGCTTTACAATTCCACACTGGAAGCTCAGTCATGGGACTGAAACTCCATCCACTCTCTGAATTGAGGAACCTGAACAATCTGTTTCAAGAGGAGGCTGTGGGTGGGTGAACATACATCACAGACCTTATTTAGGCTTAGCCAACTCATGCCTTTAGCTGATCGAGCCATGTTTTCAGAGGATTTTCACAGTAAATACAATCAGATTTAAGTATAGCTTTGGATGACTTCTTTCAAGAACAAGAAAACTATGTTCAGTGGGAATGTGGTGTGGTATTGTATGAGGGATGGTGGGTAAAAGTGACAATTCCACAGTGTAAAAATAATGTGCATTAAAAACTTAACCCTTGTGTATTCCTCGGGGCTAATTTGACCCCATTCCACTGCCTCTGGCTATTGGATGTGGAAGGCAGCAGAAGGGTTTAGAATCTGAACATAAACTTGATGAGTATATTATGAATGGTCAAATTAAGAATAATAAACTGTATATTACCCAGAAAAAAGGGGGATAATGTACAGCTAGCCAGTCATTCTTAAGTTGTTTATAAACCCCCAAAAACCTGAATGTGTTACAAAGATGAGAGCTCACTGTTCAATACAAAAGAAAATAACTTCACAATTATTCATATAAATATATAAAGTTAATGGATGATTTCTTTGTTCTCTTTGTGTGATTGTACAGTTGGTGGAACACAAAGCAACAGTGTAATATTCATACTAATGTCTGCAATTCAGATATGCATATCTATTTATGTTTATCTGTATTGTTACCACTAATAAAAGGTTGGATACACTATACACATATATACATTACTTAATCTTGACTTTTATTTTTTATTAATAACAAATGAGCAAAAACTAAGGAATAAGTTGCTTGTAATAAATATACTGGAATAAAAAGTACAATATTTGACTAAAAACAGACTAAAATTACAATTATAAAGTACCAAGATATAGAAATACTGAATTTAAAAAGGTGCAATATTTACGTAAAATACGTTTTTAATAATCTTTCCTTCACACCTGAAACAAACGCAATGAAACTGAAAATCATTTGCGGCGGTGCATGCATGTCATCACTGTTGAAATCACTCCAGAAACATAACTGATTCTCCTGAAGTAATGGACCTGGTAACAGTCTTACCACTGTGCAGATTTTAGTGTCGAACATTAACGTGTGCTTTACACCAGCTGACTAATTCATCCATGGAAACTTTAGACTCATGTGTCCCCCATTCCCTTCACATGAGACTTTATCTCAAGTGGAAGTCCATGTGCAGCTCACTTTCCCAAGCTTTACCACCATCACAAATCTACTAGCCCCTATCCAGCTGGCTGAAACTCTAGCCCCATCCTAGGATGTGCGATCTTTCTCATGTTCCCGTCTTTCTCCTTTGTCGTCTAAGAATCAGGTCATGGCTGGGACAGCTTGCGTCGGTAGCAGGGGCTGTCACAAGGTACGTTTCCATGTCGGCTGGATTACGCCACGGTTGTTTTATTTTTTTTTTTAGAGGGCAGTGGCAAACATAGCACTCGCTGGCCCCTCCTCCCTCACTGCCCCTATCACTGCCTCGCTGTGTCTACATTTGGCTCCCTCTTGGGCTGTGTCACGAGTTGTGTCAGTAGTAGTTGCAGTTTGGCCGGGGAGAGCATTCATCATGGATAGGGGATTGGATGGAATCTTCCATTAAGGCTAGCCTGTAGTATGCAGCACATGATTTGAGTCAGAGTCGAAGTGAATGACTTAACAGTGCATTCCCTGCCATATAAGGAATAGTCACAAATGGCACACCTCTATTAAACAGGTCATATTTGGCTGAACCCACTTTTGTTAGGGTCCAAATAAACACAAATAAATGAACCAAATAGTTCATACAGTTTGAATTTGAACCCTCAAGGTGCTGCAAAGCTATCATTGTATTCATTCTGTTAAAAATCGAGTGGTTTTCTATGAACTGGTTCAATTCTTTCTTAATTTGTCACATTTTATAACTAGTTACATCACAATATTTGCACATATAAGGTCATGACTTCTGACAAACATTTCTCTGAGTACAACATAAGTGTCAGCAGCAGCGGGTTTTAGTAAAAAGTAAAAATATGGTTGAATGAACGGGATAGAGCAGCACAGCCAACAACCTGGAGGGGGCGGGGCATGAAGTTGCTCATTTGCATTTAAAGGGCCAGCGCTCCAAACCACCTTTCTGGTGTCTTTACTCAGAAATACTGTTAAAGATGGACCTGTGGAGTTGAATTAATGAAGGATTCAGACCCAAGCAGAGCATTATAAATTATGCATTTATATAAAATGCATAATTTTATTTATTTTTTTTTTAAATCACTCCTTAATGTGATATTACTAGCCTGAGCTGAGGGGAAAGTAGTCTACTTTTTTTCTTTTTTATTGGCAAAGGTTTCTGGCACAGTCTGTGTTTATATTAAGAAACCATCGGCTACAGTTACAAACCTTACCATATCAAAGGGGGAAACTTAATTTGTAACAACAATATCTGACAGCATAACCGAGTTGCACGGGTGCCGCCACTGAGTGACATCAACGCGTAGCTGCCGCACCGATGAAATAACGCTCTTGGTGCTGGAGGGTCGTCTCAGTATCAGCTGTCAGTGATTTGAAGCTGGAGGCTCAGTGACCTTTCGCTAACTGTGATGTCATCCTTTGGCTCATTTACATAGTTAACAGAGCTGTTCTCAGGCAGTGTAACAAGTGCAGACTAACTACTTACTGCTCATACTACATCTGCTGTCACCGTCTTTGCCATTGAAACGATAATAATTATGTTAGTGTGACTCAACATCACAATCTCATTCCTGTCTTCTCGTTTAATCAAAGTGTTACCGCTAAAGCGTAATTATACTTGTAGTAAATTACGACTGCGTGCATTTTGTATCGAGTCTTCCATCCTCAAATATCAGATCAAATGGATTCCATAAACTGAAACATAAAAACAAACTTTTAATTTTTATCTCCTTGATTCTACCCGCTGCTCCTCGTCATGAGTCTTCAAAGGCGAAGGTTGACTCTCACAGCTCCAGGGTGTGCTTGTTCTTCGGTGCGTCTGTATCCCCTCGCCTTGTTACTGAGCTTCACAGACAGTATAATTTCAGCCTGACACTGCCTTGAATGTGTCGCTGTCAAGCCTGAGCACAGCAGAGTGCGAGTTGAGGGATGCAGGCTCAAAAATGTCACTTTCATTCTCAAGATGAGAAGGAGAGGAACGGGGAGAGGGGCCCGGGGAGGGGCTGTGAATGGGTGGCTGGAAGAGGCCTTGAAACAACTGTTTAAATCGTGACAGGAAAATGACCCAAGCCCGGAGAGGTTTGAGTGTGCCTTTGTGTTTGTATGTAAGCACCGAGAGGAACGGAGACCATGTGCAGGACTTTGTGTTTGTCTGTGGAGTTTTGTCAGAGTAAGTGTGTGATATGACTATGTACAAGTAGATCAGGGAGTTCATGTTAACCTAGTGAGTGTAGGTTTGAGACTGCACACCCCAAAAAAAAAAAAAAAAAAAGAGAAGAAAAAAAAAAGCGTTATCTGTCATTTGAGCTTGTTCACTCATCAAATGTGTATTTAAAAAATGTGTATTTGCGTTTCACCCCATATGTGTGAGTGTATGTGCTCCAGCATATCTGGCCGTGACTACAAAGCCTCTCTGTTCTTAGCATGAGCTCCATCTCAGGGCCTTGTCAAACAAACGGCTCCTGGCGCCTCTCTCCTGGGCATGTGCCACGGCGGCTGCCAGGTCCGACATGGCTTGTGGAGCCCCTGTTCCTGGCATCTTCTGAAGCACTGCTAAGCATTAACGGAAGTCCCCTCCGTCCTCGTTTACAATCATTAAAACAGTAGCAGTGGGCTCCCCCAGAGCGTTGGGAAGCAGCGCCAAGCCTGCCGCAGCCGATAAACCAGGTCCACCTCTCACTGCCCATTCGCTTTGCTTTCTTCTGCTTCTCCCTGTGCTACTCTCTGTCTGAGATGGCGCCCCACAGCACCCCTCTGTGGGCACCAGGCTCTGGTCTGTTGGCATTTTTCTCTCCCTGTCTCGTTCTTTACCCTACCATTTTTCCCCCCCTTTGTTGTTTGTTTTTCTAGTTAAAACAGTGCTGTCTGTCGTTGTTCCAAATCTTAAAGGGCAACCATGCGAAACTGAATTTGAAGCTTTAATGTCTGTGTTTCACAGGTGGTACAGGTCTCTCACTGTGCAGGTAACTTTCAAAGCAGACAACACAATTTGCTCAGTTTGCGATTCTCAAATTACTATTGTTTTTAAACAGAGATTTTTTTGCTCACTTTGTGAATAAAAAAAGATTAATTACGTCATCGTATGAATGAATGAATTAGCCAATACATTTTTATCATTGTGTCCTGCATAAAAATATACCCAGCCTTTACATAAGCTTATAAGACACCAAAAATATAAACCAAATACCTAACAACAGGCACAACAAAGTACTGACCTATTTAAATAAACATATTTGCTGCTTTTTCCAGGCTTTACAAACAAACAATGCTCATTTATTTACATTTGAACTAAACAACCATTCCATCTTGTCATCATCAGTGCTCCTGAACATATCAGGGTTTCAGATAAACATCTCATTAAAAAGAGGCTCAGTTCATCATATAGATGATATACGGAAGAAATTATATTCGGCATCTGAACACATTCAGTCTACTGGTTTACAATATGAAAATAGATTGTGTGATGATGGAAAATCATCCATTCTTTCGCATTAAATGGTATAGACTTTATTTTGCCAGTCTCTGTGTACTTTTCATCATGTGAGTGACACTTTACATTCTTTCACATACCACTGATATAGATGAGAGAATTGCTTGAAGGAAACACAAACAAACAGGAGCCTGAAAGTGACACAGAACAGAAACAACAGAACAGACCAGAAGAAGGAATTCAATGAGCCAAGACTGTAGGAGGACTTGGTACTGGGAAAAAAAAAAGACTATTTCTGTTGAATGGACCTGGTTTGGGTCTGAAAACTCAGACTCAAATACTGCAGTCTGGTCCCCACAACAGACAGAATATTATATTTGTTTTTGGCACTTCACATGCACATTTTAGACGTATATTCTGTTTGTTTTCAAATATAGTTGAAAAGTGTCTGGTACTGACATTTTTCTGTAAATTTAATATTTAATTCTTAAGCATATTCATATTTACTTAATGCAAAATTACACAAAAGAGCTTAATTTTTTTTTTATCAAGTACATGATTAAAAATATAATTAAAAAAATAGGTATTTATGTGCATTTATTCCATTTATTTATTTTATTTATTGTTGCATGTAACATTTGGACATGAAAAGATGTCAAGACATTAAATGCTGCTCATGTTAAATTTAGTTAAAGAGACACGAAGATGAGCATCGGCACTGCAGAACCGACAGTCCTGTGGATGAGACGGTAGAAACGGACCCCACACTAACCTTGTTGTGATTCTGTTCAACTCCTTACTTAAACTGCCTCGAGGGGACTCTAAAGTTCCTCAATCTTTTGTTTGTTCTTTGTTGGAGAGGATTTCAAGAAGGTCAGGTGTGGGGTCGTGAAAGGGGCTGTTGCTCGATGGTTGTGGAACAGCAGTTACTTTCTTTCTCTCATTTCTTTTATTGTCAACAAGCAAACCCACGGCCCAACCCCCAATAGTAAACATGGTAGCCATGCGCCTGCCAAACTCAACAACAACAATAGAATGACTGCTAGCATTGAAGGAGCTGCTAACTAGAGTATTGTGCATTGAGTCGAACATTAAAATAGGTATGACAAGTATTATGCGAACTCTGCTCAGCCCTTGGAGTCCTTAATGCTGGAAAAAATTCAAAATGAAGCTGACTGATCACTAGCTTCCTACTCCCAGGTACCTCTGCTGTGTCTTTGGGGTCACGCTGTTGTATCTAATACATGTTTGTGTGTGCACATGTGTGATGGATGAAGGCAGTTGCAGGGGGTGTGGTTGGGCTGTGGAAAATAACCTCTGGTGAGATGAGAGGATGCCACTTTGGAAGGAAGATCAAGGTACACACTGCTGGGGAAGAGACAGGCCCTTGGCTGTAGGGAGAGGAGGCAGCTGATAGAGTGGCTAAATGGAGAGATGAGGGAGGCAAGTGTTAATTACAAACAGCAAGTATGGATAAGGAGAGGGATTAGGTCAACCATGGAGCACGGAATTAGAAAAGAAGATGACGATGAAGAAAGCTTACTTTAATTAGCATTGTTGGAGGGGCAGTCACATGTTAGTGTTAACCCCAAAGAGTTAAAGCTAGCTGTCATTAGCATTCATATAACGAGGACTCTGTGCAACCAGGCCATTTCGGTAGCAATTACTTTAGGCTTGCTAGTGCCTACCTGCTGGGACACTACGCATAAAGATAGTCACTCGTGCTGCAGGGGCAGCAGAGGCCAAGGGAGTGAGTGATTGAGGAGAAGCCACTGGATATTCACTCCAACCAGCCTTAGCATGTCATTAACTTCCTCCCCATCCCCACAACCCCCCTGACTGGACATTATGAGCTTATCACATAGAGCAAAAGGGAATAATTACCCAAATACTATCCAGCACAGCCATCTTTAATCAGAGGAGTGTGTAATTACTGCCACACAAATGACTTCAGTTCATTACGAGTCTGCCGTAACATGTCCGACGATGGATTGTTCATCATTCTAGAGCGTATTATTTACTAACGCCGCAGCAAACCAGGGACAGATAAATACACAATTGTCATTAAGGAGGAAAGGAAAAATGGATGTGCTGGTCAGATGAGCATTTTTCAAAGATGCACATTAAAAGGCTAAAGTGCTGAGAGACATTAGAGGGCAAGTGAGATGATAGAGGAACCCTGGGCGACTGATGGCGTGTTTTAAAAGCAACTTCCACTTGATTAACTCCCTGTTCTTTGAGAAATCTAATTTCTGCATATTTACATTTATATTTGCATTCATTTTCTGACATGCTCAATCTGTTTATGGCGGTGCTTTATTTCTTCTCTGGCAAACCACTCCGGAAATCATTTCCAAGGCTTGTTGTTTTTGTGTTCCTTTAAGTACACGTGATGTGTATTTTCCTGGGGTCCAGTAGCACACTAATCTTCTGGAGCCAGATGTGCTGGTAAAAGGCAAGCCACAAAGCCTCCACCACTAGACGTCTCTGCATCGCTCCTGGCCAGATATGATGCTGCATCCCTGAGGGCATTAGCTGAGAGCTTTACTGGGCTCCAAATAGAACTATGCTCCTGCTCTGGAGACAGCAGCATAATGGAACTGTGTGAGGGAGGAGGACCAGTCAAACTTAAGGTCTATCGTGGAAAACCACTGCTACAGCAGTTTCCTAAGTAATACATGTATGTTTTGCTACGATAATCACAACCAAAGTATTTATTTAGCTGCTAAATTGAAGTAGCTTTGACGAGTACATGTGATATGTCTGCAATATCCTGATGAAGTGCCTTTACCTTATCATGAGACTATGTTTGAAAGCCCCATTAATCCTTAATCAAAACTAACTAACCATAAAATAAGATTCTTTATCTGTGTATCACGGAACAGGAAATGAACAAAATGACTCAGCAAACATATCAGCAAGAGGAGATTTTCCCAATGTCAGGTTTTTCTTACTCTTCATAAAGATGTGCTGTCTTACATTCAAAAGATTATTGTGCCTCAATGAACCAATCAATCACACCAGCGTAAGGTAGTTTTTAGAGCAAGTATGCTGAATTGCATCTGAATTTCCATCCACAATATGAAGCTTTTAATGCTGTGAGACTTGGATGACTTGAAAAGCAATGCAACGTGAACAAGCACCAGAAGCAGCAGCATTTCCATCCCGATTGAGTGGCGGTAATTGTCGAGTTGTCAAGCGAGCTTTTGTGGCTGCAGACGGAGCTGGCAGAGCCCATCAGTAGAAAATTACAGAGCGAAAGAACAATCAGCTTTTCCTCTGTTACTTAAAAAGAAAGAGTTGCCCAACAACAGGGGGATCCAAATGGAGATGAAACCAACCCAAAAAGAGACTGTTTACCTCACGCTGTCCTTGTCTCGAGAGGAAAATGTCAACCGGAACCCAGAAACAAAAAAAGACGAAAAGGAGAAAGAGAGAAAATCAACTCAGGTCGCCATTGCTCATTCCTCAAACATCTGACAACAAATCATTATGCCGTCACTGCAATTGATTAACAGTCACCTGGTAATTGATATCAACAAAGGGAGGGTTGTTTTTATTTCAAGCCTCTCACCAGCAGGCCTCCTTTTGCCATGAAAACATTCGAACTTTTTTTTATTTTTTTTATTGCCACTTGTCTCTAAGGCAACCCACTCAATTTATCAACTGGGGTTCAGGGCAATGGAATTAAAGCCATACAACTGCTCAAACAAGATCCGATTTTATGGTCTGTTGTTGTTGCAACCAGTCACAGGCTGTTTCACCCTTTGGCCGACAACCTTTTAATACCACTGAGACGGAAACTTTAGTTAACTGCTACTATCTTTTAAAGGCAATGATGATTGGTTGTCTCCAACATTTTGACTGAAACTCAGGGGAGTTTCACCATTAAAAAAGCCCAGAAATGATCAACTGGCAATGAATAAATGTTGCATCAAAGATGTATTATGAACTTAGCATGTTAATCAGCTATCCCCAACCAATTTCGTAGTACTTTTTTTTAACACAATTTTGCAGCTGTTATCACTTCAGCATCTGTTTTGAAGTCATGCTCCTGTTTGATACTGTATTCTATCAGAGGTCACTTCATTTCATTTAAGAAAAAAAAAAAAAAAAACATTAAAAGGGGAAAAAAAACAAACAAACCTTCAAACGCCTTATTGCAGTTGATAGCAATACAAAACAGACCAGCTAGAAAACATTCCAACTGATGTCAATTAAATAATTTAATGCATTTTGGTTTTGGAGATATTTTTGGATTCATAATCTTCTACATTTTACCTTTAATTAGAAAATTGTCTGAATGTTACAATGCTTTATAGATCAATAATGTCCATTATTATACATAATGAAAATCCTTCCTGATTGTTCCATGAGAAGAGTGGATGATTACATTAATCCCCTTAATATCAGCTGAGTGTCTCTTGGAGATCGAGTTAAATGTGTTGTTGCTGTGATGACAGCCAGCTCAAAATGTACCTAGAATAAGAACTGGGAAGGAGACACTGAGGGTCTCGCATAGCCGGCAAGGTAAACTTGCTGCTCTAGCCTTGATCCCGCATGTTTAAGTCAACTACATGCTGTAAAAAACTAATGTGCAAGCAGACTCTGGTTCAATGGGTTCAGTCTGTCATTTGAGGAGGTTATTTTGTCATCGCCTGCTTGTATGTGCATGAAAAGTCCAGTGTACTCCCATCCTTTACTCAAACATAATGTACATTTACTAGATCAATAATACCCTTAAACAAATCTTTAATCTATAATCACATGGCTAATACCCAACGAATGGAAAGCAGAAACACAAACACTCATTTGTATTTGAGCAGATTTGCTTTTCTTGACATCTGGCTCTTACTGAATTACAGTGAGCCCCCATGCAGAGCTGTGAGCAGGGGACCCAGCTCTGAAATGAGCAGGTCAGAAAACAGCAACAAAAGGCTCATCTGTACCTTCTGTATGTCTGGCAGCCCTGCTCCTGGAGCTACAGTATGGCAGCTATCCATTGCAGGGAGTCTCACCGAATGGAGGCCACCACAGGGGCTGAGCAAATAACAAGTCTTGCCCTGATGCTCATACATATGGCATTCTGTTTTTTTTTTTTTTTTTTTTTTTGCAGGGCATAAAATAGGCCCGAAAGGAAGCGAGAAAATGCAAGTTATGCAAGTCAACATATCTGCACAACATGCTGGCTCAAGTGTGTGGTTTTGTTTTTTATTTATGTAAATGTGCTATCAGTGTTATTGTAGGGTCCCAATCCTTTATTTAGTAGGCGAGTAGTTGCACACTTTGACACCTATGAGATTTGTGCTGCAACCACAGCGCAGTTAAAGGAAATGGAATTTGTTTCTATTACTTTAAGTACTGAAGATGTAAGGATGTAAAAATCAAACAGCCTCATCTGTTTTGAGAAACTGTGTCCCGGTAATGCTGGATACCTCCCAAATACATGGTATCAGCACTTTCTAAACTATTTCTTCAGCAGAAAGAACCAAACAAACACTTTAATAGCAGAGTGAGATATCAAACAAAAGCCTGTGGTAGGAGGAAGAGACAGCAGTGATGAAGCTCCTCACAAACCTACCTCCTTAAGCGACAGCCGAGCAGCTATCACCTTCTAACCATAACCCCGACCCCCTCGCTCCATCGTCACCTCCCTGATGGACACTCAAACCCGGCGGTAACCCCACCTCCCTCTCTCTCTCGCACACCCGCTCAGGCTCAGAAACAATGTTTGCATGGGCAGCACCACATCCACCAGGGCATTAGTGAAACCGAGGAAGCTCACACAAGCATGGGAGGGACAATACCATCTTCCGTTGCTAGGGAACAAAGTGACTTGAAATCTGTGTGTATTTGTCATCACAGTTGTTCCTCACGACGGGATACGGGTCACCACTCGAGGAAGAAACATCAAAGGGCAAAGAAATTTAGCCAGGATGTGAAGCAAGAGGAAACATCAGTTTCCTCCGATTGGTAACACCTTGATAGGGTAAAAAGATGAATGTGGAGAAAGAGAGTAGGAGAATGAAAGACTGCTTTAGGCCATGTTTTGTGTGTGAAGTGTGAAGAGGAAGCTCATTTTGCATGCCCAGCTTATCTGGTGTGCGTCTCTGCACAATGTGCAGGTGTGATAAACATGTTTGCAAGTGTATGTTTTTATTTACTTGAGCCTGGGTATTTTTTTTTAGCTGATTTTGAGCACTGGATTTTGGAGCCCAAAAAGAAACTCCAGAGAGAGAATATCATAAAGCATGTGCACACATATCCTTTATGATATCTACACGGTTACACAAGTCCCTTGCCTATGTGTCATGTCAGGTGTACAATGTAGTGTTCATTGGGAGTAACATGTCAAAAGGGTTTAATGCCAATATCTGGCTCTCTCCTATAGCTTGTGCTGAAAATCAATACACTTGTGTTCTCCTTTGAGAGTCTCTGCAAAAAAGCAACACACACACACCATCATAGACCCATTGCTCTGCTAGCATACAGTCTCCCCTGGACACCGCAGCTCCAGAGCCAAGCTACACCTGTCCACCTGCAGTTATGTGGCTACTAATGTGTTTGATTGAGAATGACAAGGTCCTCACCTTAAAACACTTACAATTTTCTATTGTGGTAGAAAGAAAACATGTTTTTTTTTTTAGGTGTGAGGATGTAATTGTATGTGTGACTACTCCATACACTGTACTGTTGTGTTCTCGGATGCTTTTGGTTAAAAAATAACTAATAGCAGTATACCGTACACACAACAGCGGATCCAACACGACGGTGGTTAAAGACTGGAATTTAATTGTCTCTAAAACAGTGATGGCCATTTTGAATTCACTTTACAAAAGAACACATCTTTTCATGACCGCACAACGCATATATATCTAAGTGGCTGTCATGCTTAACCCAGTCACATGTTCAGATCATAGCACGAAATGGACCCCCCCCCCCCCTTGTCTCTGGTGGTCTAATTTTCTGCTCGAATGATCTTGAAATTCTTTGTTTTCAGCAGTCCCCTTTTTCTGAGGCTTAGCACCGTCTCACTCCATCAACCAAAAGATTTATCATGTCCTGCAAAAAAACAAACAAGCAGTGTATGGTCATTCTACTGTAAGCGCCTCTAATTACCTCTTTAAAATTCTGCCAACAAGCTATTATGTTCACATTCTCATTTTTTCCTCATTCTTGTCGATGCTCTCTCGTATCTTGAAACACTGCGAGCAATTAGTCCGAGTGACTTTATTCATTAAGGACCCGGTCCTAATGATTATTAAACTGCACACAAGTCAGAAAGTAACCAGAGGGCTGCATAGTGGGGGGAAGGAAAAAGGGACAAGAGGAAGGAAGGCGGGTAAGTTTAGGACGCTGGAGGGACACAGACAGAGATACAAAGGGATGAAAATGAGAGTGTGGGAGAAATGATGGGGATTAAAAAGAGAATTGGGGCTAGAAAATTATGGACAAAGCCAAAAAAAAAAAAAAAAAACACATGGAAATAAGGCTGAGGTGTCCACTAAAAAATGAGAAGACACCATTTGCATCGTGGCTGATGGATAATCACATGTAAAGATCAGTCGTATAAATCATTCACACAACCTGTAAATGTGTGTATGATGTGGGAAATAAGTGACAGACAACAGACACAACTATAAAACCTTGCAACAAAGTGCACAGACACATACAGTAAATAGTCTTGGGCGCTTAGTAAAAGTGTACACACCCAGAGACACTCACGCCTGCAGTACAAACATGCACAGACTTTTCCATGTCCCCGCTGCTCGCTAGCTGTCGTCAATCCACACCTGATGTTATCTGTAACGGAGATTTATGCACTTGCCGGAGTGAATTTATGAGAGACGGCCTCCTCAGTCAGAGGGACGCCAGCTAAGAAATTGCTTTGTTGAAGAAGGGAAGAAAAGAAAAGAAAAAGCAGATTTGAAAGATTTATTTCTATCTACAGCAAGGATGCATGATATATTCAATCTGTTTATTTGAGTGAAACAATCATTTCAGTGAGGAAAGCCTACGAGCCATGATAAGGCTGAATTGTGTTTAGCACCAGCACACACCCCCACCCCCACCCCCCCCTTCCAAACCCCTGCTTCACGTAGGGTCTGCGTGCGCTTGCTAAAATCTATTTGGTTGTCATTGTTTTTGTTTGCGGCGACCGGAGGAGGGGGACGGTGTTAGGGCGATGCATCATTTTCTGCCTTTTGTTTGTTTTGCTTTTTATTGATAGATTGATTGTTACCTTGGACATGAGCGTTGTGATGGAGGATCTGAGGACAAAAACACGAGTGGTAGCTCCTTGCAGTCGCCTCACCAGTCAGATTGGCGAGCTCATAAAACATGATCAATATTGCCGCCTCCCCCTCTATCCATTCATCTATTCATTTCTTTCACTGACTTTGTATGCTTTTGGCTGAAAAAAAAAAAAGTCTGCTGTCAAAAGCGAAAAAAAAGTCCTGTCTCACATTCCACAATAATTGAAGATTTTTTTATTTTTTATTCCTTCTCTGTACAGACACAGCGTTTCATGAGTGAATATGTGATACGACATACAGTGCAAACACTGTGGCTAACAGAGAGCAGAAAATAGTACATTTGCTGGTCCTGACGTTAGACGTCCAAGGAAAGTAAAGGTCAGAGTTTGATTGAGTAGCCAGGCTGCTCAAACAAAGAGCAGTCTCAGAGGGTGCAGAGGACATTCACAAAGTTAGCATCGCTGCCCCCCTGGGTGCCCACACATGCCTCGACACTTCCATCTTAGATAGGAAAAAAGGACTGAGGGCAGACGGAGGAGTAAAGGACAATCACTCTGGACTGTCAGGGACAGTTCAGGCCATCACACAAAAAAATAAACAATAAAAGGGACTTCTTTTTTGCATGTTAGCAGATGACCATGATGACCTATCTAATGTTAAGGTCTTCAAAGTAAATAAAGAATGATCTAAGACTCAAAGGAAGTTTACCGTTAGCTGCCAACAGGGCGCTAATGATGCAACTCAAGCTGGATGTGAGCATCAATACGTTGACAGCAGCCACTGTTCAGATATGAGCAAGTCTCATCAACATTAGTGAGTCAATAAGTATATATCAATATCTCAGAATGCTTGTGATTATTAGGCCGTCTCATGTTAGCATTACACAAACATGTTGTTTTCCACTAGAAGTCACGGTCTACTTCCGCTGTATTTTTTAGAATATACTTCAAATATGTTTACACTTTTCATTAAAATAAAATAGAATGAGCTTTTGTTTTTAAGATCAGTGTCAAACCAGGACTGTTGCACGGTCTCCACATTTGCAGCAACTAATGTAATTGAAAAAAATTAATACACAACACAAATGAAACCTACACCTACAGGTAAAAGTGGACAATCCATGAAGCAATATTCTCTGTAAAAATAATAATTAAATTAGTACAACAGCAAAGTATTAAAAGTGGTCTTATTCACAACATGAAGCAATGGAGCTTTAGATCATGTTCAGTGTTCACTTGGCTTCTGTATGGTATTAGTTACTGATATTATGAAGACTTTGAAAGCTTTGAATGAAAAAAGCCAAGCCATAAAGTTGGATATAGGTTTAGATTTTTATGTTATGGCTTTAATTCGAGTGTATAAAAACTCCAAGGAGCTAAAAAAAAAAAAAAAAAAATGCTTGATAAGACTTGTCCAATATTGTAATTTTCTTTTTGTTAAAATGTAATTTATCCAGACCTGGAAGAAATAGTATGAAGCACACAATTATATCAAGCTCAAGTAGTACAAAAGCATATTACTTGAGCTAAAAAAAAAAAAAAAATCATCATTATGTGCTGAGCTTGTAACTTTGAGAAAAGACCATACAATTTTTAAATCTTTTCACATAATTAAAAGATCAGGCTCTCAGATTTAGCAGCTATGCTAAGCACAGTTATTACTCATCATCACATTATATGGAATAAAACTTTTTGTGCTTCTAATATTTTTCTATTGATTCCATGTTGTTTTACATTCATTTGAAGCTAGGCTCGACTTCTCTCTTAATAACTAGATCCTGGTGTCATAATTATCAAGCCCAGATCTTGTAATACAGAGATAAGATCTCATAATTACTGGATCTTTTTTTTGTAAAATTACAAGATCAGGATCTCGTAATTACCAGATAGGGCGTCTAATTTGTATTTTATTTCTTTAGTGATTGCCATATGCTTCCATAAAGTAGAACAGGAAACAGACATTAGTCAAAGCCCATTCTGTATTTAAGCCTTATTCACTTTTAAGCCATCATTTATTTCACTGATCACACAGTGGCAGCTTTATACAACTGGAGATTACGGTATTTAGAGAGAACATAATGCACCTCAGCATTAGCTTTACCACTCAGCCACTGGTGTTTGGTTATGACATAAGAATGAGACCCTGGACAAAGCTTTTAATTCCCACAAGATTAATGCATGGCGCAACCTTTCTCACTCTAGGGTGAAAGGTCACGGGCAGGAGCTCATGACAGATGAGGGCAGGTGATCCCAGAGCACATCCAAGAATAATACTGCATCCAGGACCCTAACCCTGTTGTGTATGTCAGATGTTTCTGTTGCCAGGTGATCATAAAGAATAATAAAGCTGTGTGTGTTGCAGCGAGGATGAACTCCCGTCTCATCCACCTTCTCGGTCTGGGAGAACTGCTCTCCCCAGTGGTAGGAGTTAGTAGAGAGTGGCAGGCCAATGGGCAAAAAGGTGACAAAACCTCAGCATAGACATTTTCAGAGAAAAATGTGTCATGCCTCACATGTTCCAGCCAATTAAAGTGTCTGCACCTAAAGTAGAATTATAGCATAGTTAACCATAATGAGTTGCAAAGATCACTGCCTGCCAGACATAAAAGAAGAAAAAAAAAGTTGCAAATTTACTGTGGAAGTTTGAGGTAGCTCAAATCATACCAATTTCTCTCAACGGGGCTAGAGCGAAAACACTGATGCAGGAATATATCGGTTTCAACGTCTCTTGCAATACATCACTGATACACTGGTGCCAAATGTAGATTTATTTTTATTAAAATATTTAAGTATTCTAAACTGAGTTCCTGCCAATTTTACTCTCCAGAGTCAAAAGTTCTTGGCACGTACCGACAAGTTGACTGAGTGTGTGTTACCCCTGGTTTCCACCGGGGGCAGCTCCATTGTATTCGGATGCTGATGTGATTGAACTCTGATCTGCAGAAGACGACGTGTTATGTCTGTTCAATGTCCTGATTTGGTCAATTTAATGTATTTTTTGTGCTCTAACTGTAGATAAAACTCCTTTTACTGTCCTGCTGTGACTTATATGCAGTTAATATAGTTAAATGGAGTTATGAAGTATTTAGAGGTGTATAAGCTGTTAAAAATGTTTTTATCTTTATAGCGGTTTCACATCTGTATTTTGACAGCGTTTGTTGTGGCGATGTTGTATTTTACTTTGAGATCTGACTGGTACTTTTATGGTTAGGTCTGACTTTCTGTCCATCTCTGTGTTGCTTATGCAGCCGTGAAGGAAACATGAGCACTGTGTACAGTAGCCAGGGGTTCAAAGCACCAAGCCAAAACTATGCACTTGTTTTTCTTTTTTTAATGTTGAGTCCAAATTCTGTAAAACTGACACCAAAATGCAGCCACTTTTGTCTTTTACGAAAACACCCTGATACAGCACTGCAATATAAATGTGGCTGTTCGCTGAAAAAAATTACATATTAATGAATATAAATAAGTTTCAAGATTTCAAATCATTATTTCTTCAAACTGAGGAAATCAGAAGCGTTTTTTTTTTTTTGTTTGTTTGTTTTTTTTGAGGTAGCACAAACAAATAAAAACTATTAAATGTTCAATGCACCTTAATTAGTTAAGTGAAATAAAAAATGTCTTGTGAGTGAAATTATTCCCACCCCAACAACTGAAATGTTAGGTTTTTAACAGGTTGCCTATCACATGTCATCCACCCGTGTGACTTCCACCACTGATATAATACTCCATCACAATGTCCGCTCAAGGAAGAAAAGTTATTTCTTTTTCTATCAGGTGACAGTTCGTAGATTATCGCATGCTTAATCAGATTATAAAGTCAAATTCATCTTGTGTCAGTTACAGTATTTTATGTCTTCTCATTAATTTAATATCCTGATGTAATTTCTTGAAGTCTATGTGTTGAATTTTTTTTTTCCAGGCTATGTTTGATTTATGTCCACAGATAAAACGTTCAAAGTGAATCAAAAGCCTAGTTAGTCTTAAGCGCTGCTTGTGTCTTGTATTTTTCTTGTTACCATCTTGTTCTTTCATTCTCTTGCTTTGTAATTTCATAAATTAGCTGTTAACACAGAGCAAAGATCTTTTTTGTACATGTGTGTGTGTGTGTGTGTGTGTGTGTGATTCTGCAGGCTGGTTTCCGCTGGATAGACACTACAATCAGTGCACTATAGCCACAGCACACAGCCGATGTGGACTGACTGAGGTTAGAAAAGTGAAATCTGGGGCTGGAAGTATTCCCTCCCTGCCTCATGTACTTTGTGCTAATCTCCTGGTCGGGTCAGCGCAAGAACAATTAAATGAGGGGAGCCGAGTGGTTCCTCCAGGACTCCAGGGCCTTGTTGTATGGGCGGGAGGTTAGCTCGACACTACTAGTGGGAGAAGATGCATCATTAATGAATCAGGAAGTGGAGACTGAGCTTGTCGGTACCCCAGTAAACTCTATTAGACCACACCCCATTGCCTTCCTCTTATGAATAATGTATGATGCCCTGCTGGTTCCAGGTGTGACTTGACACAGCAGTTAAAAAAAAAAAAAGTATATGAATATTCAGTGGCGGGTGGTAATGAAATCAGAATGTTCAGTATGGGAGTCCGTTTTTAGATTGAGTCTATCTCTGCTGTGCAGAACTGGTAGATTGTGCTGATGGAGAGAAATGAGAGACTTTATATGCACTGACAGGGCTGAAATTTTGCCCTGCACTTTTAATGGTTTGTCTGACAGCAGATGGAGATGTCACTGTGCGTGCACTGATGGAGGCCATTTTGTTTTGGCAAAGTAACAGTGATTTGTTCGTCTGGGAGGACACTGATGAGCAGAAGGACAGAGAAATGACCCATCAGTAAGCACCAAACAGACTTTATTTAGGTAATCGAATGGCGAGCTTCAAAATTGCACTTTTAGAGAAGGTATTTGCTTCTTGAACGCCGCTTTCGTTGTACATGGCATAAAACTCACATAAGCTAGTAGAGACTGCAACAGGTGAAAGACTGCAGATAAGCTCAAAAATGTACAAACTGAGAAATGCATTTCATGGTTTGATTATTTTAAAAAAACAGCTCCTGAATAAAACCAACGCACTTAAAATAATTCAGCACTACACAGTTTTCCCGCAGCGTGTCCTTTCTCCATGCTCCAACACGCCACTACAGATGACCATGCAGCTCTGGCATTTACAGGGTCTATCCGGTATCCGAAATAGAGAGTGGAAGCTTGTGAAGAGAGCCTTAGCTCGTCATAGACAAATGACCAAGCCTCCGAAGGTTAATGCCCACCATGTGTGGAACAGGGGGCCACAGGAGGGCAACGTGGCTGCAAAAAGCACGTCCCAGACACCCCAGCAGGCGCACGGGGCTCTAGCTGCTGATTAATGCCATACTTTGGCTAATTACCTCCTCAGCGGACGTTAGCTTTAATGACACGAGTCATCAGAATACGTCAGTGTGGATGGATAGCCCGTTGCAGGGTGGTGACAGTGGCGGGGGTAGGGGGTTGAAAGAAGAGAAAAGCAGGAGGGATATCAGCGCAGCCGAGCGTCAGAAGAAGCCATTGACTGCGCCTTCCCACCCCATTAGGTCGCTTTCAGTACACCGCCACTGTGCCGTCCATATCTGAATAATAACTGCCACTCAGACTCAAACCTACCTCCCTGCTGCCCTTCCCTCAGTCCACCAGACCAGTGTGGACTGGGTCCATTTGGTGCCCTGTGACGCTTTCAGCCAAACTCTAATTTACAAAGAAATAAATGGTCTCGCTCATAACAAGGGCCGGAATGCCCCAGTCTCAATGAATATGCCTCATCCTCCCTTAACACTTCACTCCCGTACAACTCGCTACCCCACAGCCGAGACGTGGACAGTCTCCTCAGTGGTTGTCCCACCCTGCTGATGAGTTACAGGTACCGGATTGGCTTGGTGTGCTGTCCTACAGTGTGGTCATTCAATCCCCAGTGGAAGAAGTGAACTCTGATGGCAAAGCTAATTTGGATATTCTCTCAACCGTGAAATATGGAAAAGAGTTGCTAAATGAGCAATTAATCCCACGGAGATACCATGTACCTGCAAGAACTTAGATGGAGGATGGAAAAGGAACAAAATAGAAATGAGAACAAATTACCATTTTAACTTTACTTCACTTTATGAAGAGTATGAAACATTTAGATTAAAGTGATACGATGTGCAAGAAACACAAATTAAAAGTTCCGAGAAACTGCACAAAATGTTTGCATACAGACACCTTTTGTCATATTTCTGAGCACAATATTACAGTTTTCACTTTGAAGGTTCCGGCTAATTGCCTGTGGATGATTTTAGCCTTTTCATTCCCCGAAGGCCTAATTGGAATGTATTGTTGTGGAGGGGCTCAGGGCTCTCCTGGAAGTCTTATTTATTTTTGCCATTCATCAGTCTGTTAAATATAGTCAATACTACTGTCAACGTAAATTACATGGCCCACTATAAAAGCGACCTTCCATGGTCGATGGAAGCGAGAAGGACCTTCAGCCGGTGCCAAGAAGTGTTCTTAAGTGCGACACTGATGCTGATTCAGGGCTGAGAGACGGCGATGAAGGAGGGCTGAGATGGGAAAGGGGTGGCCCTAGTCTTTCTACTCTCTTCAGGATGTGAAAGGAAAGAGTTCATCCCAGTGCCACAGACAACAAGTACATGGCTTAAGTGTCTGGCACAGTGACATGTAGCTGAAGAAATGGTTCCACGTCTTTTGCTTTTTGTCTCTCTTAGGAACACGCAGCAAAAAGAAAAGAGCTGAGTGTGACTAGATTTCAGTCCTATCCAACTCTTGCGGAATATTGATTTACACTAAGAACTGAATGTCAAGGTAAATGTTTGCCACATTTCACTCTGTAATTATGTCTAGAGACAGTACCAGCCTAGTGTATACATACTCAGAATTTATATATTAGCCATCACCTATAGCTGTTCTAGTTTTGTCCTTGAAGTTAAGTTGGACTGACATTAAACTATTTCAATAACAATTTGCTCAAGACTGCCTCTGTCTTCTTTATTCAAACAGAAGGCTTCTGAATAATCTCTATCATCCCCATGTGTGTGTATGTGCCTCAAACACACTCACATATACACAGAAGCACACTCACACACTAATAACTAGCAATCATGATAATCTATAACTGCACTCCAGCCGAGTCCCTGGACAGGCATTACAGTCATGTTGCGGGCCAATAAATAACGGCACAAATAAAGCGCCTGTCCATTCTCGCACCCAGTGTGTATGCAAAATAGGTCAATAACACTATCCTGGAGGTCATTGCCAGACCGTTTGCTCCTTTATCGACTGTACTGCAATTCCAAAGGAATTAGGCTATGTCACAATTCATCCTAGCTGCAGCCTCTGGGTCTTTGACAAAAAAGGGAGCCTTCTGTGGGGATGACAAAACCTATTTGTCTTACAAGGTTGTGTGTGTCTGTTTTGTTTCTGCTTCGCCTTCAGTGACCTGAATCAAAATTAAAAAAGAGGCTTTCGCGGTGTCTTTAAAGTTTTTGTCCCTTTGGTTTAATAAAATCTTGGAAATGTATTTTTCTAAGATTAATTCCGCTATTATATGCAGACTTCAGACACAGTAGCTCACACCAAGTTACTGATCAAAAGTGTTATTGATAGATTTTTGTGGTTTAGTCTGATAATTACAGATATACTGTTCCATTTGTCACTTATCAAATTTTTTTTTAAGTTGTAAAGACAGCAGATGACAGACTCTTGAATCTAAAATCTACAAATATAGGTGGGCTGCCCTTTGTTTAACCCCAACCTGTCCTTCTTTCTTTCATCTTCATGTCCTTCTTTCTCTCTGTCATGTCTTTTTTTAGGAGTGATGGAGGGTGTGAGTGATCTTCAAAAGCAAACGTCAGTATCCATACTTTACTCTTTCATTCAAATACTTTTAATCTCTAAGTAAAGTCCAAAGAATCACAGCAAGTTGGAACTTGTATTTACTTCTGGTTTTCCACATTCTGAAAACTTTTTACACAATCTTGTCCAGGTGTTGGTGTATTATTTTCAAAGCAATAACACCCTGTATTTCCACTCTAATTCCCAGCCTATCGTGCTTTTTTTTTTTCGATGGTTAAATATAATTTCCAACATCTTAAAATATAAGTGAGGAGTTGCTACAGCTGCACTTTCAGCATTGATGGAAAACAACCGAAAATGAGAGGGTTGTGAATCTCTCCCGTCTATTCCTGGTGGAGATTCGTCGCTTAGAGGAGTTTGTGTCACTTCTAAGCAGAGAAAACACTGTCAAGACAGCGTTTCACCAGGGCAACAGCTGATGATAACGCTGTGGTTCTTGGCAGCACGTAAGCTGTAGCACATAAACACTGAGAAAACCATAGACATGTACATAACACTGTGTTCTAAAATCAGTCACTGGTTTGTTTTGACAAACTGACGCCATCATGACACCTGAATAAGACGGACCAGTTCACATCATTGCATCAATCTTCTGAAGTTTGTTTGAACTGCGGTGATTTACTTCAATTGCAACACATTGTTTCATGAATAAAAGGATGCTTTTGATTTGATTTGAGTTTGATTTAAGTGATGCATGAAGTATAGTTTCTAAAATAACCACAAAAAAAAGGCTTAGAGCTGCAGTTCGTGAGTCATTTAGCATCACTGGACAAAAACACTCATTTCCCTTCAGCACATTGTAATTCAAGTGATCTGAAAGGACGTCTCCATCTATTCCTTCCTTGTGTTGTCAGGCTAACTGATTTTTTTTTTGTCTAATCACAGGTTTTTTCAGGCAGGTATGGGGTTGGCCAACAGCTGTGATTACCGATTGCTGTTCAGATTCCATGAGATGCAACCTGGAAGTGACTCTACCGGTGTAACTCCATGTTCCAAGGTGGAAGCTTGGATGAATGGTTTCACTTTTCCATAGCAGCATAAAGGAACATCATGTTCAACTGTGTTTATATTTGGTTATTATTTGGACTGAGAAAAGAAACCTGCAGAAAGAAGGTGTGTATTCAGAAATTCTGTTTTTTCCCCTCACTACCTTGCCCTCCATGTTTTCATGCAGACAGATGAGAGTATCGACATGCGCTGAATGAAAGCTCGTACTGTCAGATGATGGAAGGGAAAGAGAGAATAACGCATGGAAAGTCGCAGAGCTGCCAACTCGCACGCTTTCGCCGCACATTCATTTCTTACACTTAAAAAAAAAATCCGATTTGGGTAGAGACATTTAGCCTGCGTTCATTCCTCTGTAAACTCTGCGACGATAGGTGACACTGAGAAGCACCATTGTAACCCACCCTAATATTCGCTGCATTTCCTACCCCCATTCAGTCCCATTCATAGATAGATGCCACACAGGTGGGCGGGCTTAGCAACAGAGTGCGCAAACACGTCTGCCATGTTTGGAATGGAGCTGCCGTGAACTGTCATAAGTTTAATAAATTGCCTTTCTACAAAGTTAAAGCCATTTCCTTTTATCCTCCTCTTGACAAACACATCCGGATGTATTCGGG
>JAPSES010000102.1:208960-222980 GCA_029822895.1 Maxillicosta whitleyi | reverse complement strand
GAGATCTGTATTGCTGAAATTACTTTTGAACTAAAATTACTTTTGAATTAAAAAAAAAAAAACATGGCAAGAGTAAGTTCAACTTGGTTTGATCTGGCAAAGGAAATGAGGAAAAAATGTACTCTAACCACGTATGCACATTACATTACCAGATGATCAGAGATGCTCTGATTTTTATGGTAAATAAAATGAATAAGGAAAAAAATTATTCATGCAAAATAGTTCATGCATTTATTAATCGGGATGATGTGATTATATTTTGGGGGGTTATACTGGTTGGATCTGATTTTGAGGCCTATGGACACGTAGAAAAGAGCTATCTGTGTTTTCCTCTAGTATTTACTTTCCTGTTAACTTTTTTTTTACTTTATTCCCCACATTTTAACACGAGTATCTGTAATTTCTACCCTGGCTCTTTAGTTTTCCTTCAATGCCTCCAAGGTAAATTATCCATTATTTGCATCATTGCACACATTCCCAACCGTAAAACTTCAGTCTAAATGGATGGAAAAACAACACATAGAACAGACGGGCGCATCCATCAGTGCATGTCACATCCAACAAGTGTAACAATATATAGTTTTCAGAATACTGTCACAATACTTTAGTCGTCATAATATGTCAGTGATCAGAAACAATGTGCATGCTTCGAGTTTAGTACAGTTCAGAGATGTAGTAGTAGGAGTACAAGTACAAATATATTTATAGATTTAGTCCCTCGAGGGAAAATATCCACTTTTCGGCATCATTGCACATGCACATCAACGCATAGAACAGATAATTCATGTTGCATGGTGCATCCAAGAAGCATATCATAAACTTCTTAGTATATTGTTGCAATGGTTTCATAGTTCTCAAAATGTGTCAAAATGAGGATATCACCTGGTTAAACTTATACTATGATGTGAAGTTAATGTTCTGATGATTTTATACAGAAACAGCTCGAAGGTACAGTTAGTGCTTTCATGCTTCGATTACATGTCAGAGATTATTGTCTTTTACAGCAATAAAGAACTTAAAGGGGTCATATTTAGCTAAACTCACTTTTATTAGTCTTTGGTTCATTTATTTGTGTATTTGGACCCTAATAGAACACTCCAGGTACTGCAAAACTGTCTTTATATTCATTTTTGGCAGAAGTTGAGTGGATTTTTACAACCTGTTTTCACAACATTTGCATATATAAGGATGAACATTTCTCTGAATGCACCGTAATTGTTTGGCAGCAGCAGCGGTAGTAAAAACTGAAAATATGATCAAACTTGGAGCAGATTACCTAAAAATATTCAGTTGTTGGTTGAATGGGACAGAGCAGCACAGTGGACAAACTGGAGGGGGCGGGGCTTGTAGTGGCTCAAAGTGACGTTTGTTTCATTTCTCAGAAATAGTGTTGAAGATGGACCTGTGGAGTTGAATTATTGAATTCAGACCCACGCAGAGTATTTACAGTTTATGTAGACCACAGGGAGATGTTTTAAAATGAATAATTCCATTTTTTTTAAAAACTAAAATATAAACTATCACTTCACCAGCCTCTGTATCATCTACTTTAATGAAAATAAAAAACATGGAATCATTCTCAGATACCCAACTGTGTCATCGCAGCTATTGAAGCAAATTATTCACTTTTTCACAACAAGAAAATATTCAACAATAAAATAAATCTGAGTAAAATCATGGGAAAAAAAAACAAAAAAAAAACAAGGAGATGAGACGAGGCCGCGAGTGACAAAAAAAAAAAAATTGAGATTCAGGTAAGGATAAAATTCACACAGACAGGCTGATAAAGGCAAACTGAGTGAAAGAGACAATGATACAAACAGGAAAAGACAGGTAAACTGAGACTAAGACAGACAGAGAGACAGGCAGGGAGGAAGACAACAGGACGACCCAGCACAGCTAACCAGCCGGAGCTCGGAACAGCAGTGTGTCACATGAAATGAAGGCAAGCGAGCAAGACGGACTGTATTTTTAAAGACTTTTAAGGACAGTAGGTAGTGAAGAGCAGGATGGGTTCAGTGCAACAGAAGCAGAAAGCTGGAGAGAGTGGAGAGGTTGTGCAATGTACAAAATCTTTGTATTAAAGTTTTATCACTGCTGACTTTCAGTCCACTTGATTTCTATTCTAAATGCCAAGTACAAAAGAAACTCAGTGAAAAATGCAACAGAGGTGCGTTTGATACCATCAGAGGACTAACATCACTAAAAAAAGAAGTTGGAAAAAGCACTTTATAAAATTATCGTAACACTGACGTAAGTGTATTTCAGAATTTAAGTCACGAGAGGTTGAAGTGCATAACATCCTGTTGCATCATCACAATTTTAATGTGCTTTAGTGATATAATTGATCTTAAAAAGATGTACATTTCATGTTGTGGTGTTTTGTTTTGTTTTTGTTTTTTTTGGAATAGACTGAAAACATCCTGAAATTTAAAAAGATATCTAAAAAGCATATTTTTCAGATAGTGGCAGTGAATGTGAGTACAACAGTAATGATTGTAGATGGTATATAATCACTCGTTCTTTTTTGTAATTTAGTGACTGACCTGTTCTTTGTTATGGACCGTTTCCATTAGCTGCTTGGCCAGATCATGTAGAATTAAGGTGGGGCAAAGTGGGCTTGAATTCTTCCAGTTTATTTTCAGACATTGTGTATTTGTGACACAATTGTTTTCTTTTCTGGTGAATTTAATTCCATATATTAGAGAATTACTTTGGATTTTGACTTTCTGTTGCTTACATATGTTTGAAGTGAAGTCTATTGATGTGCATACTACAGCTCTGAAATGGAGTTTATTTTTGATATGTGTAATATATTTTGTGTTTTGTGCAGGATTGTTTCTAATTTATTTTGACGTGTTGGATTTGTTAAGGTACTTTGAGGAGCTGACACAGGACTTTGTGACAAGTAGAAAGATCAGGTAAGGTGGTGGAAATATATAAGTTGTACTTTTTCTTTTATATTCAAAATAAATAAATAAATAAAGAATTGGATGACCAGTGTCAGGCAAAGTTCTGATCATATTGTGGCTAAAGAAACCGTCTCTGTTTGAGGGTCTTCAACAGGAGACCAGAGGCTGACCTCTATTGCCGCGTTTCCACTACATGGTATTAGCTCTACTCTGCTTTTTTTCCATTTCCATTATGAAAAAGGACCTGAATTTTTTGGTATCACCTCCACTAAAATGTGACCGCAGACCTCTGATTGGTCAAACAGTTTTCTCTGTGACCCGCCATTTTACAAAAATCAGCTGCAGAAGTAGACAGTAAATAGCGATACATGAATCTACATGATGACAGAACAAAACTACACCATGGTCAGTCATGTAGATTCAGTGAGCAAGTTTTCAGCAACTCCGAGCAGACGACACAGAAGTAACGCACCGCATCACAGTAACAAGTCCAGCTGGTTCCACTATAGTGGCAATGCAGAATCGAGTAGAGTTGAACCAGTACCGTGTAATGGAAACGGGGCATATGGTGACCAATGGGAAAAGGTCCCCGACTCAACATGTATTTTGTGAAACCTATTGGTTCCATAACGATCAGATGATGTCTGTGTGATTTTTAACATCTTATCCACAGACTCTCACATTACAATACCACATTATATGATCCAACACCAACTAAACGATTGTTTCATCACACAAGCGACAGTTTAATGAATTATAACAGTCTGTCATGCAGCCAAACCACAAACCACTTCCCTTCTTTTTGTTGTGAGAACCAAAGGTTAAAAAAAGAAAAAATGAATAAAAATTTACCAAACATGTCATTACCGACTCCCATGACATTAAAGAAATCAACTGTGGTAAATAATAGGTGATGAAAGCAAAACTAATTATCAGCTAATGAATCTAAAACATTATTCTTTCAGATGCAGGAATAAAATGGGTTTGTTTTCAGTGAACGACACTAGAACTGAGAGACAAAAGAATAACTGCACAATGATTTTGTCATATTATATACATCTCACTTTTGCATTTTGATCGAGGCTTAATTTTAAGCATTGTTTGAACACTTGACTTTTCCCCATTCTTGATTTTTAGTCTTAAATTAGTACATTTTATATACTACCTTAGTCTTGCACATAACTGCATCATTGTTTTCTGAATGTTTCTTTAATGTGTGTGCGTGATGAGGCATCCTGGAGCAACGTTCATCTGAACTTTTCTAAAATTTCTACCTCTTAGTTTCTGACATGTTCCTCTGGAGTATTTGCTGTGTTCTAATGATAAAAAAAAAATGCTTTTAACCACAAATATGATTTAATTTCATGTTACAATGACAATTAAAAATGTCCATTTTATTCTATTTTTGTCTCCTTGTCACTAATGTACATGACAATTGCTATATTGTCTTGATCACCTCTATTTCTTAATGTATGTGTTCTGCTATTAGTTCCTCATACACATAAAAATTCAGTTTTTTCTTCTACTCCAAACAAATACAAAAATGTAATAAAAATTCTCACTAAAAAAAAACAAAAAAACACAGCGTCTTTGGTCATATCCCAGCTTCTAAAGTGGCTTCTCCATTCACATCATCAAACACAACCTGAAAAATGGCAGAAGAAAAGGAGAAATAACAGTGAAACGTAAGATTGGTTTGAAATAAGAAAAGCAATATCAGCTGTATTAAAGTATTTTGGCAACAGAACAGATGACAACAAATTGGCGTCTCTTTTTTTCCCCCCTTCTCGTAAGCGCACATTTCATCTTTAAAACTTAGGTATTGATACTTTTATTGTGCCATTAGTGTTCTGTTTCCAAACAAATCAGGAGCCATTTCCTTCAAATGAGTCCTACTTTAGCTCCCTGGTTTTGGGTAAATACATTCTCATCAATTCTTTCTTGTCAGCCACTGTTGAATAATCTACAACCACTGAATCCACATAAAATCCCTTGTATTCACTCATCCCTTCATACACCAACGTTTCCTCTTCTCTTCTGTCCCTACACATCAGACCTTCTTCCGCATCTCGGTGTCTGTCGGTGTTCCCATTGACACCCCCCACCCACCCATCCACCCACCTCTGGCAGTGCCCCCCTGGCAGAGGGCCTGAGCGTGAGCCTGTTTCCTCAGCAGGCAGCCGACCGCTGCATGCCCGCATTGTGAGCAGGGGAAATGTGCTCCATTGTGTCGGTGCGGCGCTCACCCCTCGATGTGGAAGTGGTCTGAATGCAGGCTCGTTAACCAATCAATAGAGCAGACGTGTCTAAAGCCTCGTCCTTGAAACCCCTCTTTGCTTTTGTTCTGTGCATGACAAATGAGCTAAGTGGAAGAAAACATCCTGTACGTGTGTGTGTGTATTTTTTTTTTTTTCTTTCATTCTCCCGAGCGCAGATTTTACCTTGTTTCGCAGATTTTGCTGTAATCAATCCCTGACACTAAAAAGCAATTTGACAAACCTGATTAACAGAATCAAACAGCTTTGGTTTGAAACTAGACTGAAATATATGGTCGGACAACACCACGTCTGCTAAAGCGGAACATATGCTTGATTGGCAAGACGGGAGAGTTATGGTTTCTCAGGAAGGGAAATGAGTCATCCCCAAACAGATGAATGACTCAAAAGTAGCCTAATAGAGTCCTTTGATGTCTGCATCAGGTAGATTATCCCTTTTAACCTATAAAAAAGGATGTCAACTACATTCTAACTCATTTTTGTGCATGAAGTCGAAGCGGGACAAGATCATTTTAATGTTAATTGCAACAGTTAAACGGCCTGTTTTAAGGTACTTTGACTGGAACTATAGAACACTTTATAACGCCAAATGTCTTCAAGCTCTATAACATGCTGGATGTGAGCCACTTGGCAATGTTCTGCTCTTCCTTCCAGACACAACCTTATAGACATTTAAAGCATTAATATAGTACGGACATGCCAAGGGCACTTTGACAAGTCTCTACTGAATATAGGACAGTTACCAAACAATGATAATGTCGTAAATAATACAGCCGCTCACTTGAGGCCTCTTAAGGGCCAGTTAAATAAATACAACCTCTGATTCTCTGCCTGTGTCTCAGTTTGTGTACTTCAGTACTAACACTTACCACTGAGTGCAAAAGTGTGTTCCATTATCACCAAATACAGTGGAAAGTAAGTGCCCACATATTGTACTTGTAAGGGTCAAAGAGTTGACTATGGAATGTTGGACACTTAACACCAATGTGTAATATTTCCACTATAATATATTAAAAATTAACCTAGATTTACCATTAGAGGATTAAGAATAAAGTGCTTTGATGTTCTGGTAAAGATGCCAGTGCACTGGATTGGAAAGATAGTTGAATTTATGTGACCACTAGAGGGAGTAGTGAGTCAGTATTGGGGCCTTTGGCCAAACTTCACAAAGTGACAAGATGTGATGAGATATTTAGAGTTAAAGAATGAGACTAAGGGATAAAAGGTAGAAGCAGTGTTATCATTTTCTCCAATGAACACAGCTGCAAAGTGAAAGAATGGAGTTTGATGCTGAAATGGCAGGGTTGTTCCTCCAGGGTTGAGTTTAAGTATGAAGCTTATTAAAGCATAAAGATAAGGTCATGTTATTAAGTTTGCTAATATGAGCAATTTTTCAATCAACTGTGACAGTTCTGCCCTTATTTGGAGGATTTGAAGAAAGAACCATGATGGTATGATAATACAGACGTGGAAACACCAAGTTTTAATTATGTGAGTGATACAGTCTGTGGACACATGTTGATTCATCGGTGGTTTTGGTGGGTGCGCTCTCATTTGTAACTTCTACAAGCTCTCAACATTTTTGGAATATTAATAATACATCTAACCTCTCTACCTCGACATAACTAAGATGGACCATTTAATTTATGTTTGTAGAATGGCCTCCTTGTTGTAAAAACGTTGAAATTGTAGCTGGAAGAATACAAAAGGAAAGTATTCAAATCGACATTATCACACAGTTACCTAATAAACTATGACTATTGGAAAGTAATTTTAAAAATAACAGGAAACATCACATATGTGTATTTCCATGTCAGTATGCAAGACACTAACATGGAGAAGACTTCAGTTGATTGTGCACCAGGGTGCCTGTTTTACCCCTTTGCCAATCCCACAAACCCTGAGACGTCTAGACAAACTCTAATCACTTACAGTTCAGAGCAATCACTTTCCTCCGATGATGTATCGCGTCAGTGAAAGGATGGGTCTCATTCAGAGTGACAGAAAGATGTTCATGTAGGCAACAATTACTGTAACAACAGCTTTGAAACTGGACAAGGATTTGATGATCATGTGGCAGTGAGGATCTGCACACGCAATAAATATAGTTCCACTACTGTATACTACATGCCTTATGCAATTTGTCTGTCAATAGACAACATATTTTTATACTGACACACTGGACAGAGTATTCTGGAAAAATCTAACCATAGGAGGAGGAAACAGTTAAAAGTATAAAGGAAGACAGATTTTCCCTCTGTCTGTCAAAGTCTTAAACCAGTCTAAACGTTCACAGCTTTAGTCGGTGTACAGATAAAAATAAAAATGACAGAATCATGGGGAGCAAGCAAGACCAGACTTAAGCGGAAAGGAAAAGGAAGATAGTCAGGCCCTGCGGAAGAAAGCACTGGGTCTATACCATTGTTACCTGCATTTTACCTTTAATCCTTTCTATTTTATTTGAGTCAAAGAACAAGGTATGCGCCTGTTTACTGGGAGAATTCCTTTCCGACTGTGAGACGAAGACTCCCAGGGCTCCGTATTTGTCAAAGAAACTCCTGAGCGGGCCTCAGCCCCAGCCCGGAAAAACCCCTTTGTCAGACAGCCAGCATTTTTCATTCCGCTGCTGTTGTGTCTTGGTCTCACCTAAGGCCATTAAACTCACAAAAGAATAAATTACATTAATTGCCAGTCACGATGAGAACAGCTGGGCTGAGGTGCAGAACAACAACGATAAAACGAATTACAAGGAAATAAACCCCGGGTAAGAGGAGCAGTTCTCCTGACTGTGTCTTCCAAACAAAATGGTTCCTGCTTACTGCACTTCTTGTTCAGGGTTCTACATGAGGATAAGAGGAAAGTATTTGTCTTTCCCTGGGTGAAGGTGTTCTCTAGGCCCGTGCTGCCCCAGTTCATCTTGACACCTTTCACCGTTAGGGCCCAGGTGCATAGCTAATGAAGGGCTGGTGAACCACACACCTGTGTGCTGCAGGAAGAAGGCAGGAGGCCCAGCACCTTGACAAATGCCCTCACCCCTGTTTCCCTCTTTTCCATCTGTCTCCATCCCTCCTTTCTTTTGTTCTGCCAGAACAAACTGTCTCCGTCTCCATATCCGTCAGACTTCAGCTCGGCCTCTTATTTCTTCAGTTCCTTTATCGTATGTGTCTCTGGCTTGCGCTTTGTGTTTCTGAGTGTTTGTACCTTTGGCTCAGGCTGCCTCAAGCACATGGCTGAGGCGTACCTCTGAGAAGAGCTCGTTAGAAGGTGTGAGCTTAACCCCTGATTGATTTCTGAACATGACACATTGAGAGAGCCGAGACGCAACGCAAACACCTCGTCTGATGACTGTGTGCGAGTGTGTGTGGGGTATAAGAGAGGAGCCGAGTGTTAAGGGATCAAGAACAAGAGAGTAAAAGAAAGCGAGGAGACAGCCAAGAGAGGCAGAAACTGACTATGCCCTCTTTTTCTTTTATGTGCCTTTATATTTTGTTGTTGTTTCGCTAGCGTTCAGAGCTGTGCAATGAACTGAGGAGTGGCTAACTCACACCAATTTGTCAAGAGCTCTCTGACTGTTGTTTGGGCTCCGGGTGGGGGTGAGGAGGGCGCAGCCGCTGATGCCAGCCCTCCAATAGCAGAGTGATTACTGGGCACTGGGCCGTGATGAGCCGGGCCGGGGCGTCAGAACATGCCGTTGCACTTCAATACACACTGCTGTATAAAGATATGTGCCAAGACCTATATGCTTTGACAATGCTTCGCTAAATTTAGAATAACCATATGGCTTAAAGGAGTTAGTCATTTACGTCTTTGGATGTGATCATCTCTGAAAAATTAAAGAAAGAAGTCAAAGTCTGATCAATCTTTTAAAAAAAAGCACCGTAGATGCCAGAGATAATCTTTGATATACATGCAAGTCAGAGCACTGTTCATAAAAAAATGATAACCTGCTTTAAAAATTATTTAAATGAGGTGAGCAAGTCCTGGTCCTGCCTCGTATGTAGTTAAATATTTTCAGGTTAACAGATAAACCTGCTGGTGCGCCACAGTGTCACCACCACCAGAATCAAATTAGCACTTTGTTAATCAGACACTGTAGAAGGAAGCAAGGAAGAGATTGACATTAATGACTGGGTAGCTTTCACACAGTGGCAGTGTAAGACGGAACGAGGCCAGGAGGAGAAAAAGAACCGATTTCAAGAATTTCAGAATGTTACTACTTCGTGTTTTAATGCACTGCTGGTCAAATGTGTTAGAACGCCCCGATTTTTCCATTTTTTAATTGAAATTCAAGTAGTTCAAGTCCAATGAACTGCTTCAAATGGTACAAAAATGGTGAACTGCCAATGTAAAAAATAAAATAAAAGGTAAGGTTTTCAGGGAACAACAAATAGATCAACAAACAGTAGTATATATTAAGTCCAATTATGCTCAGTTAAAAGAAAAATCATTTGTCAGCCTCTTTTATATTAAATTTCTTAATCTTAATTTGTTGAATCGAGTCCTGACTTGTTATCGTGGTAGTTGAGGTGCCTTGATATTAATACAATCAAGTGTTGGAATGCAACTCGGGACATTTACTCATGTATTATTGCATTCAACTGCAAATTTGAGGTACATGAACTAGGTGATTTCCATTTTCTGACACTTTGCACCAAAGAATTATATTAAATTTAAACAACAACAACAGTAATTTTTTAATGTATGATGCAGTACCATGACATTCCATAATTCAGAAGTGACCCATCTATTCCCATCTACACAAATGTGGATATTTAGCAGAATGGCTCAGGTCTCTTATCTACATGTAAGCATATTTGTTGCAGTAACACAAGAGGTACTTTTAAAATATTTGGTTTGTGTGTGTGCCTATGGACAGGGAAGAAGATAAGTGTCAAACGTACATGTGTATTATTTGTTTGTGTACTGAACTTGCACCTGAAACATCAAATCCAGGTGTATGAATCAGTGAATGGTCTGCGGTAAATAAAGACATGGGAGATTATCCGGGTCGGCAGTGACAATACATTTCGACAGCCCAAACTAACACTTCAGTTTATGACTAAACTTGTTTTTGCTGCTCACCTTCATGTCTGATTAAAAGCTCTGCATCTAATATGTCCACTATTCACCGTGGCCACATTTTTAAGTCTGACATAAACTTCTGATCTGTAACTTCAGGCCCCAAAGGTTACATTTTGACAAAACATGCACCTTTAAGTGTAGTGTTCTCCTAACACCATTTTGCAAAGGCACTTTCACTGCATCCTACACTAAAATGAATGAGATTTGTTGAAACATTGAACCAGACAGCCCTGTGAAGTGTGCCCATACTCCAGAATGACACTGAATGGTACTAAACATTCATCAATGTGGAAAATGGCCTGCAAGTGATACTACCAAATATCTAAAATTGGCTCCACAAAGAAAAACCATCACAGCAAAAGTGGTCTTACCTGCATTTCTAATGTAATATTCAATATCACCTTTAAGTGAGCCATTGTGCTTTGACTTTTGAACATTTAGAGTACATTCTGGTGGGGTATAAATACTCCACTACAAGTAAAAGCCCTGAATTCACAAGGTTACTTAAGTAGAAAGCATGTGAGTATTTCTTCCACCACTCATAATCTGATGAAATGACTTTACTTATCCTGTATTCCTTGAAAATACCAGCTTTTTTTTATTTATTATGAAGAACAAAATACATCATAACCTTGACAACTTACAGTACATGTATCTTGTTTCATGTACTCAAGCTAATTGAAAACAGGACAACATCATTTACACCCAGTACAACTCAGCTGTATCTTGTTGATGGCTAAATTGAAGCGAGTGACTCTCCATATTTGCTGAAAACCCTGTTAAAAAAAAAAAAAAAAAAACTGTGTTCAACATCTTTTGGTACCATGGTGTGTAAGCAGTATTGTTCTGAGCTACCTGTGTGTGCCCACCCCTTATAGAAACATGTAAACAACCTTGTGTATATCAATTCCGTGTAGCAATTTTTCCTCTCTCTGCCCCATGTCTGCATACAATTATTGATTCTATAAAGAGTGGCCCTTCAATAGCGTCAAGGCATTTAGATTTGCATTTATATTCTCTCTGCGATGGTGTTCTTCTAAAGCAATGAAACCTCTCACTTGCCAAGGGATGAGTGGAAGGGAAAGGAGAGAGCTTTGATAAGGCCGCCGTCATTCATTTCAATTTCCTTATCGAGCCTAAGTACCTTCTATGAATTGGCCCTTTAAAGTACACAAATTAGAACCATCAGTTATGCTAGTATGTGAAACAAGGAGAAGGAAGGAACGAGGGAATGTTACAGAGGCAGAGGGCCGTGCGAGTTAGAATAGGGAGGGAGAAAATTAGACTAACTACAGAGAGAAAAGAGGAGAGAAAGATGGTGTTAATGAATGTGTGTGTGAGCTAGTGAGACCACAGTGTGGGCAGACGTAAAGAACAAATGTCTCTAATGTCTAATTCCACAGGGAGCAGTCAGGGTATGGTTCTTATCATTTTATAATGATGATTACTTTGGGTCTATAGAATGAGCACCCACTCAGGGGCTGTACCAACACAAAAAAGGGAGCAAAGTCAAGCAAACACGGCAAGAAGTAAAATATATTTTGAAGAAAAATTACAGGACATTCAATTGCTGAGATTATGTGTTTTCTCCCTAATAAGTGTGATAAAAGAACAGAAAAAACTCATGCATTTAAATATGCTTCTTAGCCTAGTATGTTTCCCTAGTCTTTGCGTCATTGTGACTGGCAAGAGACGCACCCAAACAATACTTCTATACTAAGTACTGTTTGTTTGCTTTACATATGAATAGCCCACTTTATTTCTGGAAGTACACCAATCACTTTTGGTCCATTAAATTCTAATTAGTAGAGATAGAGCCTAAAGCCTCACAGAGAGAGATAATATTATAGAGAAAGGAAGAGAGCTAAGAAAGGAAAGAGCGAGACAGAGGAGACTGTTGTAAGACTGACAGAGCCTAAACAATGCCACATAATGGAGAAGGCCCCTGTGTTAGTTTGGGATGGAATTAACCCCTTCAGTGCACATTAAAACTATAGGAATGAAGCAAAAGTTGTAGCTAACCACGTGATTTTTTTTTTTTATACTTAAAGAACGACAAAAGCATCTTCTGCTCGACAGCATCATATCTGTGATTTTATGGCTTCAGAAAAGTTGTTCCACAAGTGAAAGCTGTTAGTGTGAGTGAATCACACATCGATCTGCAGCTCATAAAGCAGCCCCAGGCTTTGGTAGGCCCAGCTTCTGGTGGTTGGTGCACACTGTGCCAAATAGCAGACCTGATTAATGCACCGATAATCTGGTCCATAAATAGACACACTGGTCTCTGTTTTGTATTTTATGTATCTGCCTTTACTGCTGCAATAACCATTGGAGGGCTGTATTTCATGGTTGTTTTGCCGCCAAACTTCTCAGTTACACTCTCATTCGTTACCCTCTCTCTCTTTTCCTGTCTGGCTGGACTCCACTTTGATGAAGAGTGAAAGACCATGCTGTCTAAAACTTTTTGGCAAGTGGTGAGAATACAAAAAAGATTGAGAGGAAGAGGCAGCTATCGCAATACATCAACCTCTCTCTCCAACAACACCCAGAGTTTGTCAATACCTATGGGTCTTTTTCGCTGAGAGTCAGTGATAAACACACAAAAGGTGGCTGGATTAAAGAAGAGAGCCCCCTCCATTCGTGAGAAGAAGCCTTGCCAACCAATAACATGGGTCAGCGACTCCCAGGCCAAACTGTATCGTGATGGAGCGCTGGGATGCCAGGGCTCAACCAAGAGCGAAGGTGACAAAGGAGGAAAAGCTTTTACCACATCAGCAGCAGAAACATTTGTTACTCACTACAAAGGGAACATGGCAGTCATCCCTAGTCACGAATCCCCATTTGACTAGAGATATAGCTTCAGGGTAATCATGCTCTACCAAAATCCTTACCCTGAACCAGATCAGTCTCCCACATTTGCATTCTCATAGGAATAAATAACAGTGATAATGGTTGCACCGCTCTGCATTCTGAATATGAGATAGTGTGATACCAGGTCACAAAACTACCAGCTCAGAAAAAAAAAATGTGTTTAATGAACAAAAACTGAGAAGACACATTTGAAAACCCTCATTAAATAGGACTTTTAAAAAAAGATTGAGGGCCAAAGCTGGCACTTTTCAGTCACCTAGGTCTCCTGCCACACAATTTAGACAGTTAAAATCAACTATTTTGTGTTTTGCTTCAGCTTCACGGAGAAAATATACAGCAATAAACGATACCCTTTATCCTCATATTAAAGAGCACAATACTCTTCAATCCCACCCATTTGCACAGCTTATGAATATTCTAATTTAAAGCATGAAAACATCCTTTTAGTGGCCGTTGGCAGTTCAGCTTTGATTGTGTGCCAGCAGAAATAGAGCTAAACAACAGCAGCAACCTCTGCATGATCTCCCAACTTGACCGCTGTTTTAATTACAAAATTATAATTACGGCAAGTTGGATAAACGTGTCTACTGGGCCTACGACTCACCACAAAAAAAAACAAAAAAAAACAATGAGCGTTTGATATTCACAATTTTATTTTGGAAGGACAGAGAAAACAGTTTGAATAGGGCCCTGAAGCGATAGTTAATTTAGTGTATCCTGAGATGTTGCCTTAATTTATTGATAGCAGTTTGTTTTCGATTTGAGGTGAAGCGCTCCTTAGAGTGTTGTGGAAAAAAAAAAAAAAAAGGGGGGGGGGGGATTTAAATTATTTTCTTGGAAAAAAAAAAAGGAACCGACAGGGGCATTAAAGTGCACAAA
>JAPSES010000102.1:195454-205552 GCA_029822895.1 Maxillicosta whitleyi | reverse complement strand
GTCCAGTCCAGTATAGTCCACTCCAGTTAGTCCAGTCTAGTCCAGTCCAGTCCGGTCCAGTCTAGTGCAGTCCAGTCCAGTCAACTGCAGTCTAGTCCAGTCCAGTCCAGTCCAGTTAGTCCAGTCTAGTCCAGTCCAGTCCGGTCCAGTTAGTCCAGTGTAGTCTAGTCCAGTCTAGTCCAGTCCAGTGTAGTCCACTCCACTTAGTCCAGTGCAGTCTAGTCCAGTCCGGTCCAGTCTAGTGCAGTCCAGTCCAGTCAACTGCAGTCTAGTCCAGTCCAGTCTAGTCCAGTCCAGTATAGTCCACTCCAGTTAGTCCAGTCTAGTCCAGTCCAGTCCGGTCCAGTCTAGTGCAGTCCAGTCTAGTGCAGTCTAGTCCAGTCAAGTGCAGTCTAGTCCAGTCCAGTCCAGTATAGTCCACTCCAGTTAGTCCAGTCTAGTCCAGTCCAGTCCAGTCCAGTTAGTCCAGTCTAGTCCAGTCCAGTCCAGTCCAGTCTAGTGCAGTCTAGTACAGTCCAGTCCAGTCTGGTCCAGTCCAGTTAGTCCAGTCTAGTCCAGTCCAGTCCAGTCCAGTCTGGTCCAGTCCAGTCCAGAGTAGTCCAGTCTAACCCAGGTCTGGTCCTGTGTCCAGGTGAGCACCTTGCGGATGCACCTGTTCACCCTCATCCAGCTGGTGTGTCTGGCCGTGCTGTGGGTGGTGAAGATCAGCCCCTTCTCTCTGGCTCTGCCCTTCATCCTCATCCTCACCGTCCCTCTGCGCATGTTCATGACCGGACGAGTCTTCAGTGTCATGGAAATGAAATGTGTAAGTGTTGATCTGGACCAAGGTTCAGATCCAGTGGGTCATCACTGTTCACACACACACACACATATATATATATATGTCTATACATATACTGTACATACATACATACATGTGTTTGTGTTGCAGTTGGATTCAGACGACGCCAAAGTGAAGTTTGAGGAGGAACCTGGTGAGGACATGTACGACGAGTCTCCACTGCCCTAGAAAACAACAGGTTCAACAGATTCAACAGATTCAACAGATTCAACAGGTTCAACAGGTTCAACAGATTCAACAGATTCAACAGGTTCAACAGATTCAACAGGTTCAACAGATTCAACAGATTCAACAGGTTCAACAGATTCAACAGATTCCAAATGAATGATGAATGAAGCTTCCATCCACAGGATCAATACTGACTGAACATTTATAAACACAGCTTTAAAACAACAGGTGATAATAATAATAATAACATTCTGTGTCAGATCTGTTTGCAGCTGTTGTGTTGTCTTTAAACTCATCTTTCTGGGTCTTTATTCCGTCCTTTTTGTGAACTCGTGTCCTTTCACTTCAGTCCAGGTTCCACTTTCACACCCGTTTGATGTCGTCTCACATCATAACATAATAACCCACAGAGAACAATGCAAATATTTTCTATTTTAGTGCAAAAACACATTCAATTATGCAACATTTGCATTTACAAACTATCCAAACCAAACAGTGAAAGTCATCAGTGTCATTTTACTAATATTCTACCTCAGTTCATCATTTACACATATTCACAATGAATCTATAAATACACCAGACATTTAATAACAGGCTCAATATATTAGTAAAATTACATTGATTTATATTAAAACATTTCACTTTGTTCATATTTGTTCAGGTTATTCATATTTTTGTGAAAATATAGTTTGTAAATGTAAATGTTTTCATGTAATTATAGGTGTTTATACTGAAAAAGACATAAAATGTTGTATTTGTCATTATTTAGTGGTTATTATAATAATATTTTAGATGTTATGGGTCTGAATGTGGATGCTGAACTGTTGATGGTGTTTTTTGCTTTTTCGTGGGACGGATCGGACTCTTTAGTTCTCGACCACAGACACCCACGCTTTGGACAAAAACAAATGCAAACAAATTCTAAGACTATTATTCGTTTGCTTTTATCACAAGTTTTATTTATTCAGTAAAACATTTGAATGATTAAAAATAAGTGATATTTGACCTCAGAAGACAAAGTAAATGCATTTATAGGAGTTATTTATGTATCTTTCCTTGGTTTATTGTTCTATATTTTACATTGTGTTATTGATTTATCCTCAGTTATTGATCATTTATGAATCTTTAGATTATTAGACAGAATGTGTTCAAGTGTCATATCTTACATTAAACCAGTGTGTCAGTGCTGATCAACAGTGTTTAGTAGATAATGGAAGAACATCGCATTATTCCAGGTGATGATGATGTACTCACAGGAAAAAAAAACTCATGTGTAAATGTGTCTTAAGCCTTTATTGTGACGTGTTTGTGCTTAAAACACTGTACATGCTTTGGATTTCCACTTTATTAAAGATTAAAAAAAAAAAAAGCTTTTAAAGTCTTGTTCATAAATGCACCACAAGAAAAAAAAAAAAAAGGGGGGGGGGGGGGATTCCAATTATGTTCTTGGAAAAAAAAGAAGGCAGCGACAGGGGCCTTTCAGTGCACAAAGCTGCCCTGTGACTTGATGAATGGCCAGCCTTTAATGTTATGGGGGATTAAAGATAACTTCTGAACGATCAGCGGGCCAACATATAGGCAGCTCCTCTTTCACCGGCATAATAAGTTCTCAGCTGCCACTGGTTTAATTACCTCCTTTTAAAACTCAATCCACGTGGACCCCTCTTTAAAAAAAAATAAGATGGCAGGAGGATTAAGTTGAGGGGGGCAGTGGGGGTCAGGTATTCCATTGATTACAAGGTACCATTAAAGATCAAGAGAGGAGGCACTTAGAGACATCCATCAGGCTAAGATTGAAGGGGCCGTAATGATCTTCCTGTACACCATAAATAACACTGATGTGTTGCTTCCATCTCGTCCACTCATCACCGCTCCTGGTTTGTTATGAAGCAGCTCAGCACCCCCTCCCTCCATCCAGCCAAGGCCCTCGGGAGTGTTCGTCTGGACCAACCCACCATCTCACCACCCATCTGTGTCGGTGAGGAAGTTTAACAGAAATATAAGAAGACAGTGTACGGATGAAAACACCACCTCTGTTCTAAAGGGAACCATGAGCCACTACTGTCATGCAAACTGGATTTCAATGTCTTCATTAAGGTTCAGTGTGTGGCATTTAGTGACACATAGTGGTGAAAAGACAGACTGCAACTAACAATAACTAAAACTCCATACAGTGGGTTTTAAAACCACAAAAATAAAAGACCATCAGAGCCAGTATTTGGTCAGTGCTGTGTTATTCGGTTAAGAATTAACTAATTATATCAACTAATATAAAGCCTGGTACCCTCTGAGAGAGAAATAAAAGCAAATGTGCCATATTCCAAAATTTGGAATTCTCTAATGGCCATGGAAGCAGAGAGACACACACAAATTTAATTAAAAGAAAACAGCAAGGGTTGTACTGCCTTTATGAGGAGGAAATCACTTAAAAGTCATATTAGCCCACAAAACGAATAATCCAAACATTACATTAACACATATAATCTAAATTAAATTAGTGTATGAAATTCATGCGTTTTTAAAAATATATTTTAGTTACTTAGGCTCCTGAATTTAACAATTTGTCCAAGTTTTTCAACCACTCAAAAAACGTCTATCATCTAATTGAGTAAAAATACAAAAACACTGACTTCCCTTCAACGTCAACATAAAATGCACTCATGGGTACAATCAAAATTAGAAAATATTAACAAAAATAACATAATCTTATCAGCGACATTTCCTGAGTTCACAGTCAGGTATAAATTGACCCACTAAGAATTATATTGACATTTCTCTAATTCTTTTGTGAAACTACAAACTGAAACATTAACGTAAACACATTCATACTTATATAAAATTTAAATTGTGATATTTAACTGCTAACGAGATGGAATCTTCAAAGGCACCGTTACAAACAGCCAGCAGATTTATGGAATGGAATTCTTATCCAATTAAAAACTGGGCACAATCCACTTTACCTAAATCTCCACACATATGTCTTCTGTAGGAGGAGATATGCATGCATGGCACATGGAATAAATGTGAATGAAAATCAGCTTGAGAAACATATGCTGTGGCTCCACATCTCCATGGGAGAACTCCCAGTGGACTTTGAAGACCACAGGGACCGTGTGCTTCCACCTCTGGCTCTCCCACTTTGTTTCATCTGTTTGCCTCCAGTGGGTGGTTGCTTGAGGGATTAAAGAAAATGAAAAAAAGACAAACATGTTGCTGTTGAAAACTTCATCAGCTGGCGATGGAGGAAGGTGGTTTACAGTACGGCTGCCTGTTGACACCTACTGAGGGTAGGGATGGTGAACAGGACAGCTACATCAGTAGGTGCAAGGTTAATGGAGAACACAGTTTGAGTCTTTCCCTACAGTATACATTCCAACAAGAAACCAAACTGAGCTGCTGGAACATCTGCTCTTTGCATATTTATTCAGGACAAATGTTACACACAGTGGTGCACACTGTCATTTAGCATTTATGACTTTCACACAGTGTATGTTCTATCAATTCCTGGAAATGCGGTACATACAGTGTTTCTAATTCCCTTTTGACTATATTCCTCATCTTTAAAGTCCTGTGTGGCTCATTGATCAACACAACTGTGCCTTGCCGTAGGTGATGGCATTGTTTTCTGTTGCACAACAATGCAACCAGGGTGGAACAACAGGGAGGTGAAATCATGGGCAAGTCGTAGACACTAACAGAGAGGCAACGACAAAGTATTCAGGATGAGATCCCATGGGATTCCTGGCACAGGCATTGCCCCCCGAGCTGGGGTAGCTGCAGGGTGTCCTCATATTGTGCCCCCTACTGGCAGAGGCAAGAGCAGGTCACAATACCTCCTACAGCTCATTTCACTCTCAGAGCAGATCATCATAAGAGGAGCTATCATATATTTTAGATTTGCCTCTGGGAACAATGGATTCAGCCCAAAATATTGAACCACACTGGGCTGCCTAACCTCAGCGGGACAGTCCTGTGGGACCAGTTTGACTTGTCCTGACTTTATTCTCTGCGCATTACGACACAGACCATTGCTATGAGAACTAAACTGCTACTAATTTAAACAGATGTATGTCAGCAACAACAACAAAAGTGCTGGAGACATGAAAAAAAATTCTCTCCGCTTTTTGCAAATAAAGATTATAGGACGTATAACAAAGCAGGTGAGAGAGGGGGGAGAGAAAGAACAATTAAGGGCCGTGAGGAGAACTTCAAAGGGAGATGATAAACATTTTTTATGTACTTTTGTTCTCCTCATAAGCAAATAATTTGCTTTAATCTCTGCTCTGTTGTACTTTGAAACGGCAAGTATTACAGATTGGAGGCATTTTCTCATGTTGCTCCAATCTACCTGTACAGAGATACATACTGTATTGGTGTAAACACTGCCAGTTCAGGGTTATTTACACCCCCCACCCCACCCCGACACTGTGAGGATGGCTGCAGGATGCAGGCTTTGACTATTGCTACTCTTGGCAGGGGCTAACCCAGAAAAACCAAGCAGGCAGGCACGCAGGCTGCTGGAGATTGGGTCTGGACGAAAGCAGGTCACACATACATCAGAGACCAACGCAGCGCATTGCCTGTTACAGCTTAATATCCACAGAAGCTAGAGCCAGGACATACACACAAGCACAGATAGAAACACAGAGCCAGGGAGAGAATGAGGAAGATGGAGGAAGAGTTGATGGGGGGAAAACAGACAACTGGAGAGAGGGAAGGACATGAGAGGAAGAGAAGCAGCAAAAGCAAAAAAAAAAAATAGCTTGCAGGAAATAGAGAAGCTGGGGAGAAAAAAGAGTGAGGAGAGGAACTGAAATGTTGGGTTTGGCAGAGGTGTAGTTGACATGGGAGGGGGAGTGAAAGAGCAGGCAAGGGAGTTAAATGCAGGGCAAGATGAAGGAAAGATGTCCGATTAAAAAAAAAAAAAAAAGAGAGAGTGAAAAGAGTAGTGTAAAAAAAAAGACAAGACTGAGAGCTGGAAACGGTGAAAACTGAAGGTGGAGACAAAGGGAAGCATGCAAAAGGGAGCTGAAATGATCATTACGTCTACAAATATATATTCTTGGTTAGTCTAGCGATGCATATTTAATGGTTCAGTAAAGAAACAAGCAGCAGTTTGGATGCTGAGTCAGTGAAGTCGTAACATTTTGGCTCTGTCATCCCTGCATTAAAACTTAGGCAAAGTGTTAAATAAGACAAGAAAAATAAACAAAACATTCATAATGTACTTCTGCCAAGACTGAGGAGACATAAATTAGCTCCAGCTAACTGTTAAAAGGTTATTCAACATTTTAGCTGTGCTATAGAAAAAGAAGAGACGTAGAAAGGTACAGTAACAAAGAGAAAACAAAGGGACAACTAAGGAAGGAGTGTACGAAGTGCTGACAGGCTCTGTTGCTTGAGTAGAGGTTGTGAAAGGGGTATAACTGAAAGAAACGGTGAAACGAGCGCACATGAAAAGGGAAAAGGAGAGATAGCAGAGTGTGTGATAAAGGGGGTAAAAAAAAAAAGAAAGAAAAAAAAAACACAAGCCCAGCTCCCGTAGGAGGAGTGCACAATAGTGCAATAAGCCGGTGATATAATGGTCTTTTTTGCTGTATCAAGCCCATTCTCTTCATCTTTGGCAACCATCATCAAATCAGCACTCTGCTACCTCAGGTGGTGCTTTAATTACTGACGGAATTTCAAAACCAAGTACCAGACAAAACATGCTTTTGCTAATTCCGCCACACACAGGGAACTAAATACAAACCACACTACACACATAAAGAAAAGATCTAAAGTGGTACTGAAATGACTGGGTAATCGACCGACTGAAAACCAACAGATCAGCAGCAGTTTTTGTCTGTGAAAAGCTAAACGTTCCCTGGTTTCAGCTTTGTGAAATTGAAGATATGCTTCGTTTCTGTTTAAACACTGTAAATCTTTTAGGCTTTGGACTGTTAGTCATGCAGTACAAGCTTTTGAAAACATTACCGCTGCATTGAAAGAGATTTATTACTATTTTTTTTTCCGTGTGTTTAAAGATGAATGACAATAACAGATGAATTTATAATGATGACTGTAAGCTGTACAAAAAAAAAATACTGATTTTTTTTTTTTAGTAGCTAAACAATGGTGCACAGCTATCCTCTTGGAGTTTTTTTTCTTTTTTTAAATTCTGATCCTAATGACAAAACCATCTCTACTCACATAAACACAGACACAGACATAAAACAATCCCATGTATTGGTGCGCACATACAGTTCATAATTGTGCGTGTGTTTTTGTATGCAGTTATTTTGTTGTTGCCATTAGGTCGTTATGGGGCAGAGAGTGGTCCCTGGCGGATGCACGTCTGTAAGGCAAACCATCAGTGACATCCTAAGCACAGCTAACACGGTTACCGCTGCAGCGACACAGACGAAGAGCCTTCCCTGGATACTCTGCGAGCGCTCCGCCACAGACGGGGCCAAATGAGATAGCGCCAGGGCCAAATCTAATCAGAGTACGAAGACACAACACAACAGGAAGGCAGACGGCACGGCAAAGGAATAGAAGGGAGGTGGCGGTGGGGGGGTGGTGTGGGGTTGTTTAGAAGAGGTAAACAGAGAAAGCAGAGGCTGGACGAAAACAGAAGGAGCGAGAAACAATGATATTGAGTGGGTGACAGGAATATACCGAGTGTTAAACTGCAAGTGAGTGTGAGACGGAGCAGAGAATAAGGCTGCGCAGGGGAAAGGTTTGCATGCACATGTGCAGGAAAGCGGTCTGAATTGTTTGTGTACCCCCCTCCCCTGCTGGTAAATAGGAAACACAGCCTCCGCCAAGTCCCTCCTCGCACCCTCCTCCTCCTCGACCGTTCAGAGCTACCCGCGCAGCCTTTTCTCAGCTAGCTCCACACAATAGCTAGCTGATGAACCTGGGGCTAACATGCCCTTTGAGCTCGGTAAAAGCAGAATGCATGGAGAGTCCTTAATGATATCAGCCCCGTGCAGCAAGCACGCCAGGTCCCACTTGCTAACTCCTTCACTTCCTCCCTCCCTCCTTCCCTCTCACAATTTACCTCCCTTCAATTTTGCCTAGCCTTTACACGTGGTGGAAACATGGAAAGGACAAAGCATCACAATCTATTTAAAGCACAAAGATCAGACAGATAGTGAGCCAATGTATTGGACATCGTCTTCCTGCAAAAGCTTGAAATTAAATTTAGGCATTTTGTTTTTAAATGAAATGCTGCCTCCTGTGATTGTGGAACCCCTGATAGGTAGATTAGATGGAATGATTAGATTAAAGAAAAATGATTTTGGCTGCCTGATGTCCTTCACTTTCATTCTTCATGTTTTGACACGTGGTGAGACGATGAAGCTGATATCAAGATATTTTCTCAACATTCACTGGTAGAGTGTTGCCAAAAAAAAAAGAAAAAAAAAAAAGAGAGCAAAGAAGAAGAGGAAAACAATATGCAAATCCCAAGGTTTCCTCATATTAAAGATTCAAAAACAGATATGGGTATGTTGTTGGTTTGGCATTTTTGTGTTGCACACTTGAGGAAAACTGCAAAAAAATAAAAAATAAGCGTGAGTGAATAATTGAATATGTACGATAACAAAAGGTTGAAGAGTCCCAACAAATGACTATGTATACTGTTGTACACCTGGTCTTTTCTCCTTGTAAAATATAACCTCTGAACCTACATAATTAGATTCTACAGCCAATTAAGGTAAGGTTTCTGTTTTCAAGTACAAACAAATGCTCTTTGTGTGGTCAGTCCTTGACAGCGGTCCATTTGGCAGGGTCGGTCACACACCCTCATACATACAGAACAAAACAGGCGGAAAAACTGTCCATCACAGTTCTTCACTTGACTTCTGTGATTTTCTAATCTGCCTCCACTGTGCTTGAATTAAGGTTATGTTTAGATACAATCACCGATTTTTCATGGTTTGTCAGTAATTGACTATCACAAGATTGTCCTCCAGGTGAATACATGACCATAAGCTGTGTATGATGACCCATAATTATTGTTTGGCAGCACTGAATTATTCAACTCCAAAATGTCATATTTTGACATTAAATGGCAGCTTTGGCTGAATAGGACACCTGTTTGCGCAATTACAATTTCAAACCAAAAGCTAATGTTTATTTTTGAGCCACTGGATATTTCCTTTTTTTTTTTTTCAATTTTTTACCATGACAACGAACATCCTCTTACCATTAAAAAGTGTTATTTTAATGGTCTTGCGTGTAAGGCATAACATTTATTCTTAGAGTTGTTTTCATTAGTGTATAATTATCGCATTTTTTTGGTCATAGGAGGAGTCGGGAGCAGGTCACATTCATATGCCACGTTTCTACATTATCCCAGAATCTTTTAATTTTACATTTCAGTGCAGGCATACAGCTTTTAAGTATATCAGTGTAATCTATGTTTCAGACTACCTTTACACGAAAACCATGTGAACCAAAAATGCAAAAGTGCCGTTTCGTTCTCACTTTAAACTCCGCATTAAGATGAGCGTTTCTGGGTCAAATCTTTGTTTAAATGGAAACGCAAAAGAATGTGGAATTTCCTATATGCAGTATACATGCCAATATCCAGCTGATTCCAGCCAGTATCCACACATACATATATATAACCAACTTTATGATGTCCCTTTGTTATCCCCTTGTATATATGTAAACCATGTATGAATAAATATTTTTTACTCTTTAAAGAGCGTACAAAACGTACGCCTGGGGGTAGGGGGTTAATGAGAGATGTACGCTTTCAAAATAAATGTCGATACCCAAGACAAAAATCAAGTCTCAGAAAAAATAATGCTGAAAGGGAGGAATCGAACCTTCAATGTAGGATTCCATAGCTGTATGCGTATCCCACTGCGCCACACGCCCTAGTTACCCAACCAGGAAAAAATAAGGAACCGTTACCATAGAGATGGACAGACACGCTGACTGTGCCGCAGCTGTCATGCTGTTCAACAGGTTAAGGATAGCGAGAATGCATAGAGAACACATAATATTTCAAAACATTAAATAGATAAAGGTGTGCGTTTCATCTAAACTAGCTAATTGGAAGAAGTAGATGGAACTTTTGAATGACTGTTCTT
>JAPSES010000102.1:175169-195354 GCA_029822895.1 Maxillicosta whitleyi | reverse complement strand
TAAATAGATAAAGGTGTGCGTTTCATCTAAACTAGCTAATTGGAAGAAGTAGATGGAACTTTTGAATGACTGTTCTTACATTATCCGGACGTGATTTCTGCTGCAGCCATTGGGAAGCCTGCACCCGGTGCAGACTTGCTGTTGGTCTGACAAGCCACTTCCCCTAATTCAACTATTTTCAACTACAAGGAGGCGGAGTGGCAGAAGATATTCCACATGGAGGAAAGTCAGCTTTAGGTCAGAGCCACCAAGGATCTTCAAAGCAAGGAGATACAGATTCGCTTCTGGGAATGTTGACATCCCATGTCAATGCTCTAATTCTTCCCAAGCACAAAGAGACAGAGCTCAAAATGACGTTAGAGCAGTGGATGAAAGAAAATGAGACGTTGGAGGAGAAACTCAGATAGGAGATGTTAGTGAAGGAGGTGGAGTGGAGGACAAAGATAACCCAGATGGAGGAGAAAGTCAAAGTCCTCCAGTGCACAAATAGTCAGCTTCAGGTACACTCACTTTACCACACATTAATGACAATAATAATTGATTTATTTTTTTTATTTTTTATGTAGCATCACTATTAAGGGTTACATATCAAATAGCAAAAAGTGTTTTTCTCTTTTCAGGAGCTCAATGTGCTCACTCAGGACCAAGAGAAGATGGAGAACAAGGAGATGAGAAAGAACAGCATCAAAGACAAGGAGGAAGAAAATGAGAATAGAGGAGGAAGAACAGAAGATGGAGGAGATAAGGAATGAGGAGGAAGCATCAAAGGACACAGAAGAGAATGAAGTGTAGGGGAGAAATGGCAAGAAGAACAAGAAAGGGAAGAAAAAGAGCAGCAGAGGAGAGCTGGTGCTGTGGAGGAGGAGGAGAAGGAGGAGGAGCAGGACTTCTGCTGCGTGGTGATTCATCCACCTTCTTACTCTCTCCTCACCCAAGCTCCCTACCTGTAATTCTTACAGATATTAACTGTGAAATACATTTTGTGCCAACACTGGGAGCACTGGGATAGGCTTCGTTTGATTAAATAGAGCTCCTGTGGGTTACATCCGAAGGTAGGGATGACAACAGACAACTAAAATGGTCATTCAGTTTGAAAAACTTAATGATCGTAATGGTACATCAAATAGTGAAGAGAATTGCAATGTTTCACAAACAAAAAAATGGATTAAAAAAAATGTTAACTTCAAAATCTGACCAATTTTCAGTCTAAATGTGAATTAGTTTTAAATGAGAATATCTGTTAAGACAGCTGTAAAAAGTCAACCATTTTAAATGTGCATCAATCAGCATCAAAGATTATCCCGACCAGTTGAGTATTTGCCAAAAATATTGTCGATTTCCCATTATCTCAGATTGTACTGTTTTCATCGAGTCAATCAAGCCATCAAATCAACCACTCAGACATTTTAAGTCTGACAAACGCAATTTACCAAAGATGATCAGCATGTAGGCTACACAAGCATCCTCTCCAAAACCTTCTGAGTGTTGGAGTGATTACATTTTCATTCCACTCAAGCTTCTTGGGTCTTTTTTGGCAGCATCTGCAGTTTTATCCTCTTCTGATGATGCTTTATATGCTGATGCTAATAAAGCCTGGATTTGTGTTGTTTTTTTGTTTAATTCTTTATCAGAATAAAGCTATCAGCTAAGCTTGAGGTCAGTTCTATCACCACCAGACACAAGGGCTTAGTACGTTCCTTTAATTCATCAAGGTTTGATTACTTCTGTGAAGATTTTTTCCTCAGCCTGATAACCTGATGCTCCCCAATTAATGCCTTTTCACAATCCTGCCGACGCCGACATGATCAGAGTGCGCTGGGCCTCCCGCATGTCTCTGTTCGCCTCGCTTTGTTAGAACACTCTTGGAAAGTTACACCTTGGAGATTTTTTTTCACTCTCCACTCTATCAACAATTGCAGTTCATCAAACAAGATAAATTAATCTCTCTGGCTCTCTGGCAATGAGCCCAGATAACTCAAAGTAGGAAGAGAAAAAAAATCTGATTTAAAGCAGTACACATCGAGTTAAATGCCACTTTAATGGTAGCTTCTTATTAGGAAAGTGAAAAATGTATTGATCCAGTGAAGAATTGTAATGCAGGCAAGAATAATTGAATTGTACTATAACTATGAGATAAGTGACTATTCACACCTCTAGTTGTATTTCCATGGATTTATGTTGTGTTTTGGTAATGTTGATACACTAAAGTGGGTCAAAAAGATATTGGAAAAAATGCAGCTATGTTGTAGATCGGTGAAGTAATTAAAAAAAAAAAAGTACTTTCCATATAAATGGGAATTCAGATTTTTGTTTTTGCATCAATTAATAAAAAAAAAAAGTAATAATCTGTGGTAATGCTTTAGTCACAAATGCCGTTGCAAATGGCTATGAACGATTGGTTGTGCGAACAATTTATGGACCATTGTGTACGACCTTCTCAAGGCGGATGTATAAGAATGGAGAATGCGTAGACTGTTCCAAAGTTCATAGCCAGGTGGGTGATCTTGTACGAGATTTTCTATGCAAGTGTCCTAATGAATGTCTTATGAACAACCTGCGAACAATGCACAACATTTATGGATAAGTCCATTCCAGAACCCCATGGTTCTACAGTGGCTGCAAGTACACTGCCATGGCAAAAAGAAAGTCACACATGCACCATCTTCAGTTTTGATTCCAGGACACATTCACTGTCACATCTTTTTTGAATCACATAATTCTTACATAGTGCCACAATAAGGTTCATAATATTTTTCCATCCATAGTTTCATTCAGTTTTTGTTGCATCCAGTCTTCATCACATCCTAAATTAGAGTCTGGACTTTATGGAGGCTAAACCATGTGTGAAAATCATCGATGTCTCATTGTCCCTGAACCATTCAGTCCCAAACCTGATGATCCTGATGAGTCCTGGCATTGTCCATTCTGTTAAAGACATGAGAGGACACTTACTGCAGTTAGACTGAAATAACCTGTTCCAGCTCCAACATTATGAACCACTGCAGTACTGACCCATGGAAGGATCAGAACTATTTGTACAGTTAAATCCACTGAATGTCTTCTGGAATCAAAACCAAAGGTGACGTCAAATATTGCATGTGACTTTTTTTTTTCCTTGCCAGGCTGTGTATATCGCAGCTAAATTGCAAGAACACATTACATTGTTATCTGCGACCTTCAAACAAACTGATGCACAGACAGAAATTTGTGCAGTGTTCTTAAGGTGGACGTAAGGTCCTAATAGGCAGTAATGTCATTCGTGTAGCATTCGTGGCATTGTTAGAGGGGATTGTATACATATCTTCATTCTAGAGATTTCTAGTCAAAAAACATTCAAACTAAAGATTCAGAAAGCTGTCCACAATGGGCCTGAAAGAGGAGGAAGAGGAAGGATAGGGAGAGGAGAAACCCACAGCCACCGCCAGAACCACAAGCGCAGTCTGTAGCGGAGTCGGACTATGGGGATGCCCCGTATATTCGACAGTGTGTAAATCAGTACCATGGACAGCGCATGATCTTAAACACATAAAACACACGATGGTCATCTTTTGACTTGACATCACAGTATTTCATACATCAATGTTTGTCAAACTTCTACCTTATTACTTTATTCTGTTACCTACAGAAAAAGTAAGACCGTTCTGATTCTGCTGAACCAAAACAGTAGCTACAATAAGATATTCTAAAACAATGTAAAAAAAAAAAAAAGCTTAATGTAGCTTCATGTCCAGCATCAATAACATTGTCTTTTCGTTTGGTTTTTGGAGAAGTTAAAGTGGATTTGATTAGACATGTCCACGTATAATTTGGTGCTGATGAGCTGCTGCTTTTCGACATCAAGTTACATTAAGCCTTTTCTCTATATTGTGCACCTATGGACAGGAAAAGGCTTTACATGGACAACATCCATAAAATTTGCGTTGAAAGTGGGTCTGACCAGAGATGTCCAGCACAAACTTTGGTGATGATTGATCAGTTGTTTTTTTTGTTTGTTTGTTTGTTTTTTAGGTGGTTTTTTTTAGGTATTTTAGAATGCTCCACCACAGCCACTTGATCTTCCTCTTCTTGTTGTAGTTGTAGAATTTTCAGTTTTTTGGGCATTACTTCCTTCTTGAATGAAATGATCACTACACAGAATTTTTAAGTGACTACACAGGCTGTTTATATAATGATACAAATAGTCAGAAAAGTGTAAGATCTTCCAACCAACAAAAATGTATCAAGTGGCTGTAGGTATGATGGTCTCAATGCAGTCTTACAAAGAATGGGACAACTGTATGGTCTTCATATGACACAATATTACATAATTTTCTCATGGAGGCCTCAAGTTGCTCTTGTGATTTGAATGGCAGTTATACCAACTTCATAAGACGACTGTAAGAAACTAACGCTCTCTCCTCAAATGTCTACATACTCTAGATTTTGTATCAACCAGGAGGTTAGTAAGAGTCTTTGTGACCGAGGTGTAAAATAGATAAGCAAGGGTGTAATACATTGTGATGCATCATGAATTGTGCACTCAAATCATGAGGCCAGTGGAGATTGACAATAACATTCCAATGTTTGCAGCCGTATTTTGAAACACACAAAAATACGAGTTACAAGAGTATGAGTAATACTCGTATAAGCAGGTACAACTGAAAAGAGTGACGCCCATGATGCTGCACGTCTCATTGCTGTTGGAGCATAATGGGTCAATCTCTCAGCGTCTCAACACAAAGAGGCTGCTTCTTCAAAGTCAGCAATCAAACACAGCACAGCACAAAGCACATTTATCTTCTCTGGCTTGCATTAAAACAGCACGGTATTCATTTGAAAATTAAATTTGCCCACCAAATTAAAGAGTGGAAGAATATAATGGATGGATCTGGATTGTCAGGGAGACGGGAGACCCCCTGTAAATAAAAGAATGGGAAAGGAGTTGAAAGAGAAGGTAAGCTGAGAGGTTTGCTAGATCAAATTGCAGTATTGTCTGATTTCACTGGGGAAGCGTTTGTGTGGTGTATTGAGCACGGGGACAGTGCATGGCACTTCATTTTCGAGCTGATTGCGCGCTGCCCAGTGGCGCTGCCTGCCGCCAGGCTACTCAGTAAAAAGCTTCCACTCACTTCCTCTCCTTTTCTGCTACAAATAAATCAGCCGCAAAATCAGATTACCATCAAGAGAGATTCATGGGAATGATACAAAAAATACAGAGCTGAGGGGACTTTGAAGCAAACCCCAAAAGCAGCGAGACCAGAGAAGGGAAAGAGAAAACCTTGCCAGCACATTACAAGTTTTATTTATTTATTTTTTTTATACTGTACGCAGTAAACAATGGTACAGATTTCCTTCGGGCATTTGACTAAATCTAGCACAGGAAGAGGTAATATGGTAATCACACAGAATAACCTACAGGAAAATTAAAGGCAGGTTGTAACTAAAGTGGTGAGTGAGTTTTTGGCATCAGTGGGCTCAGTAATAGAACTCAATCAATTATAAAGCAAAACTCAAAAACGATTAAAGTCTCACCTTAAAGGTGATAGGAGAAAAAAAAAGAGATTAAATGTGAATAAAGGATCCATTTTGTCTGAGACCTCAAAGCCAAAATATTATATGCAACTGGTGCTCAAGGGTCCTACAGTATTTATAGGAACAATTAACGATGGTTGAGTAAGGGCTTGAATGAACAAATGGTTAAAATTAACTCTGGTAGTCATACAGCATTGAATATGGCTGTCCCAAAGATAATTCAGCAAAAGCCTAATTACCACACCCTTCTGAATACATCACAGAAACTGGCCTGTACTAAGGGACATCATAAATATGATGCCATAATGAACATCCACCCTGAGAGTGACTGTGATAGGGGCCATAAACCCTCTAAACTCATTCATACTGTCTGAAAGAACACCATTTGTCCTATGAAGGACATAAAAATATTATTTTGCCCAGGTAGCCTTCTACATCTCTTTTCTGGCACCGTTCTCCTATCTACATGTCTCAAAGGGCTTTTGAGTAATGCATTTCTATTATTGTACCTTGTGTAGTGTCACATTGGTGGCTTTATCAGAAAGTTGTTGTAGGGTGAGGCTGGAGTAGGATGGAAGGGTTATTTCGTGGGCTTGGCTGGCATTAATCTCTGTCACTTGTCCTCTCTGATTTATACTCCTCCCCAATAAGCCAGTCTATGGCCTCAACTTCAATTGGTACTTTGTGATAGCGCTACATGTACAGCCTTCGTCCGAACCGCTGCCTGACATTGAAGGCTTGTTCTCCAAATCAGAGGAAAGTAAAAAGCGTGGTAAAGAATTAAATTTCCCGCACCAGGAACAAGAAAGACAAGATAATAGGAGCCCGGAGCTGCCTCCACCCTCATATAGAGAAAACCATTCTTCTCTGAGTCTATTACAGAGTCTGTTTGATGACTTTGATCAACAGCAATTAATCTTTCAACAGGAATGAGAAGTCCAATAAGACCCAAGGTCCAAACACAGTCAAATTTCATATAGAACATTTGCTTTAACAGGTAAAACAAAGGACATATACCACAATGAATGTCTGATTAATGAACACAGAAAGACTCACTGGGCAAAACATCTATGTGTTTATTAACAGACCACCATGATGGGCAACCATTGCACCCACCTACTGTCTACCAGCCCCCACTTCCCCACCTTCTGCTGTGGTCCGTATATTTCCGAAGTGTTTAATTACAGATGATTTATCACCAAACTGTCGTTTGCTAACTGGGCCCTTCCGTTCTCTCTCCCCACGCCACTCTCCTGCTGTGTTGAGGGAACCTTCACATCATTATGAGGGAGCTCATTTATATTAAAATGAGTATTACCGGTTAATTCGCTCCATACATTTTGGACACAGCATGTGTCATGCATGAGCTTCAGATCACACCTGGTTCATGGCAGCTCTGGCATACATCAAGTACTTTATTGCTGGCGAGTTAATGCACATTTGATCTTGCTGTGATTTCCCATAAAGATTAAAGAAAAACATGAAGCGTAACACATATATCATGATTCCATACTGCCCTTGCAAATATGATAAGTCTAAGAGGACATTAAACATTATACACTGAATTAAACATAGCACACTAAAGGGCTATTTATGTTGAATTTTATTTCCTCAGTTAACCTCTGCTCGTAGCTACTGTCAATCAAATTTCACCAGACAAGGTCAGTTATGATGTTTAGCTTAAAGCAAATGAGAAAACCAGTAATGCAGAAGACAAACACTGCTCATGGAAATAAGTATCTATAGATGCTCTTGGCCTAATCATCCCAAATCCTGAAGCTGTTATGGATGTATTCACAGAGGAAGCTAAACAGCTAAACATTCATCTTGATTTAGAGCCACCCATTATTGATATTAATGTAAAAGCAATCCATAGAAACCATGTGTAGGGTACATACCACTGAACATGCCATTAAAAAGAAGACCAATCCTGAACAGCAAAAAAAAAAAAAGATTCAAGTTGGGATGGGAATAGCTTCCTCCCTGTTCAGTGAGGGGAAATAATAATGAGGGTATTAAATACAGCCAGCAGATGAAAAATAATAACATATCGATTGTGCACGTAGCGCTTTCAAAGGAGCGTAATGGCCTGATTCCTGGTATTGATCTGCTAGCGGGCTCAGGGAGGAGTAGCTAGTCGCCCCTGAAAGACCCCCAGTGAGAATGAGATTGGTGAAGCCATCTGAGGTTCTGTTTTGTGTTTCGCTCCACACAGGCTTCACTTCAAATGGGTGTTTTTTTAAGCGGATGTGAAATGAATGCTGCTGAAATAGTCTGACACATAGTGTATTTTCCCTCTTGTGATCATCGTTGCTTGTAACAGTGTGGCTCATCTCTGTTGCTTTACAGAGATGTGCATTTTGGGGAAGAGACATCTGAGGATCCACACTTTTCTGGATGATATCTGAAAGACTAACATCAATAATGTTGAGAGTACACATTTTAACATTTGCGTTTTTTTAGGCAACTTCATTGAAAATATCTCTTTGTGCTAAAACACAGGCTGATAATAAGTAGTTACTGAATGTAACTATAGTAGTGAGATTAAAACACTGTCAGCATGAAGACTGAAAGCAGCATCTCTACATTATTTACGCACTATGTATTCACAGAATATTGTCTGCACGTTCGGCTGTGCAAAATGTGGATAAAATTCAATCTCCAACTTAACACATATGATCCCTAACCCACTTCTCACAAACTCTTCAAGTGATCTTATTTCCAGCTCAAAGAGACAGAAAAATCTATATCTCAATTTGGTACACTTCAACTCCACTCCAAAAGTGCCCTGAGAGAAAACTGAATTAAACTGAGACAAGCTGATTCAACAGCCTGAAAGATGAATTTAAGTAGTTGTTTCTGAAATATGTATTTGCCATGTGCAATCGCGGGCTTCTCCGTGAGAGAAAATGTGATAGGACTTCACAGCACAGCAGCCTTTCGTCTGGAGAAAGGTGTGTTTTCCCAGAATAAAAATGTGCATGCCTGGGAATACATTAATCATAACAAGGTGACAGGCAGCCAGACAGACAAGCAGAAGCACAGGAACAGATCTGACTGTGTCTTCTATTCCTCAACCTGTTCAAAAAAGCAAAAAACGTACAGGGCAATTAAAGGAGCGTCGATAGCCGTGTCAGCTGGATTAGGGGCTGGGCGTGAAATTGTCACATTGTGTGTCAGGGGTGCTCTGTTAACAACACAGCCCGGCTTTTGCCATGAAGCGGTGGAGGGGGCCCCGATGGAACGTGACACTGGAAGAAATGCCGTCAAGTCTGTGCAAGGCTGGATTAGATTAGCACACTGGAACAGGTGGTCTTTTATTGGCTTCGTGATACTGTCAAGGATCTTCTGAAACTGGATGCAGCATGTGCACTCAGGCACATGTGTGTACAAACACACACAAGTTATTCAGGGTGAAGGTGTTGTAAAGCGTCTGTGCTAGATACCAAAAAAGAGCCTCAGTTTGCGCATGCCTACATCGCTTGTAATGTGAGAATGTTGTGTATGCAGTTTGATCGCTACAAGAAGTAAAAAAAAAAGAGGAGTCATGCTGGGTTAATGTGCTTTGGGCAAAAAACACTAAGGCGTCTGTTGAGTGACAGAAAATCCGGGGATTGTCCAGCTGTCTAGCAGGCCTCAGCCACAAAATAACACAATCTAACGAGTAAAGGGAGGGGGGATGATGGTTAGAGTGCGGCACTTTGCCAGATATCTTTTCCTCATATCTACCAGTGTATTTACTGCTATTTATAAGAAACATATTATCCATGAATAATACATTTGGTGATGTATGGCACACATTCACTTAGTATGACTTATAGAGTGCCTGAACCAAAATCTGCATCACACCTCCATATGGACGCTAGGCATAAAAAGGCGAGGAGACACCTCAGCCAAACTAATAGTGGGTAATATACAGCCATTCTCTGGAATCTGGCTCAAGTAAATCCACTGAATGAGCCAAAAAAAAGGGGGGATAGGGGGCTCCAAATGCCACCTTGGCGATACAAACAATGCATCTGACATATGGGGTTATTTCTGAGTAAGCAAGAGACAGATTTAAAATCATGCTCACAATTGTGTGCAGATTTCCCACAAAAAAATTAGTCATCTTGGGAATGCCAGAATTAGAACTACCAGACAGTCGGTAGGGGTTGTTCTTTCAGTGGGAAAACTGTTGAGGTGTTTTGATGTGGGAGCGTATAAAGTCTGATGAGGAGGTCTGTTGAAACTAGGTCACAAGGGGTGTCATTTTGTCAAAAGCCTGAATGAAAAGCATTGTAAGGAACATGAAGCATATTTCCAGACAGGAAAGGCAAACTCTTTCCTATTTCTAGGACAACGCAGAACTCTGCCATCATGCAAATATAGCTAGGCGGTTTACGTACTCAAGAGAAACTAATGCATGCTGAATGTCCTCTGCAAATACATCGCAATGTTTTGGGTTTTAAGAACACTTAAGGTGACAAGCTCTGTTTACTTTCAAAAGTACTTTTTTCTTACTTCTCATGTTAAATTGAGTCACTTCTTTTGAGAATGCTTGTTGATATAGAGCACATATGCTACAATTTTACTTCAATTGGTGTTTGATGACCCTGTAGTAGTCTAGAAATTTATTTTTGAGGGTATTTTTTACTGTCACACACAGACACAGTAAAAACAGACACAGATGGGCAAATTTGCAGCCCATAATCTAACCAGAAAGACTATATTTAAGGTCACTAGATTAATTTACTCATGAGTAATTCTTGGCTTTATGAAAGTGATCAATATATGTATATTTTTTTTTACAAGAGCAAGTTAAACAAATTTTCGTAGAAAAGTAAAATTCTCGTACAGTCTAGATAACAATGCGTCTTACAACAGTTAACTCCCCACAAAAGCAGAATGAGATAAGATCCAACGATCTGCATTTCCGGCCGTGTCTCAACCACTCACAATTGGTTTCACCATGATATAGGGAACAAAAAAGAAAACAAAAAGACAGGCATACACTGTGTCTATTTAGGGCAAATAGTACTGCAGATGAAAATTCATGTTCGTGCCTTTGGAGCAAGCTGAGGTACTGCCAGAACACAAAGGAAAGACAATATTCAAATCCCACAGTGCTTGATCAGACTGTGTAAAAAAAGAGATTTGGCACTATATCTAACAGAGAATGTGTTACGAGCTGGAGAACTATTATGGCTTCATTCTAATTGAAGGTGTCCAAGAGCAAGTTATTTCTTCTCCTAACAGCAATACAGAGATGCAATATCTTGTTCTAGGAGAGCTCCTGATTGGCAAACTGTCAGTAAAAGAGGTGTGAAGTGTACTCAAGTTGTCTGAGTTCTCCTGCTGTAGTAGTAGTAGTAGCAGCAGAGGGGAAAGAAAAAAAAAAGTTTAAGATTTAAGTTACAGAGAGAAGCACAACTTTTCTTCTGTTGTACAAAAGACCAAACGAAGGGAACATGCATAACATAAGAGCCTGAAGTACTCAAACTAACTGGGGAAATGTTTAGCCTACACCTATACACAGAATTCAAAAAGTGTTGTGATCTTATAAAGAGTCATGGGCAAACATTTTTCAAATGTAGTACACAAGTTTCATGACTATGCCTGCAAACTTTCGATGAATTCTTAAGTCTGAATCCATTGCTGGTGCCTGTTTGAGTTGGGGCTTAATAGCTGCAATTTACAGCAAATGGGCTTCGGCACAATATGTTTAGCAGAGCTAGATAAAATGGGTCCCTGGCCACTGATCTGGAGACAGATTAGGTTTTTAGTTGGCTATGATTAAGGCATGAATAGGGAATGGAGGATCAGACTTTGGACCTGCAGTGTTTAAAGCTGCCCACCTGTTATAAATGAGCAGTTAAACGAGTCAAGCGTTGGTGGTCCCAGGCTAATTCAAGGGCATAAGCTAGCTACACATACATACTCTGACATCAATTCTCTACCTCTCCCTTCTAGCTGCCCAGCCACATTTGGATTTCCACAGTCTTGCTGCTGCCAGTGAGATCAAGGTGCTGCTATTGCAATACTATACTCTTCGCAGGTCACTGGGCCAGCCTGTGGTCTATAGTTTTGCTCTGTATGAGGATCCAAAAGCGAGTCAAAAAAGGACATTTATCACTGGGGGGAAATTACAAGATCTGCTCTCTTGCATGTACAATCAGAGTGATTATGCTGAATGCAGAGGTGATAATAAATGACTCGAAGTGACATTTTTCCCCTGCTCATCTTTGCCGGATAATGCATCACAAATTTGTTCTTCATACCCACCAGACCCAATATTGCCAAAGGCATCTAACAGTGTACATTTTAGTGTTAGCATCTCATACACATCTGTTCCACAAAAGTGTGGACAAATTGGGTCAACAGACTGTCGATGGGTTTTTCTTGTCAAGGAGTCTCTGCTTGTACCTGCAGGCTCAAAGTACTTAACACGTTTTCTGAAGTTTGACTTTCATGCACTCCACATTTGAAAATGGCTGCTTTCTGTGCAAGTGCTCATGCTCACCAGCGAGTGTTGTCCTCGTTTATTTCTAAATGGACTTATTGCATAACAGTCCATGGAGGCCCTGTAATTTAAGTGGTACAGCATGTGAGAGGTGTAGAACAAGGAACTGGGGCTAGCCATGGAGAGGGGCTACTGTGGTAACAGAGGCTAAAAGGTTAAAGCAGCAGGGGGAATTAATATGTCTTAATGACATTATAATGAATGGGAAAATATGGGACATCATTTATTAAATGGAGTCAAGTGTGTCAGGGAAGTGCGAGGACTCACAAACGCATTAATTATCTCGCCGTCTCTCGTCGTGGACGGGGGGAAAAAAGCATTGGTGGAGAGGTAATGACAGGCCCAGAACGGACGTCATAAATTACCACAGGGGGGCATCAAGACGACAAGGTCTCGTCTCACACGTGCACTTGCACAGCAAGATGTCTTTTCATGTGTCCAAACCGTCACTGGGAATTTGGACAGAAAATCAGAGTCGCCTTTTCTAACTCTCAGTCATTTCAAGACAAGAAAGGAGGGAAATGCCCTTTTCTCTCCACAGACTTGATATCATACTGGCAAGACATGACTCGTTATTTATCATACCTGTCACACCAGAAAAAAAAAGATGCAAGCTTAAGTCATGTTTCCCCACTTTACTGTCTTGGGACTGAAGGTGGGGGGTGGGGGTCCATTCTCTTCTTAAGAACACTCATCCATAACCACCATTCTGTTCCAAAGGTTTGTGATATTCTGGCTTCATCTGATCGTGGCAGTGTATTTATGTTCTGTATCAGCCAGGTAAGTTGTCTATTCACACACACACCTATGATGTTTTCACACAGTCATTGAAACCGCACGACCTGGTGTATCTTATCATCTGCACATCAACATGTTTACCCTGCAATGTAAGCCAACTGAGAAGATAAAACAAGGGCACGCCATTCTTTATCAAAATATTGCAGCTTTGCAAGAATCAAAGAAATGTTGCATTGCTTTGCTTCAGATTTAAAGCTTAGATGCACCATCATTTAATGCCACATTTCTTCTTAAATCTAGATTCATGTGCAAGTATTTAAGTCCATCTTTTCCTGGTATGGTCCAAGAGTAACATTTCAACACTTGTTCAAACCTTTCACACTGGTTATGTACTGATACACTGGAGCAAACAACAGTGCAACAGCCTGATTTTCAGCACCACAAATTGGTTAATTCCTCACGCAATAAACCTGCCAATGTCATTTGAAGGAATATTGACCAACCAAAAGCACATCCACATCTACAGCTTGGGGGCCATATGTTGTTATGGCAATACCAGGCAGCTACCCACAAACAAAGCCTGTAGCAGGGAGCCTTTTTTTCCCTCTCAGTTTTGCTTTGAAACCATTCGGTGCTGCTCGTCTGTCAGCATTTCAGTATCTGACTCCTGGGGGTCAGCTGAGTCAGAGGTCAAAAGCACACAAGCTTGGCACAAACACGACAAATGCTTGGTTGCTTCGGAAAAGTCAATAAAGCTCAGGTGAGTGAGGACATATTTGATGTGAGATTGATATAAAGGTCATGTCAAGTAATGAAAGACAAGTTGATAAGCAAATAAAAATGAGGTGTTGCATGAAATCCACAAAATTGACATTTTGTGAAGTTGGAGGGAGAGTTTTCAAAAAAGGTGCCACAAATGTTAAATTCCTTTACATAATCTATTTCTCCCCCATTTTTCCCTTGGACCGTTTCATCATTTGTTGACTCATGAACACGATGAACCAGTTGTTTGGGTGATTTGTTGATCAAAGATCAGATGCAGCGGTCTCAGGTGACAAAATAGATCAGGAAGGTCTGAGCCTGACATGTTGTGATAGAACAAGTCCTGGAATGCTCATGTCACTCCAGAAATGGGTAAATGACACTGAAAATTGTGGCAATTATTGTGGACTTAAGGCCTGCCTGTGGGCCCTAGGAGAATTAGAGGAGAAAATACAGACTCCGTCTTCAAAGGCAATTAGTCTTCATATTGTAGTGTGTCCATTCAGCGAGTGTTCTACCCACTCATGGGACTGCACATGTGGACATGGCTAATAGTCTCTGTTAATGAGCCAATCGTTCATTATCAATCTTCTGGGAGGCACAGTGTGAGAGCAGCATCCTGTTGACACATTTAGAGGAAATGGCCGCCGCATGCCGTTCCCAACGTACGCACAGCACTGCAGTGCAATTGTCGCTGTAGGCTGCGAAAGAGCAGCTTGATTCCACGCGTCCTTGTGGAGACAGCTAAATTAGACACACACAGATTTGCATACACATGGACACATGCACACAGTATGAATCCTAGCCTATTCTGGAGGGGGAATGCCCTTTTTGTCCCCGGCCACCTGGTCAAAACACTAACAGCTGACTTGTTGCTGAGGCCTGCAATGGTAATAAATCACTTCACACCCCTCCCAACCACATTCATACAGTCACACACTGTCCGGCACCATCGGCCTATTCCTGTACACTATGCTAGATATCATCTCTGATGAGAAAAGGTGAACTGTCCTGCTGTAAAACATATAGGCATCCAATCTCTTCTACTGCTGCAACAGGCACAGAGCTCATGCTGAATGTTGAGTCATTCTACACAAGCAAATGATGTAAAGATCCCCTGCAGTTAGTCTTAATGGCACCATATACGAAATAAAGTACTTTTTTGTAGGTTTTTTTATGGCACTTTTTGAGCCAGACAAATAGTTCTTTCTTCTTTACTTAAATATTCAACTGGTTTCTCTGCACCTTGGTTTTCTTCATGCTGTCCCAGATGTGTTCTGGATGCAGCATTTTGTGTGAGCAGCCAGCAGTAATTTGAGCTCTTAAAAGCCCTGAACATTCCTCTCCTGCTCATTCATTCTCACTTTGTCCACCATCAAGACAGAGTCCATTTTAGCAGTAGTCCAGCATTCTCCATTGACCTTAAAGTACTTGATTAAGGGCATTGGGCCTCTGGCGCCACTCTGTTTCCTGCATGTTTAATTAAAAGGTGAAGAAAGTCCTTTGTCTTGTGATGATGGCTCGAGTACACGATTCTCTCTCTGCCAACCAAAAACGCTCATTTCTCCTGCCTAAGGCTTATGCTTACAGATGCCCCTTTTACTTCAGGCCATTTTCCAAAAAAACTTTGACCTTAGTCAAGGTACTTGTCCATCTTTCAGTTAGCCTGTAATATGGAGAACTACACAGATGATGTGGAGAGCCCCACCCCCAATTTGTTTATGACAAAATGTCTTTGTCATGTAAGGAAGCAAGTCATCAGTGTCTATAACATAAGTCGTCTTGTCAAAACCTGTTTAGAATACATCCTCAGAGGAGCCATGCAGAGAGGAACACAGGGGTGCACTTAGTGTCATTGCCGCTGGGGAGGGGGATGTTGAGCACAGGAGCAGCAAGGAGGGGGCTGCTGTTTCATATGTCTGTGGCAATTAACGCTGATGTGACACATTCAAAAAGGTCCCCTGGGATTGACAAAGCCAACAAATTGACTTACCATTTGAGCACGAAGACGTGGGAGGGGAAGAAAAAAAAAGGCATGCGGCTTCATCTTGTCATAATGAATCTGGAACCTATTCCTGTCGGGTGCATTGCTGGCATGATGATAGCAGTTTATTTCCTGTATATGCCATAAAGTACCACTGTGCTTACAGGGACATTGTGTAATTTTGACAAGATGGAGGTTAGGGGGGGCCTGAAGTAATAACTTTATCGTGTGGTTCTGGTAACTTACATGACAAACAAAACCAGTGCTTTGCTGCTTGCTATAAATGTCTCCTTAGGCCCTGGAGCAATACAGGCAGAAAGACAGATGTTTCATTTCATGCCATGTTTTCAAACTCTTACATACTGACATACACACTCGTGCTTGTTGGCTATTTGACAAACCTCTACTCAATCCTGAATGATAAATGCATCTCACTTCATTCTCCACTGCTGTACAGGAATCGCCCTCCAGCTCAGGGAGCAGGAGCTTAGTGTAAAGGTTTTGCCTGCGATTCAGGATTTTAAGGGGTGTTCGAAATGACAGGAGTCATCGGTCGGCCAATTTGTTTTCCTCATGGGGCAATATCTTTGTAGCATTTGGCTTTCCTTGGGGGAAAGGAGGGCAATCAGCTGCAGCTTGTTGAGGACTATGAGAGCTGCTGACCTCTGACCCCTACTGCAGAAGTCACAGGAGGCTTCCAGAGGGCAACCGTTGCCATAAAACCTGTCCGTAGAATATTCTACCTGCTGTTAAATTGCAGCACTTACCACATTTTCTTTAATGACACACTGCACGTATAAATCATTGACGTTAAGCAAGAACATTTTTACACTACAGCCTGCACTTATGAACACATGTTTAAGCAATACCTTTGGACACAAGAGGCACAAAACCAGTTGACATACAATTTAGAATTTAACACTTAATTATACCATGTAATTAATAGCGCAAAACTCCCAAGTTGTGTAATTCAAGTGTTTAATTTCAATGTGACAGAGGCAATGAAGTGAGATTCTGTGGGGAACCCTCACACATCTAATGTTGGTCCACAGGAGCACTCTGTGGATGAAGGGGAGGGTGGCATTGAGGTAGCTGATAGGGTAGATGTCTTCTCAGGGCGGCCATGCATACAGGCCAAACTCAGAGGATCACAACCCGCTGTGCATCAAGAGCAATTAAACACAGCTCATGCTGGAGTTCACTGATGCAAACAGTCCATAAAAAGGATACAGGCACGCAAGCACCATTAAAAAAAGGACTGGGCGGTTTGAAAAGAGTACACTGCCACTAACATGAGTAATTCCTTTTCAACTGAACACTAGGGAACAAAAATAATATGACACTATGACTTGGGGTAAACAAATACCGTCTGTATTTTAGCCATAGATACACTGCCCAACATCATAAACCCTTTTTCCACTGAGCACAGAAATACAAATGAATATCAAACATGCATTTACTAAGCAAACAGTGGTTAAAGGATCAATCAAAACATTGGTTTAAAAGGTTTAACATGTAATATTTAGCAGCATCTAATGGACAGTTTGCAGATTACACCCTAAGCCCCCACCCTTTTGAGCAGTGCTTCCTGACCTTTTTTGACTCGTGACCCCATTTTAACATCAGGAATTTCTAGCGACACCAGACATTCAAAACAGTTTTTTTCTTGCCAACATTTGTTCTTGATCATGTAATAAGTTTGCTATACTATGTTGCAAATAAATGTTAATTTGAGATGTTATTTAGTCTATATAATGGATACAATTATGGACGGAGGCAGAGTACTGCACAAAGTGAGAATTTTATTGTCAGTCCAGCTTGTATTTACAAGGCTGATAATTAATACTGAACAAACAATAACTAAACTATGAAGTATGAAAGAGTTGCAGCATCTGAAACTGACCATAATGAACATTTAACAGATAAACAGTGCTTCAGCTTCAGAGTTTGTCATGTCATTTATTTATGAATATGATTGTCTCTCAACTCACTATATAATTTTTATTAGTTGAATGTATCTTTCGGCTTTTCCCTTCAGGGGTCGCCACAGCGCATTACATTCACATGTTGATTTGGCACAGGTTTTTACGTCGGATGCCCTTCCTGACACAACCCTCTGTATTTATCTGAGCTTGGGACCGGCACAATGAGACACCACCCGTTTGTGGCTACGTAAACAACCTTTTTCCAAACTGGCAACCTTCCACACCAAAGTCAGTGGCTTTAACCACTAGGCTACCCAGTTGCTATATAACTTATATTAGTAAGTTTTTTTAGTGTTTTTTTTTTTTTTTTTAATCAATTACTATAAATTTCAGGTGATCCCATTTGAATTCCAAGTGGCCCCAAGGTTGAAAAACACTGTTTTAGTGTTTGTCTATGCAGGGCTTTTCAGTAAAGTAGATCTCACCTTTGGTACACACCAGATGGTAATGCACCTCAACACTGGATGCTACTCTTCACAAAACTGAAAAAAGAAGAGGAAGTCCTTTCTGTGCTACTGTAAAAAGATGGCTGCCTTAGTGGTGACCCATTCATTTAAAGATAATGAAAATACAGTGGTTAATATTTTCAGGTGATTATACACTAATGAAGACACTGTTCTGAATATTATACTCAATTTTTGACATTAGAAATTCTTAAATCCTTGTAAATCTTACACAGTGAAGCTTTAAGTAGGACATACAACTCTAAGAAATCAAAGCTTATCCACTGTGAAAAAGTAGGTTTGTTGTTTTAATAAATTATAATGACCACATGTCAGGCTCAGTCTGTATTAAGATATAAATGGAATATATGGCAGCGTTATAGTCAATAAAACATTTAGTATGATCTCCATATGCACTTAACATGTTTTTAACTTTTTTGTTCAGACATACGGTATACTGCTTTCATTTTTATTACCCCACCCCCCCAAAGGAGAGGCAAGGGGTATTGTTTTTGGTTCTGTTTGTTTGTTTATTTATTTCTTTGTTAACACTCTAGCAGCAAAACTATTGGTTGAATTCATACCAACACAGGTTTATAGATTGTCAATGACCCAGAATAGATCTGTTCAGTTGGACTGATGCCGAAATATGCTACAATACATGCGAGGGGCGTGGCTTGTTGTGCCTAGCATCACTTGTTTCTCATTGGTTGGGCTACTTGATGGCATAAAGCACATTATACTAACTACTGACTGAAGCCTTTACTAGCCATTTACTTCTGAATTGTGTTTTGTGCATCTGTTTATAATTCTGTACAAATGCTTCCTGTATTTTCTCACATCTGTCTAAAGGTGTCAAAATAACTGCGCTAATTTTAGCTATGCAAGTCATGGTCATTTCCATTTGGTTGCTTTAACGTAGTTTCTTATACACTGAAAAACTGCTGAAGTTATTAAATAAATGTACAGTAAGTTTTCATCATCATGCCTTTAGACAAATACAGTTTGGTCTGTGTTTATTTCTTCATGACTATTTTTCTTTTTTTTGGCAGTGTAATTATGTGTATGCGCATGTGCATGTGCATACCATGATGACAGTGACAATACCAATTTGTTGTTCAGCACTAGTGGCAAATGGATGCAAAACTCCACAGGCTCCGAACCGATCTGTAGTATTGTTTAGCTGCACTTCTAACATTTCTACAGTTGCCAACCATGTTTTTAAAATGGATATACACAAATTGAGCAATGCCCACAGAGCTGCTGTGAGGCTGTAAAGAAAACTCTTCTTAACTAGTCAAACCAAAGCACAGGAAAGATCTTGATTTTTTTTTTCTTCTGTATATTTATATAAAGTAGGAACATTTCTGTGTGATATCTGTCCGACAGATTACATCTGACTCAAAATTGCAAATGTTAACATGAAAAAAAAAAAACCCTCACAGGATCCGAGTATTTCAGATTTCAACAGTCCAATGTATTATTCAATCATTATCCAAACAATTTCCTTTAAGTATTTTTACTGCAGTTTCCAAATAAGACTCATTTTCAGTGGACATATAATTGGGTTCCCATCAACACTGGAAGAGTTTAAAATTAACCGCTGAGCATCGCTGCAAGCAGAACAATGCTACAGTTTGGATTTCTCAAAGATGTGTAATTTGTTATTCAGCAGGGGGCATCTATAGTGTCGGCCTGAGACTAAAGTCAACACTATAAACATCCACTCGTACACCATCCTCTGCTCAAAATATGCAACTCCTTTTCCTTTGCGTTCCTTAAAGGGAATGCTAAGTCACCATATTCTGTCTTAACTCCACTACCTAAGTCTAAATAAAACTCTTTTTTTTCCCCCCTTCTGTCACTTTGGTTCTCTTCAGAGGCTTGCCAAATTAATTCAACACAGTTATAACTAGATTCCGCGGCGTGCGGGAATAACCAGCGATCTACAGCTAAATCAACATCAGACACTCGGCTGGTCCTTTGGGGGCGCCGCGCAGTGCTTCACTGTTTCTCAGTCAAAGCAGCACACTTTGCCTCCAGCCCCCCGTAGAATATCTCCTAATGTAACTGGCATCTTCATTTTGCCGTTGCTCAGATGTTGCATGAAAAATCAAATCCTCTATTTTAACTCTGAAAAGTAAAAGGTTTGGGGAGAAAGGATAAAAAAAAACTCAGAGACCAACAGAGGAAAACGGTGTAAGCTGTTAATGCTATGTTAATCCCCTACTAAAAACAGCTGAAGGTAATGCAGAGCCAG
>JAPSES010000102.1:116618-172340 GCA_029822895.1 Maxillicosta whitleyi | reverse complement strand
AAGCATTGGGTGATTAAAAAAAAAAAAAAAAAGATAAATCTCAGTGAAAATCAGACTTTGTAGGCTATATATTTACAAAATGACCACATTTGTAAAATTTCATGAGTCGTTGCCATTGAAGTAGCTCCCACTGAAAGGTTCAATTGGGGGATTTAAAGGGATCTACTTGCAGAAATGGAATATAATGTTCAGAGCAGCTTTTGTATTAGTGTACAAAAAACAAAGAAAAAAAAACTTTTTTGTTAGAAAAAAACGAAAAACAACTGTCGAGATCATCCCGTTTTCTAGCAGGTGGCATCCATCATTAAGGTCTGTGTCTTACTATGTCTGAGTGTAGATCAGAGCAAACACAGAACAGACAAAATCTGGCTGTAACAACACCCTGTAAACTATAACTGTAACACTAGATGCCACAAAATATTACACAATGAACCTTCAGTGACAAACTAAAATATAGTGTGAATAACCCTTAATTAAAGATAATATATTGTATCGTCCTTAAATGAGTCTAGACAAAATTTAAGGTAAATAGGAGAAACTCAAAAAGGAGAAAAAATGATGCTCATCACAGATAGATGCAGCGGCAGCCTCTAGAAGTGAAAGCGAACATCTTGCAGTATAAACACTCCTTCCTCAGTGTTGGTTTGCAAGAATTGGGCCAAAGAGTATGAAAGTGATTAGTTTCTTTTTAAGTAAATTCTAACGTTTTAAACTTTATCTGGCTTGTGCTCATTTCAACACTTTGTGATGAGTTGTTGGGACACAGTCCATATCAACATCTCACAATGATTCACAACCATACAAATACGGAGCATTAAACCAACCAAAAACTAATATTCAGTCCACATTAATGCTGATATTGTGCAGGAAAACACCTCTATTAGGACAGGGGATAAGACCCAGTTCTCGGGTTTACTCACTCACTATATCAGAATCTAAGGTGTTTTACCAAAACCAAAGATGAAAATAACAAGAAGCAGAAAGCTGACTAATCTGGAAGGAAACAGTTTGTTCCAGGGTGAAGCAGCAGCTGAGCAGGAATAAAGCATCAGCGTCAGCCCCTGCACTTTGCTGCAGGACAACAGGCAACTTCCACCAACTGGGTCAGTTCACCATGAGATAACCAGGCTTGAGAGTGTGTTGGGATGTAGCCACAAATAAGTAAGTATTAATACACTCATCAACAATTATGCAGTATGTGCACATGTGTTTGTGTGATGCCTGGAGTCTACTGTACATGCGCCTGTGTTCATGTGTTTATATATCTTTGCCAGCTGTCCAGTGCTGCCCTGGGGAAGAATATGTAATGGGGATAAGCTACTTCTTCGGGCTTCCAGCAGCTTTACTACAGATCTCTTGCAGGTGGATGCTGTGTGTGTTTGTGCATGTGTGGCCAGTGTTTAACTAAAAACATTCAGATGCAGTAGAGCCAAGCCCCCAGCTAGTCGCCCAAAAAGGTAACAGCATCTCTATCTGACAACCAGCAGAAATAAGCCTGTGCTGACATAATTATGCCACACTGAGCTGCTTCAAGTTGAAATACAATTGTCAAAGCTCTCCTACTGCTCAATCACAGTGTTTACAAAGATGAAGAAACATGCCCTCTATTACAATAAATTGTGGAAAACACAGTTAAGGCATGAGTTGTTTCAAGTTGCTAGATTTCAAGATAATGACAACATTAAAATGATACAGACAAATATATAATTTCACCTTTTGTGAAAAAGCTTCACAGCTCACTTGTGCTGTTTTTAGCCAGAGGTAAAAGAGGAAATGGGATTATGGTTAACGATATTTTAAAGCTGATGCAGCATGGTGAAGATCGAGCTTGACCAGGATAGAGAAGTGGAGGCATGGAGGAGGGTCTGCTGGGATGGAGGTGGTGTTAATACTGGGGTTTCTGACCTTGGATCACCCCCACTAAACCCTCTATGCACGCACCTGTGAGCACATACTCACTTCCAACCCCCCCTTACACACTGCCCTGAAGCCCTCCACAAGATAAGCCAATGAGGGAAAGGGACAAGGCAAGAGGAGGAGGAGGAGGAGGAGGAGGATGTGGCACTGGGACTTGCAAGAGGCTGTTTACTTGCATTGTTAATTTCATTAGCCCTCCGGCAACCACTTCAATATTTAACATTCTCAATTTAGCTCTTCCCTTTTTCCCCTCCTTTCCTTTTCACAGGTTTGCCACCAATGTCCAACAATTAAACAGAGTGGCCAAAGGTAATCTATCAGCACTCTGGTCCTACCACTTAATATAGTGGCACCCGATTTGCACTCAGCTGAAGGAGGCCAAACCTTGTAAAAGCCACAATCCTTTTAAATGGGCAATCAATTTGGCAATGTGACTTTGCAGCCTGGTGCTGCTCAGCCCTGCTTGTATAAACCACTGAAGTAAAGTAAAAGCCAGAACGTGGAAAAGGAGACGTGCATATGAGTGACACCCACCATCCAAACTCTCACTTAGTATGAGTAGGCTAATAGATCAATACATCGATTACTTCCCTTTGGAACGTATTGATACATATATTGAAAAATATTTTTATTAAAACATCTGAATCTGTCTGTCTGAATAATTTCTATTTAAAACTACCCAAACAATCTTCAAACTTCTTCTTTGTTTTGTTGCTTGTGCAGACCATGACAAGGCCTATTGATCCTTTTATACTGTATTATAAAGGTACTGTTTATACCTACTCTTGTATATTTTCACCTGAATGCAAGACCAACAGATTTGATGCTTATGTCTATCCAAGCACGGACTCAAAACTGACAGGGTAAGTTTTAACTCCACATTCCAGTCCTACGCCTGACTCACATGCTATGTTTTTTGACACTGCAAACACTCATGCTGCATTACGTTACAAATTTAATGTGTATTGTTTGTTGATGTAAACAGTGAGTAACTGCCATGTAAGTGTTTTCACCTGGACACAAACAGAAAGGCTAGGGAATACGGTAACACAATTATACTGTATTATATAGAAATGGGCATTTCCAGAAAAAAATGCTAATGGCGAGGATAGCTAGGTTGTGGTTATTGATCTAGGGAGGGAAAGGCAATTACCATCCACTACTTTATCAGCTAAGGCTGCCATTATACATTAAAATTTGCAGTCGTGACCAGTAAACCAATATTTGATCATTGTTTAGGTCTCTATCGACACAGAAAATAATTTGGCTGCTCTCACAAAAAATGAGCTGGAAACCTAGCAAAAAAATCATGCATGTTACATTCACATTAATCTAAAACATTACCAAGTGTTAATAAAGTCGGTGAGAGCAGGAAAGGCAGTCCAAGCCCAGTCTTGGGTTCTGTGTAACATGTTTTTGCAGAACACACAGAGCCTGCACTGCAGTAGAAAAGCAGGTTCAAGTACATTCAACTGACAGAACTAGAAGATTCAATATCTTTCTTTGTCACATGTAGATGTACATGTACACTACCAGTGAAATTACATTGCAACAGGCACTCTTGTACAAACCGTGCACAGTCACATTAACTGATTAAGTTTTTGCAGTATGATGACTTGTGGAATATTCGCAAGTTCTGTCCATCCCTACTTAGTCCCACCCCTAAAAGGAAAGGAAGTCCTGGATGAGTCCTGGATACGCTCAATCTCTCGCTCAGCAACAAAAGCACCAAAAAAGGTAACTTATTAAGCTGAAACTGAACAAAAACAGCCAAGTATCTAAGGTCAATGCCAGTGTTGTGGTATAATCTGGTATGTGAATGTGAGCAGCAGTTAGTGTATTAGCATTAGTGGTCATACATAGAGTGCGCTCAAGAGTGTGACAGCCTGCTAATGGCTCTGTCACAAAGGGACCGGAGTTTAGACACAGCTATAATCATGATCTCAATAAGCACGCCACCCTACCAGCACACCAGCTCAGTCGTGTCCCCTGATATCCATACGCTGACATCATATGCGTACAGCCCCATGAAATCTAACTGCTCAAAAGATGGCTTTGCATACTGCTAACATTTCCAGTTGGGGAGGCAATAGCGGGACTATTTTACACACTCCTGCAGTACAGTGTCAACGCATACACCCTGGGTGAATAATACATTGGCCTCTAATCCCCTCCCTTCAGCGCTGGATTGTATTGTAGGGGTCTTTTATATCGGCAAGGCTGCAATTTATAAACTGTTCTTTTCACTGTGGCGTAAGAGCAACACACCCAAACCACCCATCTCCGCAAAATCACCCCCTCAGCTGATTTATTAAACAATATGCGCACATAAAGTTCATTGGTAGGTGTGCTGGCAAGGCAAAGCGTTAAAAATATTGCCACAATAGCACGGGAGACCTTTTCATTTACCATTCAAAACAAATCGGACTGCAGTAGGCAGAGAATAAATTCAGACTTGTAAGTAAATACATGTAATTGAAGCAGTGGACTGTTGAAAATGCATCAGGAGCAAGCTTTTTCTATTATGGGGATATTTATCTTCCTTCCTAAACAAAAAGGCCAAGGGGGAAGGCACACAGGCGGGTGGGAAATGTGTTTGTTTTCCTGCAGTACAGTGCTGTGTGCAAGCTTGTTTGTGCGTGCGAGTGTGTGCAGGCATGTAAGTGTAATTGCTGCCTGTTATCATTAAGCAAGCTGAAGCGATCGGAGGATGCACAACAACCTATGAAGGGCAAACCTGGGGATATTGTGCGTGACATTGGACGTCTGTGGGTAAGTAATGATCAGAGCACCGTGTGACAGCCCAGCTCTAGCAGCGACAATGGCACATTGTTCGCTGCGCTACGTCGCCCGTGTCCAACTCCTACCCACCTCTTCATTAGAAAGGAAGACCCCATATTCACCCATACAGTCCTATAGAGGCAGAAAATTCTACAGCGCTGCTTCGTCTGTTCTAACAGAGACATTATACATAACAGTAATTTATAGAATGCCCGAACGGGTGTTTTCACACTTCATGAAATAGTAATTTTTTTTATGCCGAGCAGGCCAAACAGAAGGATTTGTTCTTCTTTTCTTCACTGGGGTCATTCATTTATCCTCTGGCGCTCAAGCAGGTTCAAACCAGGGCCACATCACCTCAAGTGAGAGGCGAAATAACCTTTAATTGAGGAATAATCCCCAAGAATTGGATCGGGAGTGGTAGATAATGAGCAATTGTCTGTTAACATCATGAGACGATTTAGTTGGAGCTGTGACATCAAGATGGCAGAAGTGGATATAAGACAGAAGAAGATTAATGAGACTAAATACTCAAATCCATACAGACTATTGACATCTGGCAGTGAAAATAAATGAATGTACATATGTTTGTGCCTTTATATAGTGTCCGTTTTATTTACCGTTACTGCCTCCTGAGCCAATTGCATTAAAATTTAATTTTTAGATGTAAATCTGAAATGACAAATAAAAAACAAAACAAAAACCTTTAGAAAGCCCAAAATGATACCAACCAGTGACTGAGTATAGTTTTGTATTTGTACTTATTTAGTTACAGGACAGTGTGTATTGGCATTAGTTTCAAACAACAAGTACAGATGTATGCACCAGATTTAGTGGAGAAGCCAATTTCTATCTGTTGTCATGGTCAAATGACCAATATAATAAAACATCACATACATTACTACGTACTAATACAGTATACTGGAAGAAAACCGCCAAACAATGACAGACATAGGATAGTTTGTTCAGGCTGAACAGTTCCAGCTAAATACATAAAAGGGGCTTATATTTTAGAAGTACACTAACAGAATAAGATTAAGATATAAAAGAAAGAAGGAGAGAAGAAGGGAGGAGAACAAAATAAATAACTAAATAGGATAATCATACAATATCAAACGAAACATGGAAAGAAGTCCAAGAGTAAGCACTATTAAGCTAAAAACGTCTGCAGAATTAACAAACACTATTTATACAGTACATGTGTACTGAGGGAACCACGGTACTTGATTTGTTTGACCAAACAGAAATGTTTGCCATAGGCATCACAATATAAATTAGTGTTGGCAGTGCTGGTTATGTAGGAGCCATTTTTTGTAGTTTTATAAAAGCACTTGTAGCAAGTTTTCAAATTGGTGGGGAGTCCATTCCACACTTTAACAGCCTTATATGAAACGGCCGTCTGCGCAAAAGCAGAGCTGAGTTTGGGGATAATGTAGTCGCCGTTTGATGTGGATCTGAGCGCCCTCGCTCTAAGCACGACTATACGTAATTTTGCAAATGAGGGAGAGGCTGCATTATTAATTAAAACTATTTGAAACTAGTAGTAGATTTTTTTCTGTCTATTTGAAGTTAAATTTAAACAATGACATTTTTTTTCTTTTTGTCTTTATTGAAACTACATACCATATACTGTGTAGTTTCAACAAACGGCAGCAAAAAAGGAGAATGTGCAAGGGCCAATAAAAACTACGATATATATATATATATATATATGCCAGAAGAAACCCACTCACAACATATTACAAGATGCAAACAGACACAGACTGTATTTTAATTATTTGTTGAGCAAGAAAGCTCTCCAGAGGAATTATTGATGTTATGATTTAGGCAAACCTCGATGAATCACATTATAGTTTCAATGTGCATTATTCGTGAAAAAGTAAGACTATTTTCCAATATAATGATAAGCAATGACTGGCGAAACATATTCACTATAAATGTTTTACAAACAGTGGGTTGCACAAATTAAGAATTAGTTATTTTTCACATTGATTAAAAAAAATTGAATTATTGACTTATTTTGATATATTGGGAAAAAAAACATAATTAAAAAAGAAAAACTAAAAACTACAATGGAACAGAGTGGCAGGATTTTTTTCCTACCATTATTAATGGACCAGGGTGCACAAGACAAGAATAAATGGCTTTGCATGATGTTTTTTATGGTTTCATAAATCACATTTCATGCCTTGTTTTCATCCTTCTCTCTTTTTTGCACTGAAAAAGTTATGAGGCGTTCCACACGGTACCTAAAAAGCACAAGTCACTCCTCCAAAATTGAAATACAGTAAAAAACGCTCATGTAAAACCAACGTCAACTAAAACCAAACCACAATCCGACACCAAACCGGGTAATAATAAAACTACAGAACCATCCAGGTTCTCCAACAAGGGGTTCAATCAATGACATGGTGCTGTAGATCACATCTTAACCATTAAGAAAACATCACAAAAATACTCAATTACTTATTCATAGCAATGTGAAAAAATAATGCCCTTAAAATATATATCAAAATTGATCTCACAAAAGCAGAATCCTAATAGACTCCGAAGCTGCACTAGGACTGGACTCAGAGTAATTGTGAGTGTCCCTGTTTATTGCCATAAAGGAACACATCATCCAGTGCAACCATAAGGCTCACTGATGTGTTTAATGGTTTCTGGACAACAATCCAACCAGGGAATACACTTCGAAAAGGCTGCGGTTTCATAGGAAATAATTGTAAAATATTTATCTTTTTTTAATGATATTATCAGCAGTAAAAAGAAAAAAAATAATAGGACAATTGCCAGACTCATCCATTAAGACTAGATGTTGCTATAGCGTGTTATGGCATCACCAGATAAAGTCTAACCCCCCTTTTTTAACGTAGTTGCTTTGTAAACATGCCAGCACTGCAGGTAACACATCCATAAATGTCACTCAAGAGATAGTGTAATTTCATTTTGTTTGGTATAAATAAACCTCCGTCCCTCAAACTGATTACGTTCCCCTCGGAATCTTTTCAGCTTGACTCCCGTTTTGATGAAACAGTGCCCCGCTTAATGATGCTGTTGATTCATATCCGGTGGGTATTGCACCGAAAGAGAGGGAGAGGCAAAGGCTCAATTGCTGCTGGAATCAGTGGAGCTCCTGCTTCCATCTAGTGCTGCTCAAAGAAAACGGACAGACAACAGCAATTCTTGTTTTCACTTTCATGAATAACTTATATCAACCTCCACTGTATGAGGGAATATGAAAAACTAATTACCATATTTTCCATTAATGGGAACAGAAAAGTTTTGGGTGAAGTTCTCAAACTGCAGTAAATTCTGTAATTATGGGCCTTTTCTTGTTATTCTTGTTTGGTAAGACGGGAAACTCACAATGAACAATATTCACTGGATTTATAAGCACCCAGAGAACTCTGGTTGTAAGCTGATAAAGGAACGAGCTGAGCTGGTTTGGCGTTCTTGGGCTAAAGACAGATTTTTAACGGTAATAGGAAGCATTTATATGAGCTCAAAGTCTGGCTTTGTGCCTGCTATTAGAAAAGTTAAGACAAACAATAAAAATGCTTGTTAGAACTCCTTTGGTTTGTAATTGCAGGCAGAAGCCCGTATACAGTGGTATCAAACATCCCACATCTGGAGGCGAAATAAAACAGTGCATTCTGAGGGAACATGAGTGATTCATTAAGCCAATATTTTTTACGCGTTAGCTGATGTAAACAATCTACATTTGAAATAGAGTCTTGGTTTGCTACTAAAGACGTTTCATTTGCTCTGTCTCACTGCTGGAAGTGTCACAGTACAGACACTGAAAAACACTGCCAGGAAACAAGTGTGCACATGAACTTATCATGACTTCCCTTTTCTGAATGGCAAAAGCGGGTTTGCCGAGCTTCGAGGAAGCCCGGGATTTTGTACACTAACCCCTGCATCGATCCAGATCAAGCACTGGCAGAAAGCAGTGGGCGTTGGGAGTAGAGCCCCTTTGATCAAACAGTGGTCATGACTTCTTCAAGAAGCAGCGATCTCCCACTGAAGTCTGGGAACAGTGTAGAAGTCCCACAAGGGATTATGTCTGAGTATGTCAATTATAGTATGTACGCAGAGTGACTCAAGGGGAGGAACTGCCAATCTCTGAAGCTTTCCGATCCCACCTTGGCTCCAAATAGACAACACTGTTGTGTCTATGGCAAAAAAAAAACAAAAACCACCTGAACTACAACAGAAAATACACATGTAGTATTTATGCCATCATACTCACCCTATAGCAGTGTTCCCCAACCAGGGGTACGTGTACCCCTAGGGGTACGCGGAGGTACTGCAGGGGGTACGCAGCGCATGGGGAGTTTTGTTTTTGTTTTTTTAAGAAGGCGTTACAAAAACTGTAGTCCAAAAACTCGCAATATTCGTAACATGACAACAGAATGTCTGTTATATTCAATTAAGTTGATGCTAAAAAAAAAAAGGAGAGAGAGCCTGACAAGTTTATGTTCAATTTAAGAAGATTAAATAAAATGATTTTCATCTAATAACCACTGTGTTATGCTCTACTTTTGGAGAATTATCGACGCATATGTGTGAAAGGTACTTGAGGGGGTACTCAACCCAAAAAAGGTTGGGAAACCCTGACCTATGGCACTAAACTCACAGTTCACAGACAATTTGACAAGTGTTTTTATTTTATTTAAGTAGTAATTTTCATCAGTTTGTAACAATAGTAGATTTTTTTGTTTGTTTTTGTTTAAATAAGTGTCATCAGATTGGTTAATATTAGGGTTCTGAAAAAGGGAAATACAGGAAATAACAGTTAAAAGGATATAAAATGACAGTTTTAGTAATTACTTTGAGTTTGATGGTGAATGACTCAGATTTATTCACTTCTGTATTGAATACCTCGATGTTCAGCAGGGTTATTGGCAAAACTCGCAATATGTGATATGGATGTACAGCATTGCGATAACAACGGGTGATGAAATGTGTTTTCGGACGTGCAGTATGTTCCTAGTGTCTACATTTTAGGTTTAGGGGTATTATGTCTAATCATTAATCAATTGCCAGCTTTCTCCTGCTGCTTGTTTTAATTCTTGTATTTTTCACTATACATTTTACATAATTTCCTGTTTCTGTCAACAGTTTTGGTTATTTGAAATCATCAAATGTCATGACATTTTAGATGGTTTGTTTATTGTTTTGTACATATTGTTATACCATTGTTTCCATAACTGTGGAAAATAAAAATGACCAGCAACACTGAATTCTAGTTTGAGTGTTTGCTTGCTTTACACTCGTACAGCACTAGTATTTTTCTATTAGAAATTAATGTTTTGTTATAGAGTTCATTTTGATACATAATTTAACACGTACAGTTGGTCATATGAAAATCTACAGATAGTCTAGTAAAAAAACACTCATACATTTCACTTCCTTTTTTATTTATTTGTTTACAGATGGGATTGTAAAATGCCTCAAAAGACACTCCAACACCTACAGGTGTCTGTTTTCATCTGAATAAGATCAGTGTCTCAATTCCTGAAATATGTCAAGTCACCGTATACTTGGAGCTGATCCAAGACCAGATTAAAAAATGAAATGAAGATGTTTTTTTTCCCCTCCTGCTCTTCCCCAGTAAACACACTAATCCGCACACTTTGCTGCCTCGTTACTTGGGCTCTTAATTAAAATGCAAGCACTTCTCCTTCAGGCGGTTACCAATACTTGATGCGGTGGATTACCGGCGGTGAAGTCGGACATAATTTGTTTTTAATAAAACATCGGAGGGATTAAGTCGATGGAGTTTACTGAGATTTGGCTCCAAGGAGCTGCATGTCTGGTTAATGCTGAGCACAAACAAGCCAACAAATGCTTTGGCATCTTTAATAGGCATTTAATTGCTCTTAATATAGAACAAATGATTGTAATAACAGGGATTCTTTACATAAATGCAGCTATTGTAAACAGAGAAAGAGGCTCACACTAATAGAGGACTTACCTGTATATTTGCATTTGTTTACTCTAATTTAGGGCGAAATGGTTGGTTATAATGTTGGTGAGAAGTAGTATTAATTTGTAGCCTTAATTAGGAGTTTTATGGGTTGCCAGTGTAGAGAGCACATAAAACGACAGCGTCATCACTAATTCAACATGGCAGGCCTGCAGAACACCATCTGCTGCCCAAGAAACTGTTAATAAAGTCACAATTATCTTTTTGTAAGCATTTTATTGAGAATAAAATTTGCAAATTAATTAGCTGCAAGTCCAGGCCAATGGTAAGAAGAGAGAAGGAAGTGAAAACGGCCAAAAACGCCAAAGGCTGAGGCGAAGCATTTGATTCAAGATCATTTTGCCACCAAACGCACCCATGGCGTTAATGATAATTTCGGGTTTCATTGCTGATCATTTCAAATAAAGCCTTTGTTTCACTTTTTAATTGTGCTTCACAACCACTTGCATGCATTTTGTAATGAGGCTACACATTTAACCGTAGCCTCCCTCCTCTCATCACAACAAACAAAAGCAAAAAAAAGCAGTCTTCGCAGTCAGTAATTGCACAGTGTGTTAACAGCTGGCTATCAAAACCCAGCAGGAAAATACAATTTACCCTGTAAAGTTGAGCATCAAGCCTATTCATGATCAATACTGCCAGGCCAAGAAAGCACTTATCTGCTGTGTTTACATTGTTGTTAGTTTCTCATCAAGAATGCTTTCCTCATTAACGCCCTCCCCCTCCGTCTCCCCTGCCACCGCTTTCGCTGCCTTTCCAAGCTTTTGTCAACACTAACACGGACAATAAATGTCCAGAATAGAGGCCAGATAATTTTGTTAATCCCCTTTGCCTAAGACCTTGAGGAGTTTAATTCATGGTGATTGTTTTGACTCCCCTCACTGACGATCAATACAGCCCATTTCAGCACTTTTCACCAGAAAGCCCTTGTCGCTTTGCTCTTCTTTATGAAGAGTGCACGCAGGAAAAACACTGGATACTTCAAAGTCATCAAATGTGTGGACACATAGTATCCACAGACACAAACCACAGTAATCGCCACTCTTTAAACTCAGCGCCTGCCAGCCACAAGTCACGTTCTACTGAATGTGCCTCAGAGTTCCCCCCCACCCCTTTACTGTAATTGGCTTAGGTTGGGAAATAGTGGTTGTGATACTGCGGATGGAGGGAGAGGTGGGGTTATTCCTTCAATCTCTGTCTCTGAAACTCTTATCAGTGACCCCCAGTAGCTGAATGCCCTCTAACCCTGTGATCAACACACACATGACCTCTCCATTTTAGCCAACAGACAGACGATATGAGCAAATATCTCTGCAGGAATAAAGAAGAAAACACACACACGCGCACGCACGCACGCACGCTGCACTAGTCTCATCATGCTCCAGTTCCCTTCTTTAAAGAAGGAAATTAAGTGGGGGTGAAGGGGTGAATTCTTAGTGACTGCTTTAACCATCACAGGGCTACGCTGTAAAATGCAGCCAAATTAGCTACTGTGGCACAGTTTATTTCCCATTTTGGCAGAAAAGAGGCTACTCTTTAGAGAGTAGGGCTCAGAAAGAAGATCCATACAGGGGAAAGAAAACAGAAGTGTATGGTAATTGTTCTTGTTAGCTTGATTTACGATTCATAAATTCTCCACTCACCCGACATTCCCTTTGAACACCAAAAAAAAAAAAAAAGGACAAAGAATTTCCTTTTCTCAAACGTTTATTATGCTTAATTAGCCGGGCTTGGCCAGCAGTTTATATATTGATGTGCAAACACCCGGGCAATCACCTCAAGTCTCCTGTGTTTTTTTAATGAAATGTGCCTGGCTGCAGTGTGCATAACCAGATTTGCAGTAAGCAAGTGCACAAATTAAGCATGCCCATTGCTCAGACGGAGGTACCTCCTAAGTGGCATTTGGAAAATTACCTCATACATTTTATTTGCAGGCCATGCTTTGTTCACAGAGTGGTAATTGACAGCAGTGTAATGAAATTGCAAGTAGAATCGCTGAATGTGTTTTTAAAGTCAATAATACAAAATGTAATGCCCCACTGAGCAAGAGTTTGGGAATACAATTATGATCAATTTGAGTGCTGAGGGCGGCCATTTTGAATCAGCCTCATACAGAGACAATGGGTGCCTCTCACTCAGCGGGCTCATAAAACAACTTCATCTGTATTTGTGCTTATGGGGAGATTGAGCACAGACAAAACAGATGCATGCTGTGTAACAGCCTAACCTCTTGGCAATGCAAAAACCCCTGAAATCGCTGGATAGAACAAAACAAACTCCCCCCTTTTTTTTTATTATGCACAGGTACAGACTCTATTGAATTATTCTTTGTTTGCTTTAATGAACTGCTGAACTCATTTCCCATAAGAAAAAAGGAAAGAAAAATCTAAATTCTCCAACAGTATCTTTACAAATGAGAACATTTCACTCTTTCCTGCATCTCTTCTTCCATCCAGTAGCTCTGTATTCAGGTTTTTCCACAAGCTTGCCAACCCTATACTTGTCCCCTGTCAGGGAAGTATGTGCACAGCAGCCTTCTCTCTCCTTTTTCAAGGTGGAGATCCAACTCATGGAGTGTGTCGCTTGCTACACTTCACAGCCCAGGCACCGCATTCTGGCTGAACGGTCTGTAGGACACGCCACACCACGCCGCTCCTTTTCTCTCCTTGTCCACAAGCTGTCTTTAAGTGACCACTGGCCGAGGAGGCACGTCTGATTTATCGACTTGACGGGAGAAAACAAGTTGGGTTGGGCCTCGATCTGTTTCTGGGATACGATTATAATGGGAACCTTGAGGAAGTAAAGGGATTGATAGGGATTATGCTTTTCCAAGCGTCTGTTCATCAAGTGGACATGTGAGCATCATCTCTGGGAGCAGAAAGATATAGACCTGACCTCTGATGTGTACATTCATAAAAGAGAATCCTTTGGTAAGGTGCTTTAGCTCAGAAACAGGAGATATGGTGCAGCTTATCAGAATTTAATTATGCACTCTCAAACGTAACTATAACAAATCCTTATATCTAAATATCCTCACATAAAGGAGATTATTTCACTTGGTACGAAACCGGAATGCAAAAGTCAGACACTAGAGCACAAATACAATCTAAAAAAAAACTAATATGTACTGCTAAATTTGTGCTATAAAGACAGCTAAGAATGAATGATGCCATGCAAATTGGGCATGATTTTCAATTTCATGTATGGCCTATATTTAGTGCATTATGAGCAACAAGTAACACAAGCACAGTTCAAGAAAGAAGCTAAAAATCAGTGTGCAATGGAAGCTGCTATCTGATAATAGTCTGCACTCAAGTAAAGGAAGCATCAGTATCAGACTGGTCAGACAACATGATCAGATTGCACGCTTGTCTGACGGCTTGAGAGCAAAGTGAATGGAGACAGCGCCATCGTGTTTTTCTCATTAGACGCTATCAGGTGGCATCGGCTGACAGAGCAGGCGGTGGCTGCAAAACCTCCAGACTGCAGGTGGTTGGGCTTCCCATCAACACCCGGGTTGAACCCTCTGACCTCATCACTATGGTCACCAACGCTTTGTTTATCAGATACCTGCTGAGACGTCGTACATGGCTGCCATGCTCCGACTGTGGTATCATTTTTTTTTTTTTTGTTTGTTTTATCAGAGGGGCAATCTGATGTTTGTGTACTCGAAAACATCTATAAATGCTGATGAGCTCAAATGATATACGGGAGCGTTGTGGAGCACACAAGTGCTTCTTGAATCCCAGGAGAAACGTGCGCTTAGTGGTTTTCAACATCAGACTACCAGCATCATAGATTACATGAGGCCACTTCATTGCTTTTAGTGTTTTCTTTTATGATCAGTAATAAATTCAACAAAAATTTGGAATTTTAGAATTCAGACATTATATTTTTCTGGTGATATATTTTATTATTATATATATTATATTACCCCTTTTTGTTGAATTTACTCAAAATTACCTTGACCTGTTCCCTTACAAAGCAATATAAACATAAATCAGTTTTGTTATCACATGGAGACACTGAAAGCAAACCAACACATGAAGATTATTATGTTACGTTGATGATTTGGTGTAACACTAGGTTCATTATGTTTTGTGGTTGTTTATTTAATTTTAAGTTGGGCCAAAAACTGTGGGGCAATAAGTGCTTTTTCCCGTATATGTGGCTTACAACGTACACCCCCTACATGTTAGAGATGTTGCAATTTGCATTCATCTTTCTTTTCCTATTTGGAATCCTTGGCCAATTGTGCTTCATATTTGGGATTGTCACACCAGCCTTTGTAAAATTTGCATTTACCCATTGTGACTGTTGGACAATGATGCAGGGTAGAGGAACAATGTAAGACTGTGCATTGAGTTGTATGCAGGGAGAAAAGAGTAAAACTATTTTTACATTTCTAACCATTGTTTGCTTCATTTATGGTTTTTGCCATCATTGTTTCTCATGTTAACGCTCATGGATTTCATCACGCTTTTTTTTTTTTTGGTCTTATACTGCAAATTAGGGCATTAACAGAAAAGCCGCTTTGTCAACACATTGATGTCCGTGGCACAAGTGAACGTTACTTTGGAGGAGTCGACTAGTCATGTGTTATTCTCTCTCTCCCTCCCTTCACAGTGCACGACCCTTCATTCAGTTTGTGTCGATACTGTCGACTTTCTACATTAAAACACAGAGGACAAGGTAGTCAGGTCGGGTTGGTGCAGGTCCAAAAAATGTTGCTTTATTTGTGGGGCGGGTCAAATAATTCCACAAAAGGAGGTTGGGGGGGAAAAAAAAAAAAGAAACCCGACCCACACATCACTAGTGCAAGGCCAAGACTGAAGGATGAAGACGACTCAGAGTAGGAACTAAACCATGATCTAAAAAAACTGTGGTCTAAGTAATGTTCTGTGAACCATGTAAGCATGAACAATACTGAATAATAATGTGGACACACTATGTGCTTAGATTATTCTGTTCATTTATTCCATGAATATAATGCACTATTTTTCTCTAACTGGGTGTCTTTGCTGCTGCCGCTTTAACCTTTTCCCACTTGATGTTGCTCACTTACATTTAAAAGAAAATTCAAGGTAATCGTCTATGTTTTGTGTTGGTTAAATGTCTGAGAAGGACTGTTGATGCTTGTGTCTGCACAGTTTTTTTTTTATTATTTTTATTGTTCATGTTCCAATGAATGTTAATACAAGTTGCTCATTGTTGAAAAGTGTCCCTCCGCTGTCAATGTGATGACATCATCATACGACGACTCAACTTGACTTGGACTTCATTGACAAATAATTAGATCTGAAAAAATCTGAAGTCACTAATGCCCTACTGTAAATGAAACCATTACACTATTTGGTAATTAGGTGCACATTTCACTGAAGTTTAATCCTTGTACTTTTACCAAAGAATATTATACCTGCTGTTCCTGTACAAACTGCATCATCCATGTGGACTTTAGTTTTCCCAGTTCTACAGTATTTTGTTACTTATCACTTTTGCTCATTCACTATACCTAGGTTGTTTCTTTTTGGCATCATTATGCTGACTCTAATCTATACACTCACACAAAGCAGTAAACATTTTGGCTTCATAAAACAGTGTCCTTGCATGATCCAATTCTTTGCTGGATATTTAATTGGTTTTTCTATTTCACTATCTTTTAATGTTTTTCATTATTGTTTACCCAAGTTTCTGATTGCGATTCATTCATTTTTTTGAAGGTTTATTATTGCTTGAATTCATTTTTCATCATCATCACTCTGTTATACTGCAAATAAAGTCTTGATCTCAATATCTTCCGAGATAAAATAAAGTTTAGAAACAGAATAAGAGTAAAATGGAAATGCAAATTCATCCCATCATATTTGCCTAGACTGAGAACTGAATGTTTTCATACGTCATGTACAAATGATGCCGAATATCAGATGCAGTATTTAATAAAAATTCATTTTCATGTGAAAACATGTCAGAGATGCGAGTACTGGATGTACTGGTGACTCATCTACATCTAAAAATAAACCACCTCATGTAAACTTACATAGTGAAATACAGAAATGTGTCAGAAGGATTTTCCCAAGAAATAAATACTTCACATTAAAACAGAGTTAAAGCAATGTTCACAGCATTTTCTCCCCCCCCCCCCCAGATGTGTACTGGGATGAAAGAAGTGTACAGTCATGTCTTTACACTTCAGCTACATCAATTCAAGACCACTGAAGTATCACTGTGCTCATGTTCGGAGCTAGTAAGATTGGATTGACATTAGCAGATATTGCTGTTGTGGCCATGTCAATAACCCTTCAGCATGTGAGGAGGGAGCCACGGGAATCTTTCCATTCCCTGATCTAATTAGCTGCCTACTAAGCTAACTCAACCCGGGGATTCCCAATGGTCGCTAAAGCCACCAACAGCAGCCAGCCAGGCCAGAAGGTGGGCTGCCTCTTCAACTTTGTACATTGATTACTGCTGATCCCTATGGATTTGGTGATAGATTGTGCTTCCAGTCCACACCCCTTTGAGACCCAGATGCATATGTTAAACACATAACTGTGAAGAAGTTCAAAGGCTCCCCTCAGCAGATGCACAAGTAAAATGATCCATGTTGATCATCTGAATGTTTGTTCTCCAGATCTGGTTGGAAACTCTGTTGACATTTGCATGAAGGTCTTTTGGGAGATTTGAGTCGGCACCTACTATGCAGTTATTTAAGCTCTGAAGTGGATTCAATATGCTGTTAAAGTGGAGAGGGTAAGCTGCCAAGAAGAGTAAGGATAACTCCGGCCACCATTCATTCCGGTTTTAATCATTTTTCAACCCAAGTGCCATCAAACATCTTTTAGCCTTTGTGGAACTTCACAAACACTGTATTTCTTGCTCCTTAGTGTCAGCAGTTAATTAGTGGTTAACACTCACAGTCTACCCAGAGACACATCAAAGAGGCAAACTGACGAGATGGCGACTTTGGTTTCCATGTTTATCCTCTAACTGTATCCCTGTGTCAAACTTGTTACTATGTAGAGAGCAGCCTGCCAACTTTGCTCCACGCTTTGACCTCACTGTGGCCTCTCAGCTGTCCTAGCCTTTGGGATTCCTAAGGACCTGCTGCCCCTCTGAGGACTAAACAGCTCTCTTCCTCTCTCAAACAATTTACAAACACCATCACTGCCCCACCACAGGGTGAATATACACTCATAACTTTTGCAGTTAAAAGGTTTAGTCCTGGACATGTCACTGGTCATCTACTGTACAAGTGAATCCAAAGAAGTGGCTGAATCTCAACGTCAATGTGCAGGTTAAGTGCGATAAGCGGAATGAGCATATGCCAGAGGGAAGATAATGACTAAAAATGACTTTCCATCTCCCTTACACAAAGAGAGACAGGTACAGGGGCACAGCTGCTGTGGAAGATTAATGGTGCTGCCAGATGTAGGGGCTCTGGAGAGGGTGACCAGCCCATGGTGCTCTTCAACACACTGGAAGAGGACAAAGCAGCCGTCAGAGGACCATGGGAAAGACAGACACAGGTAGAGACATTGATTCATCACTGCATACTGAGTGTGGGATTGCAATGAAATTGCCAACGATGACAACGATGATGGTGTGTAAAGGTTCTAATAATGATGTTTTTGCTGGCGGTGATACCTTATAAGCTATTCCTAAATCTCTACAATCCTGAGTAATCCTTAAATAATGAATCACTTCGCATTGATGACACCTTGCCTAAAATGCAACACATATTTAAAAAGATTGACTTCTATTCCACACCTCATTTCACTAAAGCTGCTTGACTGTGTGACTGTTTTGTCACAGCTGGCTTTAGTACAAGTAGCGCTATCAGAGGCCAAGACATCAAACTAGTTTTAGGAGAATAATGAGAAAACCTTTAGCTGAGCTATTCGGCATAGAAAACCAAAGCGTCTGTCGGTGTTCAGAATCACCTCTGATTCACCTCTGGGTCACCTGAGCAAACGATGTGCCATCACAGCACAGTGTCAATACGCAATTTGTTTTTCTATTTCCTCCCTTATCAAGGTTAAACAGGACAAATCAATCATCTAAGCTGGCACAAAAGGGGAAAAAAGTACCTTTCTTGTCAGAAAATCAGAGTTATAAATAATACGGCAGCAGAAACCAAACACTTGCGATACAAATTTCTGAAAAAAGGCAATTAATTCAGGGGAGGGGAGGGGGAGATGAAGAGAAACCTGAAACAAATGCCTTCTGAAAGCCCTTCTGCCAAATCTCAGATACGGGGACACCGGTTCCTTGTTCTCAGCACAGAGAGAGTTTCAATTACATGCAGTTTGCCCTTGGTTGGGCTATTTCAATATTTTATGTTGATACATTACCACTGCAACACGCCTTCATTCATTTTCATTCAGGAGAAGGAGCTTTGAGCAAAAATAGACTCTTTATCAGGCCGTGCTCGGTGTTATATTATTGTGTCTGTCTCGATAGAAAATAGATCATAGAGAAGACAGAATGCCTAATACATAAATGAGAAATGCACAATTACTTTTCACATGGATTCCTACGGAGCCAAGAGTGGCATTGAGATTGCTCTCGCATAGCTTGCGCAATATCAGTGACATGTCTTGTGAATGTTAGCATGTAATTGGTTCAGCCAAACGCATGCAGTGATACAGTGCGGGCGTGGTTTTGTGATTTTCAATAATGCATGGGTTCTGACACAATGTGGTGCAGTTTATAAACCAGATAATAAAGGAAAGCATGCACATTGGGAATCCTTTTACACAGCCACCACCACCTCTGCTATTTGACACAAAGGTATACCAAGGAGGTTAGCACCTGGACAACGTAAGACTTCCTCAGATAATGTGACATTTTCTTGCACAGGCCACATGACATGCAGTGACAGATATGTGAGTGTAGGCCTCTCATGACCTTTACAGCATAGACAACGACTCGCTCCAAGAATTTTAACTGTTCTGCTGGCCTTGACTCGTCTTCAAATAAAAGGCCAGCACAAGGGTTAATATGTCCCATATCTTTACATACAGGCTACTTAGTTCAGACCTCACATTCTTCACCCACTGTTTCATTAAGCTCCTGGCAAGGAGATTGATTGGTTGCTGGTATTTATTGGGCACTGATGGCCCAGGTGCTGTGGAACACAAGCATCAAGCTTTGTTTTTATATCTGCTTTATAGCACAGCTGTTTCAGCTGTGCTAATGCTGTGCACATAATCACTGCGAAGACACTCAAATCATCATCAAAAGCTCCTCAACCCAAATAAAAACAGAGGAAAAAGAAAAAAAGATAGAGTGGGGAAAAGTCTGGGGGATGTTTCCAAAGCACTAAAAGCTTATTAAAGGTCAACACAATGCCTCACAGGAAGTTTGGGTGTGTATTCCAAACTTCACTGGACCCATGCATTTGAAACTTCTAACAGCAATTGGCTCATTAAAGCTATGCCCTATCCCATGCCAACACCTTCCTCAGGAGCTGTGCATCCTGTTGAAGCATTATTGGAGCGTGTGGCAGGTCCACTGGAGTGCCACTCTAATCATTGTAATGCATCTCTGTTCTTTTAATTAAGGGATAATGTCCAATTTCATGACGTTTATGAGGTTATAACATCCATTAGCCTGCAACAGATGCTGTGGCTGAATAGCTAACTAGCCTCGAGCTGAGCCACATGGGTCCTCCTCAAGGCCAGCAAGCCACACGGTCCAGCACTTAACAGTAAAGACACCAGCTCACACCCACTTATCCCCCCCCTCCCTCGCCTCTCTTTTTTGGATACTAATTTTGCATACTTTTGTCTACTGCGTCATCCTATTCTCTCCGTTTCCATTCCCTCTCGCTGCCTCCCAGCAGAAATTGGTGGGAGATTTAAAGAGTATAGCTATTGAACTTTAAACAGCTTATAGCCATGGAACATAAAACTGGCATTTAAAATTTGTGATTGCAATTAAACGCAAGTTATTCGCAACGAGAATGTCAAAAGCAGTTCTAATCATTTTTATTGTGCTGCTTAATTATTGCATTGCACTTTTTCTTCACCCGAGCCAAATGCTTTCTGGGTGCATAATTTCAACCTTTAGCTCCTCTTCTCACGCTTATGCCAACAGCAAGATGAGCAGTCTGCTGGGTAGGCCCTCAATTCCAACAAAATGAGTCTGCCTCAACCTCTCAACACTCTATATTTTTTGGGCCTACAGCCAGTCCTCCTCTCAGTAGTGACCTCAATTTTCTTACAAATACCTTTCTTACCCATCCTAGTAAGGGGTGAAGGACAGTCTACTCAAAGCATCAATTGAGATATTATTAGTCTGCTGTGGCACCAAACTATGAAACATTTATATCCATAGTGGGAATTAGAAGTTGTCAAATGCTAAATTGGTGGCTGATGCAGAACCATAAAAACCATCCACCATTTAGGGGATAAACTGTATTCCATGACAGGTTGTGATGACTTTCTAGTATTCATTTACTAACTGCTTGAGGAAATGTTTAACACCAGCTTTATCCACCACCAAGACTATTATGTAATAATGTATTTCATGGGATGAATTAGCCGATATATTATTCTAAGCTTTCTTCCGATTAATGTTTGTGTGTGAACCACCGTAACTCCCCCAAGGCCCTGCTATCAACCTCCTGTGATGGAGACTGACTGGAATTGGCAACGATGGTGCCAGGTCTTGGGTCCAGGATTTGAGGACAGGGGTGTGAGATAGACGGTTGTCCCTAGGGCAGGGTGAGGGTCTGCTGGGCAGCTGTCCGGTAATTAGTCCCCTCCCTCGTGTTTGCCCCCTGGCATCTGTCAGAGCAGCGGCTAACAGTGCACGTGGCCCTCATCCAGCTCTCAGGATGCAGTTCAGTTAGAACCATTAGGCTTTATTTAATCACACCTGCAGTTAAACACACACCTGGTCAATTTGTGTGATGGATTTGATATGTCGACTTGTACTCATCTCTTAAACGCATATAGTCCAGTAACAGTTTTTTCCTACAATAAAAATAGCCTCTTGAGGGATTGATAAATTATCTATAATTAGCTTTTTAATTAGGTTGTAAGTAAACAAGCATTAATAAACAATTATAAATGCATTATAACTGTTTTGACACATTGCTGCAGGCTGTATATTTGGTGAAATGAGGGTGCAATTTTCTGTGTCTCTTCTGTTCATTACTCTATCTTGTCCCTTTCTCAACATCTTAAGCCATTTTCGAGTTACTACCATTTATAAAAAAGCACCAGGGTGCATTTTTGTAACATGTAAAAACCTGTTTAATACCAAATTATTCAACAGATAGTAATGGTAGAAATGATAGCCTTACTGCACAGTGTAAAATTGAATATTTCTAATATTTAAACCTGTGGAGCTTCATTTATTTTCCTCTAAATTTCCTTTTAGTATTGTGTCTCTGAGAAGTCATTACTGCATCTACTCTTTGCCTGTAGAAAACCTACCACGTGATACAGATTTTGTCTAATCCCAGGTGGTTTCAGAATGTAACATGAGACTAAAAATCTACAATCCACAATCAGATTCCATCAGATGTGACCTGGGCATGATTCTACTGCTCCATACTGTGTTTCAATGGAAGTTCAGGAAACTGGTTTCAAGTAGCATAAGCAGTGTGAAATGGTATCAGGTAAACTTATTTTTAGTGGTATTTGAGGCTAATTGTTAATTTGAGTTCATGATAAGGTCAGCGAAAGATCACTATGCATACATACATACATACCCATAAACCCCATTTATTAATCTTTCATGCACTATACATTGTTCCCTTGTTCCTGCATACAGTTACATGGTCTACTACAGACCGTGTTTCTACATGTGAACCATGAGGGACTTGATCCTACCCCAACCTTCCTATTATGGATACCTCCTGTGGGACATTACTCCTCGTCCTGACATTGGTTGTACAACGCACTGCTCTCGTATCTACACAGTACCTCGAGATCAGTGTCTCAGCTTGCACCGTCAATTTCTTGAAACAACATTAAATATTACAAAAAATAGCTTCTCCCATGAGTCCAATTCTTTGGAAAAGCTATAAAAAGTCCTCTAAATGAAAGGGATGCTATGCACCATCAATATCTCAATATGGATATGCTGTAAAACATGCTATAAGACAACAAAAGCACTTTACTTTTACTGCACTTTGTGTGGCCCTGCCTCTGGCTTTCATAAAGCAGTTAGTGTTTACCACACATGGCTGAGTAATAACCCTGTCGTAGGACAAACAACTGTACCCTGAAGATATAACTCCACAAATCCTACGTTGGTCAAGTCACTATATGATGGTCTCCCCCACTCTTCTATTTTCCCCCCGAATTCGCTCCCTCTGTGTTACTCCATATTTATTAGTCTGTAGTTGGAGTATCTTCCATTGTCTTCCTCACTTATCTTGCTGTATTCATTCGTGTCGGTGTACTCTGTTATCCTCTCCACTTTCCCCTGAAGCAGTATTTAGCCAATGTGCTCACCTTCCATCCCTTTCCTCTTATTCAACATTTCATGTCCACAAATAAATCCTTTGCCAGTCCCAATTCTTATCTAAAACTCACTGTAGTGGTGTAAAGGTTTGGTTTGATGACTTGTACAGCTATTGCACGTGAAAACTTTTCACACACAGTAATTCTGACAGATTAATCTACCTTTCTATTTTTGGTTTAATCAATAAAAAGCTGCTCTTAAACTGGGCTAAAGTCTCTCCAACATGGTCGATCACTCTTTTCTTCTCATGGTGTCAGCCTCTGCTCCCTCCATCCCTCCTTCTCCCACCGTGTCGTCTTCCACGCTACATCAACGGGACTCAGTCGCACTTGGAGAGAGAGCCTAAGTGTCCTTGGGTGAAGGGGGTTCCTGAGGAGCTAATGGTTAGCGCGGTATGACTAATGGGGTAAAAGCGTGACAAAATAAGACAAATGGTTTGCACCAACTTCATTACCTAAGTGACAGCTTGACGTTCCTGCTGTATAATATGGTATTTTTCATCTGTGACTCATTTGGCAAAGGAAAATGACGGCAAGAGCAGGGACTAACTTTTTTATGACATCAAAGCACTGCTGATTTTCTACCTGCCTGAGCAGCAGAAGTAGTTGGGGAAGTTTGGAATTTTTAAAGGTGTTGTGTGCTTTGAAAAACAAGCACACAGTACGCAGAGCGAATTTTGGATTTGGAGTAGAGATACAGTATTCTGATGCATTGGAGAGTGTCTTAGGTTTTCCAACATCAAACTACCAGGCAGATTGGCACCTACAGGCTAGCACTGGCAGACTGTTTACTCACCAACCTGCCTTTTTTCTATTATACATCTACGGACAAGTTTTCAGTGGAAACAGAAAGCACAATGGCACATGGAAACCTTTATAATGCATCAGTACTCAGCAAAAGGAGACTAAGATAAAGCAGGAGTGAAACATTTACTTCTGTTTCACACTGCAGAGCTATTAAAATGTATTTCTAATGAAGACAATTTTATTAAAAAACACACACACACACAAAACAAACCCTGCAATTAACAGGATTTATAGGGAAAACTATTTAACAAGGATCCAGCTTTTGATGATAAAACAAGCAAAGTTGGAAACTGTCAGTTCTCACTGGAGGTTTGCGCTAAATAAAGCCTCATCTGCTCAATATCAGATCAGTTAATTTTTCATGAAAGAAAAGGTCATATGGTCCACTGTAATCTCAAGTCTCAGTCCCTCTGTATCAGCGGCTCCTGTCTCATGCTGTAACATACATAATTCAACAAATACTTGTGAGTTCTTCCAGAGGAATGCTATGGCTTGCCTCACTGTCTTCCTTTGAATTACACAAATTCCACTATGATATTGCAAAGGTGGCCTAAATAATTCACGATTTGCTTTCCCTTTCTTTGACTGAAAAGCAAATATAAAAAGAGTAAAATCTGTTGTTTTATGCAAAGTTGCGCAGCAGTTGACAGACAAGAGAAACAGATTAGTTCAATACAAGTGTTTCTAAGTCTAATTTTGTCTCCAAGCATTTGCATAAAACAGAAATGTGGTTTAGCATTCTTTTGAAGTGGGATTGTTGGAACAATACTTGTGATGGAGTCCTGAAGACAGGCAGGTCAGTATCAACTACAGGGACATCTTCAGTTCAATTTCCGCCCAAGTTGGTATGACATACTCAAATCTTACCTGAAAATACACTGGCTATAGGCTTAATTTAGATTAGTTCAGCATTTCCGATGAATTATAATATTTTACACCATCCATGTTGTATTAAATCAAAGTCAACTAAGTTACAAAGAATATCACTTTTTTTTTCTGAGCCCTGCTGAAGGTATTCTGTCTTCAATAGTATATCTCTCAGACTCATTCCTGTGTAAACGCTGCTGGGCCTCGGCTTGCTGCACGCTGCGTTAAAGCCAAGGAGTCATTGCCTCTTCTGAGAGGAAGAATCCATCAAAACCACCAGGGAATAGCTAGGTAGAGCAGCTGTCTCCCAGTAAGGGGAAGCAAAAAAGTGGCAGAGTTGCAGATTATGTGTTATTGTTGAGCTTTCAGTCCTTACTTTCTCTCTCATCCCCTTCTGCTCCCAAACTCCAAGTATACTTTGCTATTTTTGTCTGCAGTCCCATCTTTATTGCTATGGAAAACAGCCATTACACAACATTGCATTTGAATGAATTCCTCTGAAAATGGCGACTTAAACAGTTGCTGACTTTTAAAGCACATGAAACACCTAGACACAAAAAGGAATCATTCAAATTGAGATTAAACTCGTGTCTACACTGACAGCAATATTAGGAGCTACCTGTTCACCGTTTATATTAAAGTGTTGAGTGTCTGTCACTTTTAGTTATTAGCCCATTTTTAAAATTATTCACCCGCCTTTCAGATACACCTGAGAATGGGTTAGGTTTTCCCTTAAAATGGACGGCACAATCGCAGTACAGGAGCAAGTCAATATGTAGGAGGTGTAAAATGAATTATTCTGAGGTCGTCTTCAGTCCCCTGGACTATACTGGACGAATACAGTAGGTGTTCTAGACGCCTTTGTCCATTCCACAGAAACTGATTTTCGCTCAGTCCTTGCTTGCTTATTCCTTGTATTCTTTTTTTCCCCTCCACAGCTACATGCTGAGAGACATCCACAAAGATTTATGAATTTAAGCTTGAACTTAGCATCCCACTCCACACTCTCAGTCACTCTCCCAGCGGCTTCAGCCAAGTGGAGACTGGACTTTTCAGAGTCCTCAGAGAAGCAGACGGGTCACTACCCACACGCCTATCTGCCTGCCCTCACAGGCCAAACCATGATGCAAGCTGGGAAATGAATCCTTTGAAAAGAGGAGCACCAAGGACTATGTGCACAGTCTATGTGTAAACATCCTTTCAGAGGCCTTCTCTGAGATGATGAAGGCACTCAGCTGGGACCAGCGAAGAAGAGTCGGAGGTTCAACAAGATAGCCCAGCGTTTCCCTTATACATCCAGGAAATGGGTTAGCATAAAATAAACGTCTACTGTAAAGTGTGCTTTTCATGATGCATCTCTTTTAAGTTCCTAAAACATTTCAAACTAAAAAAATAAAGCGTTGATGAATAAAAAGAAAAAAGGAGCAAGAAAGAGAAATGATAGTAGTTTCATCTTTGAATTCCTGTGGGCACAAGGAGGAAAATGTTTAGACGAAGCACATGCAACATGGCTCAGGAATGGTTGGTAGTTTGACCCCAGCTCTTCCTGTTCTCTTTCTGTTTAGTCTCTCACATCTATGAACTTTTCTGTCACTGATGTCTGAACAGATAAAGTACAGATGCATTTTGTGCTTTGCCTATTAAAGTGGGAAAGCATAACTTCAGCATAGTCCATGTTAAATGTACCTAGTCTGTGACAAATGGTTTTAAATAAATAGTTTAACAAAATATAAGCAAGTAAAAAACATTACTTTTGTGTGCACATCAAAATTTTGCACATCTGCCACACTGATTCACTTTTATGATTGTTCTGCATGAGAATTTGAAGCCATTATCATTCTCCTGACCTGTCCCACATTGGATAATTGCCACAGATAGGCTAAATTCACCCTTTCTTTTTAGAATAAACCAGCCCAACCTCTCTTCCACATCATTGCCCAGACCTACATTTCTTGTATAATTATCATGGATGGCTGTATTTTATGAATTGATGATGGCTGCTGCTGGTGTGGAAGTCCTGAATACATAAACAGACCTGAGCACAGAATACATGGTTCTTTTATATGGTACATGTGATGTGTGAAGAAATATTACTCAATATACAAAGTTTGCCCTTCCCTGAAAATGTATAACAATCAGTCTGTCTACTTGTCTGTCTGTAAGTCTGTCTGCACACGGACGTCAACAGCTACAGCACATTTAAGATTCAATATTTTACACAAGGCAGGTCTTGCTCTTCTGAGGAAATTGAGAGGATTTCCACATAACTTTTTCCAAGTGAAACTGATAGTAAATGATAATAGAAGTGACAGTGGTAACAGTAAAATCACATCAACTAGAAAGAAATAGAAACATGGATCCAACCCAGAATCCTTGATGTTTCAACTGTCAAAGTAATTTATAATTCACTTGTAAAACACATTGGTATATTCACAATATAGTGGAATTGGACTTTATTTTAGGGACAATGGTCTGCAATCTTTGACAAGTGCCATTTCTAAGTTAATACTAATTCTAATACAGCATCAAACACACACAGATCTAATGAGAAGAGACCGGTAAAGTGGTCACTACAGGCAAAGAAATGCACAGTTGGGTGTTTAGCTCATAGTTCATCTGCCTGCCCTGTGTATGTCATGTATCGCTATGCTAGCAGCCTGGAGCCCCGATACGAACACAAGTTAATGATTAAAAGTGACGGGTAACCATCTGTTTGTTTTACCATAGGTCTGTTCATAAACTTAATCTAAAATGGTCGGAGCATGATCTGATCATACATTCAGAGGAGGAGGATTTCAAGACCTGGAGGCTGATGGAAAACAAACACTGTAAACATACTGGTGGTCCTGTGTTTAGTTATATATTTGATGAGACCATGCGTCTATACAGTTGCAGAAAAAAACGTTACATCACCCATGTTTTCTTCAGTTTCTTAGAAACCCTAACCCCCTGAATAACTGCATTTTACACCAATTATTTACATGGCTTGATAGAATTACTGGATCAACAGGTATTAAATCGTTAGTCTAGTCCTTTCAAAAGCAAGGACCGTTCACCAAATACCTAAACTACACAAAAAGCAAGATGAAAGTCCCATTTTGTTTGGGAGAGACTATTGATTTCTGGGTTTATAGTAAAATGTTTGTGTTCTATTTGAACAAAGTTAGATTTAACCAAAAACTAAATTTAAGATGCAAAAATAAATAAAGTATCTCTGTTTTATTCAAGTAATATTTTGGCTTATGACTAAAGAAAAATATTGATTCGGTTTTTGTTACATAAAAATGAATAAATAAAAGTCCTTTTTACTGAATCACTAATTTAAATTTAATACTTAATAAAACTGCTTGTAGTTTAATGAATAATCTGTAGTAAAAACTTAACGGATAAAATGATAAATATGTTTTTTTTTGTAAAAGTAAAAAATTAAGCTGTATGTAAGAAAGTAAGAGATATTGTCTGGTCTTTATAATAAATTATGCTTTTTTACTAATTTTTGCATTGGGATAGATATATTTTGTCTTGAATCAAAATGTGGTTTAAACCAGAGCATGAATATAATTCAAGAAAAACAAATCATTTTAGGAGTAAAAATAGAGTAATTTATAAAAAGCTGACCCAAAGTGTATACATGCATACACACACACACACACACACACACACACTATATATATATGTGTGTGTGTGTGTGTTAGTGCAACTTAAAAGGAACCAAAACGAATACTGTTAAAGTAATGGATCGATAAGCTGTATCATAAGAGTAGAAGTGTTGATCAAATATTAATGATTCCCAGTTAATACAGATTCTTTCTTCATCTTTGTATAAAATTGGTTGTTTAAGAGTTTAACTTACACTGCATATTGTATAAGCAATGTTTGGTATGTAATACCACTGTGTACATTAAATGATATGATAAATCAAGTAAATTATAGACTATTCCTTTAGTGCGTGGTGCATCTCAATCAGCACAGTAGACTGGCTGAGTAAGTGTGCTCTTTAATTTCCCAAACCTCGCATCAGGAATGAATGTAGAATGCTGGGAATAAATTGCATTTCTTTCATGTTTTTTTTTGTCTCCTCTACCAATTAAGAACAAGACCTTAATGGGAAACTTGGCGAGAAGGGAAACACAGCGACATCAATAATTAAGAGAGAAAAGACAAAAGCATAATAATAAAATGGAGTGATCAAGAAGCTACTTGAAATGTTCACACTGTTTTTCTTTGCTGGTTAAAGAGGTCTTCGGAGCAGGGAAACCTCATCTGGATTGTGCGAGCCTCGACACTGAAGTGCTTTTTAATCACTATCCCCCGGTGAAGTAGTTGAATGTGCTTCCTTTCATACTCTATCCTTGAGTCTACCCCGATGACCCAGCATCACGGTGGACCGAGGTGCTCCGACAAACAAAGACTCACAAAGAGATCACTGAATTCTTATTAATGATATTCCGTTATCTCTGCCGCCATCTCTACATAACCACCCTGTTTGTCTCCAGAGCAAAAACAACCCGAAGAAGCGCTCACAAAGAACATACCGTACTGTACATCTACAGTCACTTAGACGAGGCACACAAAAACAAACACCACACAGACACATTTCATACCGGGGGAATACAAATTAACCTGAGATGCCATCAGCAATTAAGCCTAATTTCAATAACGTTCAACATTTCATATTCGTGTGTGCTTTCCCATTAGCGTAATCAAGCAACAACAAATGTTTCCCTGCATGATAATGGCAAGCTGCCTCCTCTGCGTGTGGATAAATTAAGGAAAACATACAAGTACTGATTAAATTTGGCCAATCAGGAGACGGAACGGGGATGATACGTTCGACGGCGAATCCTCCTTACCCTGATCTAATAGAGGACAGTAGTATCCCGAAACACCTATATTCAACTAACCTTGAACCCTGCCAGGCCCCAGGATCAATCACTATTCAGGAACGCATGACTGTTAATGATGTTATTTCACTGATGAAGTGACGTTGCCGTTAAGAGTTGCTTAACATTAATATTCAGCACTACTCTTGGTTGCATCGAGTGAGGCTGGCGTAATTAGAGCTGATGGGCTCCATAAGCATTAATATTGTAGTGCATCAGCAACGTGGGCTTCTTACAGCAGTCTCTGGAGGATTCAACTCCCAGCTGGGACAACTCACTTTTTCCAACATTGTTTTCAAATTATTCAAGAAGAAAAGCTACTGATCATTATCCGAAAAAGCTTAGGCCTATGCGTTACTTGCAGCATTTACATTATGACAAAACGCCACATCTAACCATAGGTAGTTTACTTTTATTATTGGGTAAACATGCTATAACTGATGCAGCCAACAAGAAACTGATGAATTGGCAGTTTCTGGGCAACTACCAGCTGCCCTCCTACTAAACCTCCCCCGGTAGAAGCTCATGTAAACACAAATCAGACATAAGATATGAAGTCAAAAATAACCCGTCTGATAGGTGCTGACTGTGTTTTACCTGCAGCTGGAGCACCAAGCTCATTCCCAGGTATTGATGTCAATTACAGAGACGTCCATTAGCTCTCGAGTGTTCTGAGAGGAGGAGTCAATTTTGGTCATGTCATGCAGTTCACTTTCACATTGAAGAATGACCCTGGGAACCAGCTGGGTTCAGCTAGCACTGGGGCTAATGGCCCTAATGCATGATACAATAAACATGTGCCTTTATAAACCATCCGGAACCTCTTACAGTGGCAGTGGGCTCTCAAATGACACACACTCAACATTAAGCCTGGCCCATAAGAGTGTGTAGCATAGTGTGATTACATTAGCAATGTGTTCTACACTGTGCAGTATGGCTCAATGAGGTGATGCCGGGGTAGTAATTACTGCCATTCTGCTTTGTGCTTGTGTTGTACAATGAGTGGAAAACAGCTGGCTGAGAGGTCACCTATGCAGCCTTGGTGAATTTGTCTATTATCTGCATGCATTAAATCTTAAACCCGGCCCTTTGTACTTGAAGTCTGGTGTGATATCCTCGAATGACAGCTCTAGCAGAAATCTCAGACATAAATATACACCACACTGCAATCTGCTTTTAGCTACACTGCAGAGATAAAAACCAAACTCTGACCTATCTCCTGAGGCATGATATATTGACCTGAGCAACTATCTCTAGCCAGGTGCACACACAGGAACAATGATATAGTGTCATAAAGTGTTTCAGCCAAACTGCAGTCAAACCCTTCTGCCAATGTGTTATCCTGAGACAAATTGCAATCAAAGCATCTTCTGAGGTTATAATGATGAGGGACGTCGCAGGGCTGATATCATCAACGTAAAGCATGGTCAGTATATAATGCATGGGGTGATTGAGTAAAGCTGAAATAGGAGATGCTGCTTTGAAGGACAAAATGCCTGCTGGAGCCCTCGGGAGTGGTACCGGTGAGTGTATGCATGTGTGTCGGCAGGTGGGTAGGTGGGGGTCCACATGGGTGTGTAAATGAAGAGGTAATCTCAGGAGTGAATGCCTGGCAAAGAGCTAAGAGATGACCTCTCCAAGGAGGAAATCGAGGAAAAGAAGAAGAGGACTATAAAAACGTGAGCATGCTCAAGTAAAGGAGGAAGAGGAAATAAGGTTGAAGCTATCAGGAAGAAGAAAGGTCAAGAAGGCAGCAGAGCAGAGGGCAGGAGGAGGAGTAGAACAGGATTGGTGTGTGATGAGGACAGTCCAACTCACAGCTCTGATTAGAGACTTTACAGAAGGCAGTAAAGACTGCAAGACAGACTCCGAGCTGAGAACAGACAGCCCTTTCATTCACCTACAGCAGAGCACCTGTCTCATAAATCCCAATGGAAAGCACTTCTTTAGCTCGTGTCAGAATGGACAGCCTTTGACTTTGCTATTTTATTTTCCATCTCAGTTCTCTGCCAGGTTTTTTGGCTTTTTATATGAAGTCAGGCTATGCTGACAGATCTGATTTTCATTTGGTCACAAACTACAAACAGAGACAACTTGTAGCTGGTTATGTACAGACTAGGGCATCAACCGAAAAGCCAGTTTGTCAACGCATCGATGTTACTTTGGAGGAGTTGACATGTTGTGTTTTATTATTTCTCTCCCTTTCATCACCCTTCTTCATTTGGTTAATGCCAATATTCTCATCTTTCTACTTGAAAACATAGCATGCAAGGTACTGATATGCAGGTTCCAGATGGGGAAGGGCGGGTCAAATAATTAAAAAAAAAAGAATAAATAACCCAACCAGTGCATGACAGGAAGACAGGAAGAAGACAATTAAGAGTAGAATTAAACTGACTGATCTAGAAAAATTATGGTCTAAATAATGTTCTGCGAACCACACAAGCATGACCAATACTGAATAATAATTTGGACAGCCACTGTGTTTGGATTACTCTGTTCATTTATTTCATGAAGACAATGCGCTCTATTCACCAACATGCCGCCATCTTGACCTTTTCCCACTTTGTGTTGTTTCACATTGAAAGAGAAAATTCAGGGTGTTAGCCTATGTTTTGTTTGGACTGTTGATGCTTGTGTCTGTACAGTTTCTTTATTTTGTTCTTTACTGTACATTGTTCATGTTCCAGTGACCGTTGGTACTAGTTGCTCATTGTTGAACAGCTGTGCGTCTCTGGTTTCCCTCCGCTGTCAATGTGATGACATCATCAAGCGACGAGTCGACTTCGACTTTATTGTCACATAGGTCGACTTGAAATATCTCAAGTCACTAATTCCCTAGTACAGACGAGTGCCAAGTAAATAGGAAACACTGGGCATCTTAGTAAGATAAGAGGCATCAACACTGCAAAAAAATCTAAATCTTATGAAGTGTATTTTTTTAATTTTTTAACTTTTTTCATTTCTAGTCAAACTACTTCATCACACTTAAAATAAGACACAATCACATTGAGAGTAACTTTTCAGTAAGAACTTAGTTTAGACAACAGATCTTGAAAATCTTACCAAAATAATTTTCCCTTTTTTTTTTTTTTTTTGCTTTTTTATTTTTGCTTAACTGTTTTGCCTTCCACAACTACATCCAATAAACAAAGGCAGCAGAATGGGATCAAATTAACCCAAAGGAATACACAAAGGTTAATTCAAGCAAAGAAATCTGCCAATGGAACAACTGGAAATTATCTTGGTAAGATTTCTTGAAATAAGATTTTAATATCTATTGCCTAAAAATAAGTTCTTATATCTCACTGAAGAAAATACTCTTTAGGTGATTATATCTTATTTTAAGTGCGACTAGATTATTAATTATTATTTTAAGTTTTGGCTAAATCGACTCCACTAGTCTTTCAAACATTATTCTCTCACTTATTGTTTGGATGATGGCAGTAGAAAGTGCTGTCTAATAAATCAAGCAAAAATCCCCCATAGGTGTTCAGTCAAATCCAAGCCTAGGGAATGAAGGCCAAGGTAAATGATTCACATCATTTTCATACTCATCAAATCATTCAGTGACCCCTTGTGCCCTATGGAAGGAGATACGACTATCCTGGAAGAGCCAACTCCCATCAGGTTTTCCCTTCGAGGCACTAGCTCAGGTTTTTTTTCCCCCTTTACATACAGTATGACCTAGAGTAGATAGTGTTCAGCTCACCTCTAAGTTGGAGGCAGAGATGTGGTGTGGACCGGGAAGCTAATCAATGCAAAAGTAGTGTCAGATACAGTTGTTCTGAAAAGGTAATTTTATTGGTCACTTCAAAGCAGAATTTATTCATCCAAAAAGCAAGAGTTGCCATCACTACAGTTCAATCACTGTATCGATTAGCCATCACTTTGTTCTGTTCTGTTCAGGGTTTTTTTTAAACAAATGTGGATCCAAACAATATAGTCATCGGTTGTCCAGCAACTAACATGTATAGCAGCAACTCAAAGATAAAATAACATTATTCCAAATATAGCACATGCTGCAATTTAGCATTTTTGTATTATAAGTAGCTAAAATACACAATATGACAAGCTGAGATCAGATGTTTCATTGCTAATGGAGGTTGAGCGAATGTCTTAAGTTTTTTTATTGCAATAAATATCATTGCAATAACCTGCTATGAACGGGTAGCCCACCTTTTCTCAGTGGCAGGACAGATTGGAAAGAGAATGAATAATTAATATGTCAGTTTAATTTTGTTCACACTCATCTAAAATTAAGAGTTTCAACAATTTATTTTCGCATATAAATTCTTTTAAATGTTGTACCATTCAAAATCTAATGGATTTGTCATATTCTGACTATAAATCATCATTTGGTTTCAGGTATTTTTTATATAGACTCGAGATCCTCTGGTTGGTACATTGTGCGTGTGTTATGATGATATAAAAAAACAAAAACACAATTTGACCCCAGAGCCACTGAGATGCTACGGTGTGAACTACTGCTTATGTAGTGGATCTTTAATGTCTGGTCCTTCCATATATGGCATCACTGGTTTCCAAATTTTTTGACTCCTCCGAATTTGTCGATAAATCATCATTTTAAATCTAGCTCACGCAATTACGCTAAGCAGGATGGTCCAGCTGCAGCCATCCAGACTTAACAGCAGCAGTTCCACACTGTCGATACGTCATCACGTTTAGTGATCGTACTGTGTGACCACATTTGCATAGCGAGATATAATCGATTCAATGACAAATTTGGGGAATGTGGTCGGCTTGACCCAGAGGATGCGATCGAGGTCCTGATACCACGGGAAGCGATCTACTTCTTCAGCCGAGGAACCAGAACACTCAACCAATGCTTTCACCCCCACATACTGGAAAATCTTCTTTACTTTGGCGTGGCAGTGTCCCACAGATCTGTGGAGCCGTTCTCCTCCAGATGTTGTTAGTCTAGTCGAGTAGCACGGTATGTGGTGTGGTGGACTCATTCTATTGACGTCTGCGGTCGCATACACCACCGTTTACCTCCATGTGCATGTTCACGCAACTGGACTTTAGCAAACAGACTTTGGGGAAACGTGCTGGCTGACCTCTTCCAACCTGGCCAAGACCCTAATTGTTCCGTGGTTTTTCCGACCCAGACTATGAACACAGTCCGGAATTTGAAGTGGGTGTGGATCTGGATCTAGGCCCCAGTGTGAGTGAGCCTCTAAATTAACTATCTGCTTGGAAGAAAACTAAGACCTCAAACTTGAAGTATTCATTTGACATTTATGGTGGTAAATATTTACAACTGAAATGAACATTTTTTTTTTTTTTTATCATCAACATGAATGAGAATTCTGTCAAATGATCGGTGTGGCATGTCCTGATATTTTTGTCCATGCAGTGTACATTTCACTGCCCCCGTCCACAGTACATTTTTTAAGTTCAGACCTGGTACTCGTCCTCAGTGCATCTTCAAAACTGAAGGCGTGCTGACTGCCAGCTACTATAGGTCACTGTACAGTGTGGATTAGTACCTCATACAACCCCACTTAAAAAAATTAGAGCCAACTCTTCAATTTGTCACCCATCTGTACATTTCTTTTAACATCAGCGTCCTTGAAAGAACAGGCTGTGTGAGTTACAGACTTGGAACCTCAAGTATTAAAATGTAAGTGAGTAAAAAGTTAACTGGACAGAGCACACTTTGGCAAGGAGCAAGGTAAAATATCTCAACTATACTGAGGCAGCACTCCATAAAAATTGCAAATAATGTGCCTTGCAACATTGATCACACAAATGTACAGTGTGAGCACTCAATCACTGCAGAAATAGAAAACATGCAAAGGCTTACAGTATGTACAAGTATCCTATTCTTCAAATCAGAAGCAAAAATGTGCAGTGTTGTGCATAACTGGTATGCGCGACAGAACACATAATCAGTTTTTTTTTTTTTTAAAGGTCTGCTATGACCCGGTTTTAGACTCAATTTACAACACAGAAGCCCTGCTCTCTGACATATTTCTTTTTTTTAAAAAAAAAGGTTTGTTGTGGCCAAGAGGAGGCACAACAGCCCTTTAATGTCTCCCCAGCAGGGTGTCCAACATGCAGCTTTCACTGAATTCCAATGTTACAATGAGGGCCATTTGTTGAAAAGACTATAGTGACGACTGTACACAGCCTCATGAATGAAACATTTTGCTGATCTAGTCAGGTGAACTGTAATGAAGTTAGTGACAACAGCCTAATCATACACTGAACATTCAACCCTATATGGAGGAGCTAGACAGACTTATGCTGGGACAGAGAGGGAAAAAAAAAACAAGGATACATGCTAAAAATGATAGGGTAAGCCAATCCTTTAATAATGAACACTGACCAAACAGGAGAAAAATAAAGCCGGGGGATGGGGATGCTCATAGCTTTGTCTGTTACACTAACCCTCTACCCTCCCCTCCCCTCTCTCCCATCTAGGAACCTGAATATGAATGCATTAAGCGAAGGAGTCACAGAGAAGATTATGAATAAGAAAGTACCGCTGTTGATTATGCATTTTCAGCGTGCGAATACAATTTACAGCTATCAGGCCCTGTGATGATTGAATGCCGTCTGTTGCCCCCTGGTAGTTGAGCGGGGAAGGAAATGAAGAGTGGCATGCACAGAGGGAAGACGGCACTTTCAGAAGAGAAGAGACTGTACATCAGACTATCATTTCTAGCCCTGTTTACCTTCCAGCATGATCCATCAGTCAAGCTACTGACGAATCCCTCATGAGTAGATTACACAGTGACCCAGCTTTGTTCAATGTATATTATTTATAGTATCATTAGGGCTTGTGCATTAGATTTTGTGCTGTTGTTCCACAGAGGGAATCACGGAGGAAGTGTCTTGTGTATTACTTGATTATCATCAAATGAGAATGAGGCTTTGAGATTGAACAAAAGTCTACTTCAAGGAAGTCTGGAGAAAACAGCACGTGAAGTTTCCATTTCAAAGGCTTTGACTTAGAAGGCGCGGTAAGAACATAAACAAAGAGCGGAGGATGATACCTGTTGTGGGAGAGAGCCAGAGAAGGGAGGGCAGGAGAAGGAAAAGATTCAATGGAACATTAAAAGGCAGGCTATAATGCATGTACACATCACGCTTTAGCTCTTATCTGTTCCAAACAACACATCTGTTCAAAACAAGAGCATATGAAAACACACCATTTGAAGAATGCAATCAGAGATGGTTAGGTTCCCGTGACAGTGAGGCACCCCTTCATCTCTCTCTGTGCAAACAGAATCCTTCTTCCGCGTGGTGGGAGGCGGGTGGCAGTGGCAGCTGCGATTTCACGAGGCCCTGCCTCAACAGCACGCCTATGCTTTGCGGAGTTCACAATTATTGGCGCCCATGTGTGACAATATGATGTTTGTTGAGAGCTGCTACAAGTGTCTGCAGTAATATGTTGGCATGCAGCAGATACAGAATGGTGCTGCTTGGGTAAACAGAAAGTTATCTCTGTCGAAATACCAAACACACAGCAGGAAGTAACGCACAAGAAAACGCCAACCATCTGAGATCCACTGTTTGATGTAAATTAGTTTTTGCCAATTTGAATTTCATACATACACTTTTATTTCCAAATGATATTTTCACTCTGACAACAGTAGACATATACATATATTTATGCCAGTTTGTCATTAGATCTAAACTGCACAAGACACAGTGAGCTCTGGCCCTGAAGGCTACATTTATGCAGCAAGCTTTAGTGTTTAATTCATATTTATTGTGCTCAATTCTGTTTAAAATGTTACTATGAGTTAATCACAATCCTGAACTTACTTCCATGTGCAAAAGAAACGCACACACATCTTTTTAGATATCGTTATTTGCTTACGGCAATCTGTTCTCTTTCTGTTCAGGTATCATGCTGATAATATATAACAATGGTTTAGAATTATGACAATTTTTTTTCCCTATTACAATGTTTTGTTTTCTTACAATCTAATTCCTGGGCCTCCAACTGTCAACTCCCACAAATCATAGCAGCACTTAAGTCATATGAAACCCCAGCACTTTCCATTCATTACAGGTGTGACAACAGTGTGATCTACACAGATTAGAATCTAATAATCCAATATGATTTGTTGCACATATGTAGTCAGTTTAGAAGGTATAGTGAAAACAAATCCTACGTTATCCAGAACCACCTGCACAAAAAACATGTCTGTTAAAATAATTGTGTTATTACAGTAGTGTGTCTTTCATGTAAATCGTTTTGATTGTTCTATGCAAATTATTTCAGTCTTCTAATGATGATACAGGAACTGCCCATCTCTTGTAGCTGTGATATCTAGGTGGTGGCAACCAGCCACCTTCTGCCATAAATCATACATAACAATTACAAATCCTCCAGTCATTCTGAATAGAATGTGGCAAAGTTGTAGCTCGGCACTGCCCAGGATAGCTAAAGACAAATTTCACGCTAGGTTAATGCTGGGCAATTGTATGCCACTTTCAATTAAGTTAATTTTCTCCCCATATAAGCTCACAATTGAGATATTTTTAAGTATTCTTAAGCTAACTATGCAATGACTTTCATCTCGATTCAAACACGGGAGGTTAGCCTGTCCAAAAACGTCATCTAGGCCGTGAAGATTGAAATCAAATTAGCCATTTGCTCACATGCTTACACTCGCAGATTGCATGTTTTGCATTCAATCAATATTTAGTTTTGTAGCACAATAACTCTTTGAAATGCAATTAGCTTCATGACACGTGGAGATGTATGTAAAATGTTTCGGCATGAATAGACTTGATTCAGGTTGTCCAGTGCAATTATCTACCGAGGTGAAAACTACAAACAGAGCGGCAATTCGGCCCCAGCTCACACACTGCACTGTTATGATTACCTTTATAGTCTCCATTGATTTCCTGATGACATTATGACTTGTAATTTTCACAAGCAATCTCCATGAGCAGCTTGTTGTTCATTTGAAAGTCATGATTTTAGTTCTTTGCTTCACCCAGGATATAGTGCATTTTTTCCCCCCTGCTCTCTCTCCTTTACTCTCTTCTCTCCAGCTTCACACTCCCCATGCACGCATAGACAAACAGATGGGAATTTCTTAGAAATTAAAATCCCATTTTTGGCTCACGTTCAATCCTTTTTTTTTTTTTTTTTTCCCCTCCCCCAAAGCTTCTGGCAAAGAAATGGGCAATTCATGATGGCAAAGCTGAGTGAGCACACTAGTTCACACATTTACCCATGGCAATTTCTTCTAACAAGAGGAGGCGTTCTTCGTCTCATGTTTGATGTGATATAGGTACGGATGTTACCTTTTTAAGCCTAGACAAGTGCACTGTAATATTCATCTAGACTAAACACTGTGGCGTGACCATCCTCTGAAAAGCATGAGTGAGTGTGAGAGTGGGGTAAAAAAAAAAAAAAAAAAATCGCTTTGAAAATCGCAATCGCTTCACAGTGAAGGTAATGCGTGTTCCTATTTACTCTGCTACTTTTCTGAAGCTTTCTACTTATCTCATGTTAAATAGACATCCTTGTTCATAACATTCAAGATATGAGAAAGGGTTGGGTGATAACCTCCATCTCTCACCCTTTTTCCTTATAATCAAAGTCGCTCGCCACTGTCAGTGTTGCACTTGCAGCGCGATTCGCCTCTCGATAGCCCACCATCCCTCGAGCAATTACAGTTCTGACAGCTCCACTAAGACACGCTTCCCCGCTATAATTACCCATGGCGTATTTATCCAGGATGGGTATGCAAGTGTGTGCGCACAAGTCTGCTGGGCCGAGAGAGGGTTGGACTTGTAATAATGATCATTGGGGAACCTGATCATCTAACGGGGTGGCATGTTTGTGCTAAATAGAAAGGGAGATCCCCCATTATGTTCCCTTCACTTCTGCATGGTGTCTGCCTACCATATCATTATACAACCCTGGTTTGCAGCGTGTCTTTATATAGAGATAGTACTGGAGAATATGTACATCTCTAGCTTTGGCAAAATTCCTCTTGCTGATGAACAAAGAAAATTTGGCTGATAGTTGAGCACATCAGCCCCCCCCAAATAATATTAAAAAAAAAAAGCCAGTGGACACAGGAGCTTTCTGATGAACACAGGAGGCTCGACTGCACTGATGAGGGTCAAGCGTTTGCTACAGCTCAGGAAATAAAATTCCTAAAAGCCGCCTCCTGTGATTGAAATATATGATGAGATAAAGAAGACAGACTGCTTCTGGGTAAATAGGTGAGGTCCGTCTCCCTTTCCTCGCTTGTGACCCCGACTGATGAGATCACACTTTGGGCTGATGATTCCGTCAGTCCCTCTAAGCAAAAAAATTATGATTGGTTCAAATTTACTCTTGTACCAAGTCATTTGCAACAGTTATCAGCGTCTCCTGCAGGTCTTGTGCATTAAATATTCCATTGATTAAAGTGTGTCATGATTATCACTCATCTGTCCATATCATTATTATGCACTACTTGTTCTACAGCAACACAGAACATAATTACATACCCTCAAAACCACTACAAACTCAAATCCACAACAGGCTTCTCACTATTGAATTTAGGGTCTCACATACTTAAGTAAACCTTTAAGATTCTCCAAACTCACTTCGAATGACACTTATTATTACCACAGAAAATACAAAGAAGCAGATACACATATACATAAAAAATAAAAATATTTATAATAAATAGACTATAAATGCAATTTCATGTTTTCTGATATTTGGTTAAAGTTGTGGTTATGCTAAATATTGTTTAATTACACTCAGCCGTCATCAGAAAAGCTACAGAGCTACATTGTGCATTGTTCTCCTAGCAATGAATGTAAAGCTAAATGTCAACTAACATCGCAGATTCTGAGAGTCTGGTTTCGAACAGCTCTGTATGTAAAGTGTCATGAGATAACTTTTGTTAGGATTTGGCGCTATATAAATAAAATTTTATTTGACTTGAGATTTGTGTTCACTAATCTATCCTGGAATATGGATAGTAAAAACATTTTTAACTCATTATTTTTGCGACAATGACTATTGCTACGCACAAAAATTCCCATAATAGATTGGGAATGTAAAGGAAATTTTTCAAAATCAAGATGCTTTTTACATGGGAGTTATTTTTATTTTTGTCATTAAAGTAGGTGCTTTACAGTCAATACTTGTCTCAGTTTTTAATGGATGCTTAAATAGACATATTTTTACATCATATGCATTTTTACTATTTCAAGACAAATTGAGAGGCTTTTAAAGTAGGGTAAGCGACTCTACTGTTGTACATTTGTGTGCTGAAAAAGAAAATTATTGCTAACAAGATAGCAAATTGCTGGATGTAATTTTAAATTACATAGACAGGGATTGTTGAATACTATGACTTTTCTCTGGGTTTGTTTCTACTGTTTACACGACAACAATGAGCAGGTATACCGAAGATGAAGGTTTCTAAAAAACTCTAGCCAAAGTATGATTTCAGTAAATCTTCATTTTTGTGTTTGTACGTAAATAGAAGTCAAAGCAAAAATGGAGATTCTCAGACAGACAAAGGGAATGATCCAGTTTAGAGGAAGAGGATAGAGCTGATAAGTCAAGCTACAAGTATTAAATAAAAAAATAAGGAAATTTGGTGCCAGCAAATGTTAGCATCTTAGCTAATTAGTATCCACTACATCTGCTTAACTTGATATAAAATAAGGCTTTTAATGTTTCCACATTAGCATACTTCACATTGTATTTATCAATCCTTTGTCTGTTCTGTTCAATTTAGTAGAAGGTAAAAGTAGTCATAATTTACATCCCGTGTTCTTTTTCATTGCCTCAGCCACATCTGGAAAGGAATTGGTGATTCTTACTTTTTAAGGAACCATCAACCTGTCAAAGGGGCTAAAAAAATTAGCCTAATGGCTACAATCTCTGTATATTTTGCATTTTTTTAAAAATGCTATTTAATATGCTGTCCCTTCATCAAATAAACTTGAAACTTGGTGATTGTAAATGAAGTCACCTGCTCATCCTTCTGCATTGTCTTGGTTAAACATTTCAGACACGGAACCAGGAAAACTACATTGCCTTAGCTTCAGAGTGTAAGTGGTGTTTCATTGCATTTTTTTTTTCCTTCAGGATTCTGATTGGTGGTACTCGATCATCACACTACACTGCCATCTATAGGCCTGGCATGCTCTTGATGGTATAAAAAATATGGTGCCGTAAAACAGTTTTCTGAAGACGATCATTTTTGCATGTTTTTTTTTTTTTTTTTGCATGGATAGGGGGAAATCTGTTTTCAAAAACACTAACGTATAAACGTAGCATTATAACATACAGTCGGGATTTATGATCTACGCTGCTGACAGCCACCAGGGGGAGATTTAAAGCGCATTCACAACATTTAACACACACTCCGTCAGTGGTTCACGCTCACACAGTTTGTCAATTCTTGCTCAGGAATGGCTTACTCTGTTTTTAACTACGTCAGCTGTGCAAGTTGTCGATGCAAATAAGCCATCAAAAGACTAGCCATGCTCTCCCCGTACAACATTATGACTGTGTTCCCTGGAGAATATAAGAATCAAAGTAGGCTGTCCATTTGCAATGTGTATTACCCTCGAGATACATAATATGATTTATCTTTACACCATCTCATTTCGTCACTTCGCTGTGTGATCATTCAGGGGATTGCCTTGAATTTTTAGCACTATTTTCCTCTGGTGTGCTAATTTTACCACATTAAAAACAGAGCAAAGGCACTGTTCTGACAAATTTTTCTTTTGTTATTCTCAAAGCTCGCTGGCAACTGGAGGTTCATATTTACATTTGCAAAGCTTTTAAGAAGAAGTCTTAAGCACATCCTTGACAGAAAGCTGACAAGATGAAAAAAAAAGAAAGAGAAATGCATGGGACCGACTTTGTTTGCAGTTTTCTGCTGCTATTTTCGCTGGAACGTTCTGTGCATCATGACAACAAATAATGGTAGTATGCTGGAGATGGGAAGGGGATTGCTTTTTCCTTCTGACTGCCTGTCACTGCAGTTCTAAATCAGGCGTCATAGCCTCTTCTCATTAAAAACCACCCATTAGACACATGGCCCTGAAAACCATCCAAACAGAGCTTGTTTTGACCCTTTTACATCCCTTTTTCTTCGGGTGCCAATGAGACAAGCAGAAAACTAGTCTGCAGCTGGTACACGATTGACAAGGTAATTTTAGCTGCTCTAGTAAGCGACTTTTCTGCAGTATTTTCTCACTGTGGGAAAAATACAAGCATGTACATATATTTGATATTTTTCTAATCCCTACCATTTTCGTCTCTGAGCTCAATCCTACCGACTGGCTCTAATGCACCGTTTCAGTCTCAATTACATTTAATGGATGGATTAGACATCTAGCTATTTCAGTTTATATGTTATGCAGTTGAGCAAGTGAAGTGGGTTGGAACTGCAGAGGGAACGTTGTTTGCTTGTTTTCTTGGGACCAACTTCTGCGGTGTACTGGGTTGGGGCTGCCAAAACAGACGATGTTTGCCTCCATCAAAACTCCCCCAAGTTAACCTTGTAGTAAGTAAGGTGGAAAAACCAACATGTCTTGGCTCTCTGCACAACAGCTCATGACATGTCATACTGCTCTCCCTCTGCTTCTATGTTCTTAGGTTCTTGAGGATTATACAAAATGCTGAAGTTATGGGTTCTTTTGTGCAGAAGAATGGAACATAAAATGAAACTTTAATTTCCCCACAACACTGTAAAAAGACATTTTTCTATCTTCTGTCCCAGTAGAGAAGTCTACCTCTGAGTTAACATCGTTTTTATGCTAGGGCAGAAGTATCCTGCTGTTGAATTCCTGTTTATTTCAATTATATTTAACTGTTTTTTAATCTATTACACATTTATATGTTTAATTTCACCCTCATTCTGAAATCCACAAAGCCCTTCAGAGGTTGAGATGGAGATGATCAGAGTCTGGATGTGAGACATGAGTCGTTCAGGTTCTCTGTATGATAGAATCACAGGCAAAACCACATGAAGTACTAAAAGGGTTATTTTAAGTTTTTGTTCTGCTCACCTCCTGACAGAGGCCCGCATAAAATCATTTACATGTACGCTCCATTTAGAATATTTTCTCTTTCTCTTGTAGTCATTCTCATTTCCCACAGGGTACTGAAGCGCTGATTTATTCTTAAATCTACAAAGTTTCTAGACAAAAAAAAAATGTAATTCTGCAGCTTGTGTTGTGATGTCAATGATGTTTTACTACAGTATTTTAGATTTAAACAAATGAAGAGATCAACTTAACTTGTTTTACACAACAAACTGTCTGTGTGAGTCCAGTGGTTCAGAATAACACAGTGATAAAGCTTCAGTTTAGCCTTTGGAAAGTGAATTAGAACATTTGGGTTAAACACTTCTGATTAGAAGCAGTTAAAGATTTATTTATTCATTTTTTATTTATTTTTGCAATTTCATGACATTGAGTTCTAATACAAGACTAGTGTGACTCTACGTCAACATGTAGATGGTCCGGAAAAAGTTCTCAAAATGAAGTGAGCATTTATTCACCTACAGATAATTAAAAAAATATATATTTCTGGATTTTGTTATAGACACAACTGTCAGCACTAATGTATTGTGATTTGGATTACAGCTCAAAAATGTATTTTAGAGTTTAATGTCACTAAGAATAAAGAATATATATACATTTTTAAAAACAGAATTGTAGTTTAAGGGGAAATTGGATTTCTTTGGCTGAATAGTTTCTTATTGAAGCACTGTTGGTAGATATATTTACGACTGTAAGGAAATAGGAAAGTTTAAGAAAAGAAAAATAGGAAAATAGGAAAGTTTAACAAAACTAAAAAGAAAAATAGGAAAGGAAATAGGAAAGTTTAAGAATAGTAAAAAGAAAGGCCCACATTAAAGATTTGCAGAAACATACCCTTCACCCATAAAATGATTTAAAATGGACAAAAAAAACCCCACATTTTTGTACTAATTAAAGTCTCATTAGTTCAGATTTAGTAACTTTAATGGCCCAACAAATTACAAAATTGAGTTGTAAGATTTTGGAAACTTACAATCTGAACATCTTCCTGAACTTCAAGTATCATTTTGGCTCTTTTTTTTTTTTTTTTGTTAAAAGCACCTTCAGTGACATGAAAACTAGAAAACAGTTTGTTTACCACCAGTAATAACAGTCTCTACAACTTGAAGAAAAAAAAAAAAAAGAGAGAGAGAGACTGACATCAGTTTCTAGTCAGCTTTTGATCAAAGCGCAGCAACATTTTCAACATCAAATACAAAATCTTAAAAGGCTGGCTAATGAACAGACAAGTCTCCAGCCATTTTGATGCGGACACATACATTATGTAGCGGCGTCAAAGATGTGCAGCAGGACATGTTAAAAGGTTCTCCATCTGCAAACAGACTGAATACACACATTAGTCATTCTCCATCTTCCCTCATCAGTCTTATTTCTGTCAGAGCATTATCACAGTTATGCGACTGAGAAACGCGCGACATGTTCACAAATGCCACAAGAAACAAGAATAAATTTAAAACCTACAAAGAAACCGTGCAAACATGACTGGGCAAAACATAAAAACACAGCCTGATAACACCAGGCATTCCTCAAGAAAAAAAACAGTTGACTTTCAGTGTAACCCTTTTAATTTGTTTCATTCTGGGATAGGAGGGGGTGGTTGTTATCATTCTAATTCAAGTAATTAAAACATCACTCTGCATGTGCTAAAAACTGTAGTTTTTTTTTCTCTTCTTGCCTGTGCGCAGGGTCTCCAAAGCATCAGCACATTACAAACCAATTTCCCTATATCAGCTTATATTCACATTTGATTCTGTCGCAGTGCTGATGGGAGTTGGAACACGGGTCTCTGTACACAGGAATCTAAATAACGTTATGAAGCCTGGCGCAGACCTCATTTATAATCCAATGCCTTGGCTGAATTCCATTATGAGTTTTTCCCCTCCTTTATTTGTGGGAAATAAGGGAAAACTGAGATTATAAAAATGGCATCAATATACAGGAGCTGCTTGGAAGCCAGTATAAAAGCTACTATGTGCACAAAAGGTAGCTGAGGACAAGGTTTCATAAATTATCCTCCCTTTTGGGACAGCGACAATATATCAGCTTTGCTTGCTGAACTTTTATCACAGGCTATTGATACGTGATATCCTAGGTCCCATTCTGAAGCAGGGTCCAACTGTTTCATGCAAGACAGAAAAATGTGTGGAAGAAATGACGCCAACCAGCCGAAATTAAATCCTCCTTTAGGTTGTAAATAACCAAAGTTTAGAAGCAAATTAGATCTCAAATCAAATGTTTCATCCGCAGCAGCTGCTTTTAAGACAAACACCTGAGTCCTTTAACATCTGGGACGAACATGTCCTAGTACAGCTGGAGAGAGACCGTTTCACAAAAGAGTACTTAAAGACCTTTTTTCATTTCATTAATTATAATATTATCTTCAGTGAAAAATCAGCTAATTTCCCATGACTATTTTTCTAGTAAAAACTGCAAAGTTAAGAAAAAGTGACTTTTTCAGCGACTGATCATAAAAACAAGCATCTCCACCCACTATCATTCATCAAACTACGTGGGCTTTATTAGTTATTTATTCAGTGTTGCAGAGTCTGAACATCCAAACAGGTCAAATGTGAAGCCACTGAAAAGCTAAGAAACTAAAGTCTGCCTGAAGTTTTTTTTACATATAATGATAGAATTAGTGGCTAAAAAGTTAAGCCTCAGGTCAGGGTCCAATTGGGTCTTTGAGGGATAGATTAGAAAATAAATGTAAAACACCAATTAAATTATAATAAAAATGAATAAAGTTTCATTTTCTGGAGCTGATAGAAAATAATGTTCCTCTTATGGATAAATAAAATTGATCAATATCTGTAGCTAGAAGAGATGTAAACAATTAATCGACCATCAATTAAACGTTAACAACTTGCTCGATTAAATTATTAATTAGCGGTTAATTACTTTTTTCCACGACAGGGTTTGTGGCGTCAACAGTAGGAGACTGCGGCCAGGATAACCAGTCATTGACCCAGTGAAATCTCGCTCCATCACATCAGTGACGCAAAGTCAGAAATGCCCATTTCTTCTAAATTGCCCCTCTTCAGATCCATTTATTTTATTGAATTTCTCTGCAGAATTTATTTAGTTCTACTCTGTAAATGTCATTGCCTGTATTGTATTACCGATGGTACAATAAATCAATCATTAAGGAATATGACATGCTTTTTTCACGATGTATATAAACAGTATTGAGCTTTCATTCTTATAGATCCTATTAAAAGAGAAATTCAGGTTCTTAGGATAATCGCCGCTTAGCAATTAATCATTATCGATAAGGTCAATCAAGTAACGAATAATGGATTAATCGATAATTTTCATCCCTTCAAAGTAGAGTACCTTTTTTTTTTTTAATTAATATTTCGGATGCTCGAACACAACAAGGTACACGCTGTTTGTTTTCTGCTTCAGAAAACATAAATACTGTCCTATAACACTGTGAATGTGTGAAATCACGTTGGATATTTGTTGCCTGGAACCACACAAAGCTCAGAAAAAGAAAAAAAGAACCCAGGTGGTTCCGGCAACTTTTCTAGCCCACTCCAAGAGGGTCAGAGCGGTCAGAGCTGAAGATTTCCTGCCTTATTCAGTCATAGAAACACCTGACCACCTGTTGAGCGATGCCATACCCTCCCATCACAAACTCACTTTACAGAAATCCCTCGTATTGTATCTGTGCCCTGCAACAAAACTAATGCCCAGAATGTAAATTGTGATGTTTACTTATTTGTTTGTCTGCAGATGGATTTCCATGTTGTTTTTGTAGTGGTTCTATAATGAGGTGGATTAGACAGATGCAGGTCTGGAAACATTCAGCTGTTTTCAGTGATGATTTTAGATTCCTCTTTCTGTATTATAGAAGTTAAGATGTGTGTATTAACAAAGCAGTATGTGTAATAATAATGGAATAATAATAATAATAATGGAAATGATTAGCCTATTTATTTATTTTTTTCCACTTCCCTCTCTTATTTCTTTTATATGTTATTCTATGAAATGTTATTGTACTTTAAAAGTTTAAGCCCCTTTTTATCTATTTATCTGCAACTGTTCAGCCTGAGGAAACTTTCCTAAATCTGTCACTGTTTAATAGTTTCCTTCCGGTATATTAGTACTTCATAATCCATGTCATGTTTTATTATGTTGGTTGTTTGTCCAGGACAACAGACAGAAATTAGCTTCTCTGCTAAGTCTGGTGCATGCATCTTCTTTGCAACTAATGCCAATACACACTGTCCTGGAACCAACTAAATAAATAAACAAATAATTAGTGAGTTGAATTTCAAATGAATCAAATCTTGAGGCTTGTGAGTCACACCTGTAGAAACCACATCATTTTAAAATTACATCATTACCCAACATTTGTTAATATTTGTTTAATCTCGCATAAAAAGTTAGGAAACTATAGAGTAATCCATGTAATAAAATGCATTTCTTTGATGAAGCAATTTAGAGTTTCAGAGTGTGAGGTTACTTAACAGTCAGGTGTCACCAATGCAATGTCAGGCTGGTGTTTTGGGATGTAGTGGCCCCGTGCCATGTACAGAAACCTTGAAACATCTGGAGAATTCCTTGGCGAGTGGCTGGCAGCCGGTCTGGGAGTAGGTGTCAGACCTGAGTGACAAACAGATGTGTGGCCTCTTGCCCGTCTGAGGCGACGAGGCTGGGATAACTCATTAATCAGAGGACCCTGCCTGCCAGAGGGTACTACCGCCTCCAAGTGTTTCCCTGCGCCGTGCCCTCACAACTCACACATGAACAACATATTGTATATTAATTGACATACTGCATACATTTCCTGTTCCATTCTGTCACAATCTCAGCCTGAGCCTCTTCGATAATTGCACAAATGACCATGACTGACAAATACTAATGCAATCCTTCACTGCAACCACAAAATATGATCCATTCTTTTATAGTATCAGGCACAAAACAACAAGCTGCAGACTGTATATCATCATTACAGAGCTACTGTACACAAGGGAGAATGACAAAGAGTTACCCGTCACCTTGTCTTGGGTAAAGGCTATTTAATTACTTATCAAATAGCCTTCAATGTCAACAGACTAAATCTGTTTCATAAATGTGCAAGTAACAATTCTTGACTTTTTCTACTTCCCAAGGGGAGGAAAATCAATTTTAATCTAAAGTCCTCAAGTCGTTCCATATGTATGTCCCAGTGCAGCATACTGTACATCATCTGAGGCAATAACTGGCCGTGTGACAGAAGGGAGGGCGAAAAAAAAAAAAAAACATAATTGAAGTTGTTGTTTGCATGCTTAGTGAGGCACTTTTTGCTGAGCGGTGGCAGCGTCATGTTATATTGTATTGTCAACAATCCTAATGAGTTGCTCTTATAATTTAGGAGGCGAGCAGCTGATGAAAGATACAAGGAAAAAAAAAAAGGTGCAAAAATCTTTGCGTTCCCTGTCTGGATGATAAAAGAATCCATTCTCTCTGATGCGTTTCTGTTCATGTTAGTCACTCCAAAAGCTCTCCACAACACTCGATTTATATATAGACGTGTTGTGGAAATATGTGAATACTAATGCTCGTGGCTTTTATTTTCTTTTTGGTGCGTGCTCCCTGCGCCTATGTCGCCAAGGTTGCTTTTTGTAATTGAACTCAGATTGCATTTTCTGACTCTTAATCCTGACAATGGCATTTGGAGGAAGGGATTTCACATCCACTTAAAATACACACTCACATATATATATATATATATATATATATATTAAGAGAGAGAGAGAGAGAGAGAGAGAGAGAGAGTATGAATTTGTTTATTTCTGTCTAAATGCTAAAGGGGCTGACTCCTTTCATCACCAGTTGGACTCTTGGCAGGCAAAATCCCAACAAATTAGCTGGAATGACAACTCTGCCTTAAGCGATGGAGGAAACTCGTTTGAGGCCACCATCTAGAGACTAATCTATTTATCACACTTGGCATTAACTTGACCAAACGGCTCAGACCAATGCATCAAAACATTTGTTGGTTGTTATGTATTGAATCACTGCATTACACAAAGCTTTTTTGCATTTTCATTTTTTTTCCCCCTGGTGATAGAAAGTCAGGCATGTTTATACATGAAATGCCCAGAGAATATTTGCTCTGAAGGGTTTCCTCCGTGAATCACAATAGCCTTCTTAGGAAGGAGGGGGGAGAGAGAGGGAGAAAAGAGAGAGGGGAGAGGATGGACAAATCTGCTTACTTTGGAGCTTATTGAGCAGAATGAGTCATGCACAGAGATGAAACGTGACTGCAAAGCAAAAGGTAAGGAAAGCCTGACAAGAACAGAGGAGTGAGGAGATGAGACGGAGCAAGAGAGGAGGGTATGGCGAGGTGAGACGGAAAGGAAAGACACAGACACAAAGGAGGAGTAGGGGAAAGGAGCCAGAGTACAGACGAGTAGCATAAATACCTGTGTGTGAATGAGCGTGGCTGGAAGGATGAGTGAGTGAAAGAAGGGAGGGACAAGAACATTAAAGGCCAGATGAAATTAGTTCCATCAGGCAACTGATTGTTCTTTTTATAGTGTGACCTGCCACCAGGGGAGCTGGTGCCTTCTGGGAGTGTCACAGGCAGGGTTGCTGACACGCAGCACTTTCAGTATCACTGACTGAATTGTTCAAGGTGTCACTATTGATAGTGACACAGCACACTGAAAAAAAAGAGGCCAGCCTTCACATTTTGTTTTTTGCTCCCTCCGTCTCTGCCTCTGCCGCTTTCGCGACTGCTTCTTCATAAAGGCCGATGTTATTGTTTTCTCTCCATTTTAAAAATAACTGTAAAGTCAAGTGGTGCTTGTATACAAGAGGACAAGGTGGGGTGCATCTGAGGCATCCTCTCTGCAGCTTTTACAAGTGAATAGTGTCAGAGTCGTAGCAAATCATCCGGCCTATCCCCTGTCAATGTCATGACCCGACTGGCAAACCTCAAGCCTGCATTGGATTTCCTCTCATTCAGAAGGAACAATGCTAAGGGGTTTCCAGGCTACTTGAACATTAATGACTCAGGGGCCTTTAATTGTCAATGGGGACCAAGTCTCAGACACAAAAGACCGGGGATGGGGAGCTCTTTTTAATGCTATCGATTATTTATCTTGACCTTCAGCAATGAAAAGAGGAGAAGGCAACACAGAAAGGGAATGTTTCCTGAGCAACTGAACACCTCTGTCTTTCTGTTTCTCCATCTTTTACCCACCGCAACACCCCTACCTCCCCCTTTTCTGTTTTATCCTGTCCTTAAACCCAGCTGCTTCTTCCTCTCCCCTTCCCACTGTAGTCTTTAAAGCTCGTCCAAAAGAGTAATCCCCATAACTAAACCAAAAAAAAGTCTGAGTCCAACAGGATGAGGTAGCCAGAGCACTGGCTTGATAGCGAGCAACAACCCTTGTTTCTTCAAGAACATTGTGTGGGATTATCATGCAAACAGAAGTGAACATTTCCTGAATATCAGCCAGGAATACTGCTATTGTGCCATAACAATCTACTGTAATTATTAAGTTTCAGTTACATGGGACATAAACTTCAAGAAAATGCCACTTAGGTGTTAATTATAAAGCAAAATCAATGTACATTGAGGGTAATCTTTGGAAAAATGTCAAATGTGTAATCATGTAATGGGCTGTGAGTATGATTGTATTAACCATATGCTTAAGAAAATGGAAATTCACCAACCATCAGGAGAATTACAAAGGGAGAGAGGCAAGTTTCAAAGCCAGCAGTTAAGCTTGTTGACACATTTTAATCTAGGAAAGCCAGACGTGCGCCTCCCAACCCATGACTTTGTGGGGAGATGTAAAGGCTGGAGTGTGCTTGAAACAGATGTCAGGCTCTTTTTTCTTGTCCCTCTGAGTGTGATATGGATGCCATCAACATCACGGGCTGCATTCATAACAGTGTTATTGTACCTGGGTTCGGCTCAATTGGAATTCAGCGCCACACCACGCTGTTAAGGCTCTATCTTAAAACATGCACCTGGCTACGTATGGAAAATAAGCTCGTTACCCACTGGAGGGAGATGAGGAACCCTGCTGGTTTGCCGCAAACTCACCTTGATGGCCAAAAGCTGTTGGGAAAACAAAGTGTCTACGTTTTCTGGAAAACAAGGAAAATGCAATTGATCTTTAATTTGCATAATCCATTTGTGATTACACGGCTAATTTTCACCTCAGGTTGAGCGTAACTCTGGCAAACTTTGATATGACCAAACATCTTATTTATCAAACTAAGCAAAGTGTGATTTGAAATTAAAAGTTCCAATTGCAACGTGGATATGAAAAATAAGTGAATAGAAACACTATACTCTGACATTACAGAGAGGCAACTCAAAATAAACAATCTGCGCTGTTTTGTTATTATCTAGTCAAATAATGCTTTCCTAGGTGGATACAAAAGCAAACTATGAAACCAAGAGAAAATAAAAGAAAGGAGGCTCTGCAAACTGGCAAATATGAAAATATCAGTAGATCTAAGTGGAACAGTGGGTGACTTTAAAGTGTGACACTACATGAATTATATCAAACCCCAGCATCTTTGTTCGTCGACATTATTTGTAGTCACAAATCTCCTGAATGACTGCTGTGATCCAACCTCAAATCAACAACTAAATTAGCATCCTGTCAATTAAGAGGCAAAGTGATCAAAGGTGGTTTTCAGAAACTGTGTACACGGGTAGGACACATTCTGCTTTCCTATAGCAGTGGCTGCTGAGAATCACCTTATGCAACAACTTCAATGACTTAGACAGTGCAATTATTGTACAAACCAGAAAAAGCAATACAACGCTGTGGGAATATCCAACATAGAGATTACAAAAGCAACACAGTAATATGTCAGATAAATAAAGGCGGATGTGAAATGTTTGGGAAGAGGGACTGCACTGCAGGATGCTAATGGCCATGGTTTGTTTGGAGTAAATTGCATGATACCAAGCTCTAAAATTGGACGTGTACTTGTAATCACGATCATACAGTGGAAAATAACATCTGGTGTAAACATCCAAAATACAATGATATATACAATATTGTGTTTTGTTCTGTTTTTTGTTGTTTTGCTTTTGGGTTTTTTTTTTTTTTAGCATTTTTCTCCCAAAACAAAAACTACCAGAAAATTTACTGAAATGTTTTAATGTAGTGTTAAAACCTTTACAGAATCAGTAAAGTCCTCCTTGAAAGCTTCTTCAAGATTAGTCCATAATCAAAAACCAATTCAGAAATTGAACTGTCACACAAGAGCTTATGCTGCGCACATCTCCGTACTCCTTAGGTTATACATAAACATAGCTGCCATGGAGCCAGATAAGCAATAGGCATGCCTGGGGGAGATAGCGGAGGTCAGTCCCCTTGTCCGTTCTTATTCTCCTCTCCGTCTCTCTTTCGTACTGGCCTTTCATGCTAATTATAAGATTTAGCAGTAATCCTGCTCAAAGCCACAATCTGCCATATAGGAAATATTTATACTCCTGCAAACACGGAGCCGCTCCGGTACATACAGTACATTCCATACACTTAATGGTTTATGGGATCACATCTCACCTCTGCTTGGCAGGGGTCGCACACATACACGGTTACACGGACTTATGCAAATATGGTCAGCTCACCTGCAGTGTTTGTGTGTGAGGTGACGCGTGTAGTGTGGAATCAACGGCGTAGCAGGGGGCCCCAGGAATCACAGTGGAGGTTTAACTCCCAGCAGGACAGGTTAACCGAGTAACACAGCCTGAAGGTCAATTATTCTCGCTCATTTGTTTGTTTAGGGCTGAGTGGTGCTGCTATATCAAAGCTAGCCTTGACATAGTGGGATATTTGCCCTCTTAACTGCCTACACAAGGTAGTTTTCCCTCAACAACTGACTGAACACACATCTGCACTTCCTGAGTGGACGCTGATTATTAAACAGTTTATACAGGAGGACTGCCGCTTTGCTGGGGATTGTTCAGAGGGGCTCCATTGTCTTTTGCACAGAGGAGGCCAACTGTCCACTCCCTGTCAGCCAAGGTCTGGGTCCACCAACTAATGGCACAGTGCTCCAATTAGAGGTGACAGAGAGGAAGGTCCTGACCCCTATAAACCTTGTCAGTGGAGAGCTGTCAATCAGAGCGCAGCAAAGGGGAGGACCCATCGCCTGGCAGTTATTGGCATGATGGGCGAAACCGGGTCCGTTGTGATGAGGTCGACATTGACCTGCATGCTTATCTCTGATCAAACATCTGCTGCTGATACACACGTGGGAGGGAGGTGCTGAGGCGGAGTTGAATGAAACTCACATCAGTTATGGCTTAAGAACATGATGGCAGGGATGAATGGTTTCACTGTTCAATCAGAGGTCACCTGGACACTTCCCATTGTCATGCACATGTGAAATTCAATTTCCTGATTGCTTGTGACTGGCATGATGGCTCCCGGGAGCAGCATAGTCCAGTGCTCCCAAAAGAGCTTCACTTCATCAGAGAGACGTACTGTAAACCTGAGGAGCTGTGCGGACTAGTTTGACATTTTTATATTGTAAAACATTTCTATGGCGTTAATGATTTGGTTTGAAGATGAAGGAAGCGTTACTTATTCCAACAATATAAAAAAAAAAAAGCAATTGGACTGAATATTGTTATACATTTCACAAGAAACGGTTAAATGAAAACCAGTAAACCACACACACAGTCACAATGACACAATATTAGGGGCTGTTTACTCATAGCTGGGGAGTTTGTAAACAGAGATTTTTGTCTGTGCTTGTTTCTGTCATTTACATGACAAAGACAGGCACACACTCAGTAAATGAAGGTTTCTAAAAACTGTGGCCAAAGTGGAGATTTCAGCATAAATAGAGAAAAAACACAAAAACGTCGATTCTTGGACGGACAAAGGAAATTATACTCCACCAAGTTCATGTGTGGTGATCCAGTTTAGAGGAAGAGGATGGAGCTTCTAAGTGAAGTTACAAGTATTAACCCATAAATGGCAGTTATAAATGAAATGTTCTCTATATTTAACCTTCCTTAAATGATTTATTCCCATTTCTTGTAATAATATCTTCTGTATTTTGTGTTTTTTCAGTGAAAATTACATATTTTCCTACATTTAATTCACTGCTAATTGTCAATGTTGATTAAAGCTCAGAATACGGTTGTGAGTTGTATCAGAAACAGAGAAATCTGAAGGAAAAAAAAAATACTTTCAGTAAATCTGTCATTAACTGAACATAAAAATAAGCATCTGCATTCCCTATCATTAAACAATCCCCATGGGTTTTTACTGGTGAATCAATGTTGTAGAAGATGATGACGTTTCCACGTTCACTACAGAGCCTCTGAAAGGCCAAATGGGTCATATCCAACGGCTATGAAAAGATGAAAAACTGTATTTTACATAAATTATTTAGATGTATTGATAGGATTACTGGATTGATAATTATTAAATAATTTAGATGAGTAGATAGATTTCGTCACCGGGGGCTGTTTGGGTCTTAAATGAGAAAATAAGGATGTTCGGTAGCGGATGTTAGCATAAAGTAAGGCTTTTATGAGGTCTTTCCATACTGTTACTTATTTGTTGTTAATTTTATTTTATTCATTTGTTCTTTCTCTGTTTTATCCAGTTCAGTAGAACGGAAATGAAGTCATAATTTACATCTGTGTGCAGTGGTCTTCATGAACTGAAGATAAAACATGATTAAAGCTGTTAATGACGATGAAAAAAAAAAAAAAGCTGTTAATGACAATAGAACTCATCTATCTACATTGTATTTTATCGGTTGCATTGCATGTGAAACCAGGAAAACTACATCTCCATGGGTTAATAGCAGAAGTAACATTTCGTTGCGATTCTTTTCAGGATTCTGATTGGTTATTGGAGCTCCATCAACGCACTACACTGCCATCTATAGGCCTGGCATGCTCTTCATTATGTTTATATCTGGGGTCGTGTAAAGACGG